>CM060623.1:0-282500 GCA_030578275.1 Meda fulgida
AAACCCTAACCCTAACCCACCCTAACCCTAAGACTCTCTGAATAAGATACTTCAAAATATCATTAGTTAAATACTAATGAAGAGTATAAGCGTGATGTAATAACTTAAATTTGGTGTCGTATTTTAACAATGAATGATAAAAAGAGGGGAATTGTGGAAGAAATGTGACATATTCTTCATGTTGGCATTTAATTATATTTAGAGTCTTAGAAATTTGATGGTAATTAGATTAATGCATTTTCGATGTTTATGTCCTTGATCATTTGACCAAATTTATGACCGAGACAGAGGGTCTCCATTCTAGGATATAATATGACAGCTATGACTAACACCATTGTTATAATTTGTCTAAGACATATCTTCATTTAGCCTTCGAGAAACAACCTTGGGGGAGGAACAACTATAAAGAAGGATGCCCCAAATCGTAGTCACACTCTGCAGGCACTTTGTATGACTGTTGACCTTTTCTTGCAAGAAAATAAATAACCTTTAAAGACAATTGGTACATGTTTGTCTCTTATTCAGTGATGTAAAATTGTTTGCCACCACATTCGTTAATTTGAATAGAAATCATCACTCAAAAAGCAGTAATTCATGTCTTCTCCAGTTTATTTGTGTTCACATACATGCAATATACTGTGATGAGGTTAGAGAGGACTCAAAAGCGAGAGTGACAATCACAGTTCTTTAAAATAATCAAAATGTCAGACCACAGGTAATCCAAACTCAAAGTTCAAAAACAATCATCAACCGAAGAAATCAGTAGAACTGACAATATCTCATGAACATAAATCTCCTCTGTGGTGAACAGAAGGCTGGTGAAGCAGCGGTTCTCGGTAGTGATGTTACGTATGACACCGACGCTCCGAAGCTTGCTTCAAACTCAAACGGTCCTTGCAATGAACCACTGCTTCGGAGCTAGTATCATTACGTCACCAGTCACGTGAAAATGACTTCTGAAGCAAACACACGGGTTCACTCCTGCAGTGAACCACCTGACTGCTTTGACAGCCCAATCCAGTGTTGACAGGTTTGAAACCTGGCGGCTGTATTTCTTATACAGACTGTGGAGAAAATAATAGCCTATTTCTGAATAAAAAACATACAATTTAATGAACACTTTGTCTAAGCCTTCTGCATGATGTACCCAAAGCACAACCTCTGCCACATTTTTTATATATTTTTTATTAGAGAACGTATGAAGATTGTTACATAAAAACATGCATCAAAGACAGAAACTTCAAAAACCCTCTGCTACGTTATACAAGTACAACCAGTTACACTGTTGTTAAGCACATCCTTTTCAACATACAACAACATCAGTCCCACCAGTTAACAAGTTATAGAGTACTGCTTCCCAGAGCTAAACAAGATAAAGCTTACACACATGATACTGCCCTGCTAAAAAAAACTATATAAACCATTACAGAAATTCTATTGGATTTAACGGTTGTAATAGGAATCATAGTGGTCTTTGTGGGTCTCTACTGATATGTGTTGGGTTCTATTGGTGGGGTATTAAATCCTAATGGAATATGTCCCAAACACACAACAAAAAATAATTCTGTAGTGGTTTAAATGGTAAAAGCCAATGGTTCCTATTGGTATTTTAATAGAAACCATTAGAATTTATGTGATGGTTTTCAACTTTTTTTAAGCTGGTCTGATCCTCTGTCCTTGTCTAAAGAAACACACACACGCACGCACGCACACACACACGCACGCTTAATGTTTTATTATCAAGGTGAACACATGAAATCCATCAGTATCTGTAAAATTCACCTACATAAATGAGTTTCACAGCACTAACACTGTTTCAGCTTTGATCGCCTCGGTTTACACGTAATAAACGGGGCGTTAACATAAGCCTACTTGCATTTTATGGTTGTCAGCTTTGTTGCATTACATTTACTTCACCAGGAGATGGTGCTGCAATTTCTATCTGAACGAAGCTTCGAGTAATGAACCATTTTCGACACAACTGTATCAGAAAGCAATAATGCTTCGAAATGCTTCATTTGGCCATCACTAGTTCTCGTAACTCGCGGAGAAACAGATGGGGCTGGATACAGGTGAAGAGCACGGAGCAGGTAATCAGCTTCAGCCTTAAGCAGGTAAGGTTCTGTGGAGGTACAATGATGAGCACAGAGTAATTCCAGCGTTAGAAGTTATTCCACAGGACAGGACAGGACAGGGAAAGACTCTGGTAAAAGAGTATCTGAGACATCAAACAATCTGACAACAAGACAGGGCAGAAGAGAGTTAGAAGAAGCCAAGATAATGAGAGGAGATGAGGAACAGGTGGAGAGGAATGAGTGTAATGAAAAGTGATAACAGCTGTCAGTAATGAAGGTGAAAGCGAGATGTGTGTGTGTGTGTGTGTGTGTGTGTGTGTGTGTGACCAGCAGAGGGAGACAGAGAAAGAGACAGGATCATGACATATATAATGGTGCGCATATTTGGAGAAATAATGATTTATCATCACATCAAATATTTTGTCATTCAGAATTGCCATTTTTATTCATTTCCCACTAAATTATGCGATCTGAAGCTCAAAGGGCGAGATCTGTGTCTCCTCTTCCTGATTTACGTCAGTTATGATCTCAGCGCGCTCTCATTCGCTGTACAGCTGTCAATAATCTCACATGGTTCAACGTGACCATAATCCTGCCCTTCTGCATGACTCGGTCCTGTACACTTCCTCATCTGACCTCCGTGATAACAAAGCTAAGACACATCTCTTCACCTGAAACAAGAAGCTAATAAATGCACGATTTCGAGGATGTGGTTTGTGTGTGATTTTCGTGCGATTTGGGGTATTTTCATATGAATAAAGAATGTTTACAGTATTGCTAAGCAAGGTGTAACGTTAGCCATTAGTGCATATAAAATGCTAAATATTACATATTTCAACATCTTTTTTTGACTAAAAAAATTTTTTAAACCGCGACCGGAATATGATACAAATGCTCGATGGTGGTTTAAAGTGAGCTTTAAGTAAAAGTGTAATAATCTTTTAAATTGTCGTGCAGATTGATGCTACTTGTTGCTCTAATCCATCCGCTGCAGGTGATTTTCTTTTCCATAATCTTATTGTTAAAATAATAATATATATTTTTTTCTAACAAGCCTTTAAGATAATATGTGGATCTTGATACTATGTACAAATTAAACCACCTGGATCCTAGAACTGCAGCCCAAAAACCGCAGGGGCCGCTATATCATCCAGTTCTGTAGGTGGCGCTGTCACAAAAAACTAGGGTCCTGGAACTGGGGTCCTAGAACTGGGGTCCTGAAACTGCAGCCTCCGCTTGTGCAGGAACATAATACTGGAGAAAAGAGAGAATAAATGTTGAAATGAAGTGTTGTTTTATGTGTTTTTGAGAAAATGAGAAAAGAGGAAGACTTGATAGTGTGTAATTGTGTTTAATGTTCAATTAAATTGGAATTATTAGAACCATTTAAATTACAGTGGGCTACCATTGTGGAGAAGAGTGAAGCATTTCTTTAGGCTGTGGACTGATTCAAATAAGTTTAATACCTATGGCTGAAGGAGCATATAAATCCTAACATTTAAGATTTCAATAAGCGCTATTATTAGCTAATAGCTTGCTGTAGTCTAGAAGCTTAATTGAAAAATCATGTAAATCCAACTCACTTTATTTATTCAGTGCAGTTTTAAATAATCTAGAGCATTTTCACTAAACTTAACCAGTTTAAGTTACAGGAAAGCAATTCCATTGATTTGTTTGGACATTACTAGTTCACATAGATCCTTACTCATTCAGTTGGGTTGTCACCACACAAGGAGCTTACATAGATTAAAAAAAAATCCATTAATGTTAATATAACATAATTTACTTGTGTGGAACCACTGTCCATAATTGAATTAAGTTATTTTAAATAGTTTTTTTTTTAGTGTAACTAATTCTTCTGTCTTTCTTCTTCTTTCTTTCTTTCTTTCTTTCTACCTAATCGTTCTTTCTTTCTACCTAATCTTTTTTTCTAACTTTTCTTTCTTTCTTTCTTTCTTTCTCTCTTTCTTTCTTTCTTTCTTTCTTTCTACCTAATCTATCTTATTTCTTTCTAACTAATCTATCTTTATTTCTTTCTAACTAATCTATCTTTATTTCTTCCTCTTTCTTTCTTTCTACCTAATGTTTCCTTAAATTTTCTTTCTTTAAAGACTAATCTATATATCTTTCTTTCTTTCTTTCTTTCTTTCTAACTAATCTATATATATTTCTTTCTTTCCAACTAATTTGTCTTTCTTTCTTTCTTTCTAACTAATCTATCTTTCTTTCTTTCTAACTAATCTATCTTTCTTTATTTCTAACAAATCTTTCTTTCTTTCTAACTAATCTATATGTCTTTCTTTCTTTCTAATCTATCTCTCTTTGTTTGTAACTAATATATCTTTCTTTCTTTCTAACTAATCTATATTTCTTTATTCTTTCTTTCTTTCTTTCTTTCTAACTAACTAACTAACTAACTAACTAACTAATTTTTCTTTCTTTCTTTCTAATTAATCTTTCTTTCTAACTAATCTTTCTTTTATTGAAACTAATCTTTCTATCTATCTAACTAATCTTTCTTTACTTTCTTTCTAACTATTCTTTCTTTCTAACTAATCCATCTATCAAACTTCAAACTACTTTAAACTTCAAACTATTTTAAACTTCTTCAAACTCTCTGGTCCGGCTTTTTCAAG
Organism: Meda fulgida; assembly: GCA_030578275.1. Lineage (NCBI taxonomy): Eukaryota > Metazoa > Chordata > Actinopteri > Cypriniformes > Leuciscidae > Meda > Meda fulgida. The sequence continues at coordinate 4,712 of CM060623.1, forward strand.
CCAACTTAAAGTTTGTCTCATTGTAGCAATGTTCAGGGAAGAAGGAGGCGGGAACCAGCGAACAATCAAAATATAATTTATTTAAAATAAAACAAACAAACGAAAATACCGCCAGCAGCCCCTCGCAGACGACTGCTGGCTACCGAAAATAAATATAACTGCCAGCAGCCCCTCGCGGAAGACTGCTGGCTAAAGTAAAAAACAAAACAACTAAAATACAGACCTGTTCCTCTCTCGATCATCAATGTCGTCGCTCTTCCTTTATGCTTCCGCTCCTCCGTGAGAGATGCGAGACCGGTGTGCTTCACAGGTGTTGCTCATTAGCAATCGCACCACCGGCCTCGCGCCGTTCTCTCACGTCCCTCGGCCGTCCTGTTCGCCACATACCCCCATCGCCCCTCACAGGCCGGGGGGTACCCACGAGCCTGTGCCTACTCCCCCCTCCCCGGCGGCGGCGATCCCTGGGGAGTATGGACAGACAAACCGAGGGAAACGGAGACGGAAGCATGAGGAGCGACAGATCGAGAGAGGGGAGAAAGGAAAAAAAAAAAAAACTTGGTCCGGTTCCCACAACGCGCTGCCATCTGGTCCCCCACCAGCTAGGCGATCTCCTCCGCGGTGCCTGGCGGTGACGCTGGGTAGCCCTCGGTGGACGGCTCGACGCTCCTCCGCCGCCCGGTGGACGGCGACGGCTCCTCGGGTGCCTTGGGCAGACGGCAGGAGTCCCCCACTCCCTACTCCTCCCCTTCACTGGTGGACGGCAGCAGGCTCCGGCCCACGGCGAGCGGCGGCGACTCCTCCTCTCCCTCCCGGATGGCAGCCGCCCCTCCAATACCCAGACGGCCGGCAGCGAGCTCGACCGTCCCAGCGGCAACTCACTCCAGCGCACCGCCTCGAGCGTCCGTGGCCGCTCCTCCCCCGCTCCCTGCTCCTCCCCTCGAGCGGCGGCGACTCGCGCACCATGCTCGATGGCACCGCGGATTCCCCACATCGGCGAGGACTCTCTGACAGCGCGTTCCTCCCTCTTCCCGGATTTCGGCACCAGTGTAGCAATGTTCAGGGAAGAAGGAGGCGGGAACCGGCGAACAATCAAAATATAATTTATTTAAAATAAAACAAAAAAACGAAAATACCGCCAGCAGCCCCTCGTGGACGACTGCTGGCTACCGAAAATAAATATAAGTGCCAGCAGCCCCTCGCGGACGACTGCTGGCTAAAGTAAAAACAAAACAACTAAAATACAGGCCTGTTCCTCTCTCGATCATCAACGTCGTCGCTCCTCCTTTATGCTTCCGCTCCTCCGTGAGAGATGTGAGACCGGTGTGCTTCACAGGTGTTGCTCATTAGCAATCGCACCACCGGCCTCGCGCCGTTCTCTGACGTCCCTCGGCCGTCCTGTTCGCCACACTCATCAAACTTTTTTTCTAGTTAAGATTGGTTTTCTTACCCAAGTGGCAGATAATTTTGCTTGTTTTAAGCATAAACTCACTTAATTTTGATTTCCACCAGAAAACCAGACATAATATTTTATGCCATTTTACATCTTGATTTAATCATTTTTAGATAGTTGGACTGGAAACAAGACAAAAATACTGAGTAAGAAAAGCATTTTTTATTTTATTTTGCAGTGTAGCCAGTGTCTTGGAGCTCTAGAAATTGATATTTTGTTATTATAGGGGTCCAAGCACCAAACTTGAATTGGGTCTCTAATGACTTTATGATGCTAACTGCAAATTCTAAACTATCAGCCATTTCAAATGAAAGATAAAGGCTGTACTTTTAATGCTGCCCACTAGAGAGAGCCACAGGATAAGGAATCTTTCAAGCCTGATGCTTTTCCTGTTGGTTCGTTTTCATCTCTTTTTATAGAAATTAATGCATTGAAATGCATTGGTTGTTAATTTCTATAACTATGGTATACGGGCAGTATTGTTTTATATAATTAGTGTACATAGAATTTGTGAAATGTTTGGAAACCCCAGAAATACTAGGGTTTTTAGTGGATGGTGCAAATACAAATTTTGCAATGCTGAAAAATACATCTTTGCATTTAAAAGTTGTTGGCTGCTGAGTGACAGTAATTTCACCTATTACACAAACTCGCATTTTTATGACAGTTATTCATTAGTCCGCTACTTATTTATGCTTTTCTGTTCCATCTTGAATAACGCGTTGTTCCCATAACAGATATGAAAAACGCAGTTTCTTTGCCATTTTTAAAGGCCCATGAAAATGTGGTTTGGCTTGATACACAGTCTAATAGTCTAACAAAATCCAAATTTTAAACATCTTTTACTCTAGGAATTTTTGGGCCTTTCACTTTCTATTTGAGCCAGATGAATGAGCAAAGTTAACTCAGAGTTATTTCAGTTATTTCAAAGTTCAAGATCTACTCTGAGTGTAAAGCCTGAAGTGATTGGTTGTAGCGAGAGCGTGCTATGATTGGTCAGCTCAATATGTCCGTTATCTGATTGGCTTGAGTAAACAGTGGGAGGAGTCCACTTATTGGACTAGTGGATTTGTGGATTTGTTTGTACATCGACGCTAGAGGTGTTTCGAAATCCACTGATGCGTGAGGGGATTTACAAATGCAAAAGATGCGATTGACCAATGTGTGTGTCATGATGCCGGAGGGACGAAGCAGAGAGAGAATCCAAGTGCAGCATATTTAATCAAAATAACAGAGAAACAAGGAACACAGGAACACTAAAGCAAGTACAACGACCGACAAACCACAACTGAAACACAGAGGTATAAAAAGACAGGCAAACAAGCTAAACAAGATAACAAGGGGGCGTGGCTAATCAGAAACACATGTGGAGACTAATCAACAAAACAGGGAACAGCTGAAACATGAAAGGACAGGGGAACACATGACAGACAAGAACAAGATACACAAACACAAAACCCACATCGTGACATAGCCCCCCCCCCCTATGGGCGGCTCCCGACGCCCCTCGAAACAAAACACTAAAGTTCAGGAGGGTGGTGAAGTGGAGGCGGTCCTGGGGGAGGGACGGAGGGCCAGGCCCGTGCAGGGGACTGAACCAGGGCCCTGCAATGGCGGGCATGGGCCATGGAACGTGGGCGGAGCATGACGCGCAGGCGGTGGCCAGGGCGGAGACGACCCCTCGGGCGGCCAGGGCGGAGACGACCCCTCGGGCGGCCAGGGCGGAGACGACCCCTCGGGCGGCCAGGGCGGAGACGACCCCTCGGGCGGCCAGGGCGGAGACGACCCCTCGGGCGGCCAGGGCGGAGGCGACCCCTCGGGCGGCCAGGGCGGCGAAGACCCCTCGGGCGGCCAGGGCGGCGAAGACCCCTCGGGAGGCCAGGGCCGCGAAGACCCCTCGGGAGGCCAGGGCGGCGAAGACCCCTCGGGAGGCCAGGGCGGCGAAGACCCCTCGGGAGGCCAGGGCGGCGAAGACCCCTCGGGAGGCCAGGGCGGCGAAGACCCCTCGGGAGGCCAGGGCGGCGACGACACCGGCTCAGGAACAGCAGACACCGGCTCAGGAACAGCAGACACCGGCTCAGGAACAGACAACACACACACTGGCTCGGGAACTGGCTCGGGAACAGACAACACACACACTGGCTCGGGAGCAGACAGCACACACACTGGCTCGGGAGCAGACAACACACACACTGGCTCGGGAGCAGACAACACACACACTGGTTCGGGGGCAGACAACACACACACTGGCTCGGGAGCAGACAACACACACCCTGGCTCGGGAACAGACACCGGCTCAGGAACGGGAACAGACACCGGCTCAGCAGCCCCTAGAACAGTAGCGGCCACAAGGACAGACACAAACACAGAAACAAACATTGACTCAGGAATATCAGACACCGGCTCAGGAACAGACAACACACAAACTGGCTCGGGAACTGGCTCGGGAGCAGACAACTCACACACTGGCTCGGGAGCAGACAACACACACACTGGCTTGGGAGCAGACAGCACACACACTGGCTCGGGAGCAGACAACACACACACTGGCTCGGGAGCAGACAACACACACACTGGCTCGGGAACAGACACCGGCTCAGGAACGGGAACCGACACCGGCTCAGCAGCCACTAGAACAGTAGCGGGCACAAGGACAGACACAAACACAGAAACAAACATTGACTCAGGAATATCAGACACCGGCTCAGGAACAGACAACACACACACTGGCTCGGGAACTGGCTCAGGAACTGGCTCGGGAACAGACAACTCACACACTGACTCGGGAGCAGACAGCACACACACTGGCTCGGGAGCAGACAGCACACACACACACCCTGGCTCGGGAACAGACAACACACACCCTGGCTCGGGAGCAGACACCGGCTCAGGAACGGGAACCGACACCGGCTCAGCAGCCACTAGAACAGTAGCGGCCACAAGGACAGACACAAACACAGAAACAAACATTGACTCAGGCATATCAGACACTGGCTCTGGAACAGGAACAGACTCTGGCTCGGAAACGACCATCTTGTCCGTAGACACTGGCTCGGAGGCGGCCAACTTGTCCGTAGACACTGGCTCGGAGGCGGCCATCTTGTCCGTAGACACTGGCTCGGAGGCGGCCATCTTGTCCGTAGACACTGGCTCGGAGGCGGCCATCTTGTCCGTAGACACTGGCTCGGAGGCGGCCATCTTGTCCGTAGACACTGGCTCGGAGGCGGCCATCTTGTCCGTAGACACTGGCTCGGAGGCGGCCATCTTGTCCGTAGACACTGGCTCGGAGGCGGCCATCTTGTCCGTAGACACTGGCTCGGAGGCGGCCATCTTGTCCGTAGACACTGGCTCGGAGGCGGCCATCTTGTCCGTAGACACTGGCTCGGAGGCGGCCATCTTGTCCGTAGACACTGGCTCGGAGGCGGCCATCTTGTCCGTAGACACTGGCTCGGAGGCGGCCATCTTGTCCGTAGACACTGGCTCGGAGGCGGCCATCTTGTCCGTAGACACTGGCTCGGAGGCGGCCATCTTGTCCGTAGACACTGGCTCGGAGGCGGCCATCTTGTCCGTAGACACTGGCTCGGAGGCGGCCATCTTGTCCGTAGACACTGGCTCAGAGGCGGCCATCTTGTCCGCAGACACTGGCTCAGAGGCGGCCATCTTGTCCGTAGACACTGGCTCGGTAGAAGAGATGTGAAGCGTCTCTGGCTTGGCAGTAGTGACCTGAAGCGTCTCTGGCTTGGCAGTAGTGACCTGAAGCGTCTCTGGCTTGGCAGTAGTGACGTGAACAGTGTCTGACATGGCAGACGTGACGTGAATAGGCTCTGACTGGGCAGACGTGACGTGAACCGTCTCTGGATTGGCAGGAGTGACGTGAACAGTCTCTGACTGGGCAGAAGTGACGTGGACAGTCTCTGGCTCGGCAGACGTGACGTGAACAGTCTCTGGCTCGGCAGACGTGACGTGAACAGTCTCTGGCTCGGCAGACGTGACGTGAACAGTCTCTGGCTCGGCAGACGTGACGTGAACAGTCTCTGGCTCGGCAGACGAGACTGTCGGCAGACGTGACGTGAACAGTCTCTGGCTCGGCAGACGTGACGTGAACAGTCTCTGGATCGGCCGGGACCAGCGGCGAGGACTCTGGGCTGACAGGAAGTACAGGGAGGACTTCCAGGTATTGCGGGACGCGGGAAGTCCTCTTCCTCCTCCGTCTCCGAGAGCGAGAGGGCGCTGGACTGGACGGGACCAGCGGTGAGGGCGCTGGACTGGACGGGACCAGCGGTGAGGACTCTGTGCTGGACGGCGTCAGCGGCGAGGGCTCTGGGCTGGACGGCGTCAGCGGCGAGGGCTCTGGGCTGGACGGCGTCAGCGGCGAGGGCTCTGGGCTGGACGGCGTCAGCAGCGAGGGCTCTGGCTTTTGCTCGAAGACTGGCTCTGGCTGCACGTGGCTGACGTGAAGCTCTGGCTGGACGTGGCGGACGCGAAGCTCTGGATGGACGTGGTTGACGTGAGGCTCTGGCTGGACGTGGCTGACGTGAATCTCTGGGCTGGACGGGACCAGTGGCGAATGGGGCCCTGGGCTGGACATCACCAACCCAGGGTCGAAAAATGGCCAGCGTGGAGAGTGGTGTCGGGGCTCCTCTCGACCACCTCCTCTACTGAGGCCTCCACGTGTCCCACGAAACTTGACCAACCGGGTCCCCTCAAAAGAGTGGCCTCTCCTCCGCTCGGTGGCTGGAGATGAGACACTGGCGAATATGCTGCTGGATTCAGTGTGGTCGGTCGTTCTGTCATGATGCCGGAAGGACGAAGCAGAGAGAGAATCCAAGTGCAGCATATTTAATCAAAATAACAGAGAAACAAGGAACACAGGAACACTAAAGCAAGTACAACGACCGACAAACCACAACTGAAACACAGAGGTATAAAAAGACAGGCAAACAAGCTAAACAAGATAACAAGGGGGCGTGGCTAATCAGAAACACATGGGGAGACTAATCAACAAAACAGGGAACAGCTGAAACATGAAAGGACAGGGGAACACATGACAGACAAGAACAAGATACACAAACACAAAACCCACATCGTGACAGTGTGCAGTGATTTACAAAGCAGAGTTGTGTTTGTGACATTTTTGTATTTATTATTATCCATATTTAAAACTTTATGGACTAAAATGAAAAAGCTTCCGGCAGACAGTCGTACGCATTGACTTATGCCACGAGAGTAACACATGACGACGTATGACGTAGATGTAGGAGTAGCGCAAGCTTTTGGCGTAAATCGATGCGTATGGCCATCTGCCGAAAGCTAGTTATTTTAGTTGATAAAATTTTAAATATGGATGTTTTTCTTACACGAACACATCGCTTCACTTCAGAAGTCCTTTATTAACCCCCGCAAAGTGGAGCACTTTAATCATGAATAGATGCACTTTGATGGACTTCCAAAGACATTTTTTAATATAACTCTGATTGTATTCGTCTGAAAGAAGAATGTCATACACACCTAGGACGGAAGTTTCCGAGCAACACAGTAATGACTTTATGAACTTCTTCACTTATAAGATTGATAATATCAGGGACAAAATTATAACTATGCAACTGTCTACTACAGTATCGCATCAGGGAGTGCATTGTAGTCTCTCTGAGGAAAAATTGTACTCATTTGCTCCTATAGGAGAGGAAGAATCTGCAAACTTGTTAATTCATCTAAATCGATAACTTGTATGTTAGACCCTATACCGACTAAGCTACTGAAAGAGATGCTTCCAGAGATCACAGATCCTCTTCTTAATATCATTAATTCGTCTTTGTCTCTAGGATACGTACCAAAAACCTTTAAGCTGGCTATGATAAAACCGCTTGTTGAAAAACCGCAACTTGATCCTTCAGAATTAGTCAATAACAGGCCGATCTCAAATCTGCCTTTTCTGTCAAAGATATTAGAAAAAGCAGTATCCTCACAACTGTGTTCCTTTCTTGAAAGAAATGATATCTGCAAGGATTTTCAGTCAGGATTTAGACCGCACCATAGTACTGAGACAGCTCTCATTAGAGTCACAAATTATTTACTTTTATCATCCGATCGTGGTTGTGTCTCTATATTAGTGTTACTTGATCTTAGTGCTGCATTTGACACAATTGACCACAACATTCTTTTAAATAGACTAGAAAGCTATGTTGGCATTAGTGGAATCGCACTAGCATGGTTTAAATCATACTTATCAGACCGTTATCAGTTTGTAGCAGTAAATGAAGAGATGTCTTATCGATCACAAGTTCAGTATGGCGTACCACAAGGCTCAGTACTAGGACTGCTGCTGTTCACTCTGTACATGCTACCATTTGGAGATATCATTAGGAAACATGGAATTAGCTTTCACTGTTATGCCGATGATACTCAGCTCTATATTTCTTCAAAACCTAACGAAACTTACCAATTCACAAAATTAACGGAACGCATAGCTGATAAAAAAATTGGATGACTAGTAATTTCGTACTACTAAACCCTGAAAAAACAGAGATTCTAATTATTGGACAAAAAACTTCCACATGTAATAACCTAGAATACTGTCTAACACTTGATGGCTGCTCTGTTAAGTCTTCTTCGTCGATGAACCAGTGTGTGCTCTTTGATAGCAATCTTTCATTTGAAAGTCACGTGTCTAGTATCTGTAAAACCGCATTTTTCCATCTTAAAAATATATCTAAATTACGACATATGCTCTCATTAACAAATGCGGAACAATTAGTTCATGCTTTCATGACATCAAGACTAGATTATTGTAATGCTCTACTGGGTGGTTGCCCTGCACGCTTAATAAATAAACTACAGCTGTTCCAAAACGCTGCAGCTCGAGTTCTTACTAGAACCAGGAAATATGACCATATTAGCCCGGTTCTGTCAACACTGCATTGGCTGCCTATTAAACATCGTATAAATTTTAAAATATTGTTGATTACTTACAAAGCACTAAATGGTTTAGCTCTGCAGTACTTGAGCGAGCTCTTAATGCATTATAGTCCTTCACGTCTATTGCGATCTCAAAATTCGGGCCAGTTGATAATACCTAGAATATCAAAATCGACTGCTGGCGGTAGATCCTTTTCCTATTTAGCACCAAAACTCTGGAACAGTCTTCCTACCATTGTCCGGGAAGCAGACACACTCAATTCAATTCAATTCAAATTTATTTGTATAGCACTTTTCACAATACATATTGTTTCAAAGCAGCTTTACAGAAAGTGCATATCAGAAATGTACATGGAAAAAATACTTTAAGTTAATCATGTATTTATTTAGGGCATAACATATCGCCGGCGTTGAGTCGTCTCTTCACAGGCGTTTGTAATTGGTGTTATATGATCATATTTTCTTGATCTAGTAAGAACTCTAGCGGCTGCATTTTGCACTAACTGTAGCTTGTTTATTGAGGATGCAGGACAACCAGCTAATAAAGGATTACAGTAATCTAGTCTCGAGGTCATGAATGCATGAACTAACTTTTCTGCATCAGAAACAGATAGCATGTTACGTAGCTTAGCAATGTTTCTAAGGTGGAAAAAGGCTGTTCTTGTAACATATGAAATATGATTTTCAAAAGATAAGTTGCAGTCTAGTATAACACCCAGGTCTTTTACTGTAGTGGATAAAGTAACAGGACATCCTTCTAGATTAAAGTTGTATTGTAAGAGGTTTTGTTGGTAGTTTTTTGGACATATAAGTAATACCTCCATTTTATCTGAATTTAATAGCAGGAAATTACACGTCATCCAGCATTTTATATCTTTAAGACACTCTGTCAATTTAGATGAGTTAGTGTTTTCATCTGGTCGTGATGAAATACATAATTGAGTGTCATCAGCATAACAGTGGAAATTAATTCCATGTTTTCTTATAATATTACCAAGTGGCAGCATTTATATTGAGAATAGCAGAGGGCCTAACACAGATCCCTGCGGCAATCCATAGTCTCCTGACGTTATCTTCGATTTTTCCCCATTTAAACAGACAATGGTGACGGTCTGATAAGTACGATCTAAACCAGCTTAATGTCCGTCCCTGGACACCAGTGTAGTTTTGTAGTCGATCCAAGAGTATTTTATGATCTATTGTGTCGAACGCAGCGCTAAGATCGAGTAGAACTAGTATTGAGATACAGCCTTGGTCTGAAGCTAAAAGTAAGTCATTTGTAATTTTAACTAGCGCAGTTTCTGTGGTATGATGCGGTCTGAATCCAGACTGAAACTTTTCATAGATGTCATTTTCTTGCAAGAAAGGGCACAATTGAGCGGACACAACTTTTTCTAGTATTTTAGACATGAATGGAAGATTTGAAATGGGTCTGTAATTTGCTAGGTTATTTGGATCTAATTGCAGTTTCTTAATGAGAGGTTTTATAACTGCCAGCTTGAATATTCTTGGAACATGACCTAAAGATAAAGATGAGTTAATAATATTGAGAAGAGGCTCTTTCTGTCATGAACAACCAGACAAGGTTAGATCCAAACGCAGCGTGAGTTTATTCACAGGGTAGTCAGACAGGCAAGCGTCACAGACAGCAAACACAGCATAGGAGACAAGGCAATACTCAGGATCAGAAACCAGGCGATAAGACAGAGGCAGGCAGCAGACAAGACGGAATCCAAGAAACAGGCGATGGGTCAGATACACAGACTGGAACAGACTAGACAGTGGAATGCTCGGAAATGTACACAACAGTGAAACAAGACTTAGCAAAGGTTGATAGTGACAGTGAGGTATAAATATGTGTGGAGCTGCGTGTGGAACTAGATGCAGGTGGGAGAGTAATCAGTGGAAACAGGTGTGCGCAATCAGTTCAGGGTGTGTGCGAAAACAGTCCAAGGGAAGCCGGTGCAGAAGTGGAGCGCCCTTTCGTGACACTAAAGGGCAATCCAGCCGAACCTCATCACACTTTCACTACAGGTAACACTTCTTTCAGTAGTTTAGTGGGTATTGGATCTAATAAACATGTTGTTGGTTTAGATGCAATGATAAGTTTATTTAGCTCTTCCTGTCCTATAGTTGTAAAGTAGTGTAGTTGTTCTTGAGGGGCGATAATTGAGGCTGAATCATAAGACACCTTAAAAGATTGTACATTTACAATTGTGTTTCTGATGCTTTCTATTTTCTCAGTGAAGATTTTCATGAAATCATTACTACTACACTGTGACGGAATATTTTGCTCAGGTGATGTCTGTTTATTTGTTAGTCTAGCCACGATGTTAAATAAAAACCTTGGATTATTTTGGTTATTTTCTATTAGTTTGCGGAGATGCTCAGCCCTGGCTGCTTTTAGAGCCTTTTTGTAACGTGACGTACTGACTTTCCACGCAATTCTGAAGACCTCTTAATTGCTTTGTTTCCATTTACGCTCTAAGTTACAAGTTTCTCTCTTGATAGCATGTGTAGCACTGTTGTACCATGGCACTTTAGTTTTCTCTCTAAACTTTTTTAATCTAATTGGTGCAACAATTTCTAATGTACTAGAGAAAATGGTGCTCATAGTGCTAGTCATTTCCTCTAGTTCATCTGTTTGTTTGGGTTCACTGAGCAGCTGAGAAAGATCAGGTAAGCTATTTGAGAATCTATCTATAGTGCTTGGAAGGATTGTTCTGCCTGGTCGATAACGTGGCGCAACATGACAAATTTCAGCAATCCGTAATATGCAAGTTACCATGTAATTATCAGTGACATCATCACTTTGCGGTATAATATCTATATCGGTTGGATTGGTTCCAATAGATATAATTAAATCTAGTGTATGATTTAGACGATGAGTGGGATCACTGACGTTTTGCTTGACCCCAAAGGAGTTTAATAAATCTGTAAACGCAGCCCCTAACGCATCATTTGTGTTATCTACATTTATGTTAAAATCTCCAACAATTATTGCTTTATCGACATTGACCAATAGATCTGAGAGAAAGTCTGCAAACTCTTTTAGGAAATCAGCGTAAGGCCTTGGAGGTCTATTTACGGTAGCCAAGGCTAGAGATAATAGGGATTTCTTTCTTACATCTGAGCGCGTAACATTTAGAACAAGTACTTCAAACGAATTAAACCTGTGAACTGTTTTCTGAGTAACATTTAGAATATGTCTATAGATATAACAGTATCCTGGTGGAGTAGATTCATTTAGACCGAAATAATCATTTGGTTTAAGCCAGGTTTCAGAAAGACAAAATACATCAAAATTATTATGTGACCATTTCATTTACAATAACCGCCTTAGGTGTGAGCGATCTAATGTTTAGAAGACCTAGCTTTAGAAATTGTTTTTGTTCACTGATATTGAGATTTTCTGGTTTAATTACAATTTACCAGAATTTTTTTTTTCCTAGAATCCTACAGTAGATTTATTGTTTGGCCTCACTAAACGAGGAATAGACACAATTTCTATATAATGTTCTACACTACTTATGATATCAATTAAGACTGTGATTTGGACTTTGACTTACTAGACATATGGTGTGTAACGTCTTGGAGATGTTGTCCGACAGAACAGCCGCTCCGCTTCTGCTGGGGTGCAGGCCATCAGCACGGTAGAGCCTAGGTCGCTCCCAGAACAGAGTCCAATTATTTACAAAGAGCAGTTTCTGTTCATCACACCATGACATTAACCATTCATTTAGTGTAAATAATCTACTGAACCTTTCCTGTCCTTGTCGGTACGTGGGAAGCGGTCCAGACACGATGATCGTTGCTTCAGGCGATGTGCTGCGTACCGTCTTGACTAGGCTCCTGTAGTCCTTCTTCAGAACCTCCGTCTGCCGCAGCCTGATGACGTTCAATCTGCGTGCAGCACAACAGCTCCGATGCACTCGACACCGTTCAGGATCTCGGGAACCTGTGCAGCGACATCTAGAACACGAGCACCAGGAAAGCAGTGAGTGCGTACCTTACCTTAACCTGAGGTAGCGCGGACATGACGGACGATGGAACTGCCGATGATCACGGCGTCGTCGCGTTCCGACTCACGAAGAGGGGAGAAGCGGTTCTGGGTGGAGATCTCGAAGACCGGGAGGGGCGGAAAGGTTCTTGCTCTGGTCCTGGCTCGTGTCTTCCGCTGTGGGATCACCCAGGGTCCATGGTGTTGTGTCGGTGCCGGAGTGAATGAAGCCAGGGATGATCGCGTCCTGGATGCTTGGGGCCTGTGCAGAGAAACACACGGAGTACGACGATGGTCGGAGTCAGAAAGTTACTAACCACTGACTTGTGAGCATCGGCGCGTGATGTTTCAAGCGCTGATCGTCGATCTTGCAGCTCGGTTTGCCTCTCTAGTAGATCACGGATCTGCTTCTCCACGGACTCCAGCTCCAACTGCACCGAATGCAGCTCAAACGTGTCCTCACCTGCACTCAGAGGTAACGTTAGACACACATCCGATATATTCACCATAATAACAGATGAATAGTAAATTAGTAGTGATACTACCAATATAACTACTAATTTAGGACTGAAATCCTGGATAGAACCCGTATCCTTTCAATGATACGGGTGTAAATAAGACGATCGATAGGCGAGAGGCCACGCGTGCAATGCTAGCGGGCTTAAAGCTAGTACAGCGGAAATTCGGAAAGTTGGATACAAGTAGCGATATCAAAGCAATCCGATTGTCTTTTATAAGGAATAGTATCGAAGATATGTTCACATGGTGTAAAAATAGAAAATGCTTGTTTATAAATGAGTGGTAAAGAAGAAAATCAAGGATAATGAATCAATTCGACGGAGCTCCAAACACAAACCACATGCGCGTGCGCCTACAAGCCGAGTATACTGACACTCTGTCAGTTCAAAGCTAGACTAAAAACATATCTCTTTGACCTAGCATACACATAATACATTATAGACTTCTATAATTCAATGTTAGGCTGCATAGATTAGGTCAGCCGGAACTGGGAACACTTCCCTTAAATCCTGATGTACTCGTTACATCATAAGAAGAATGGCATCTAAGCTAATTTTAGTGTCTTAATTTATCCAGAGGTTTTCCCGCAGCCTGCTGGATCCAGGTCGTATCCAGATCTGATTAGGAGCTTTGCCTGGACCCGATGACAACGCAGTGCTGAAGTGCCAACTAGCCTCTCCCTATGGAGGATCCCTTTCCCACTCTACAGATAAAATGTTGTGATTCCGGTTCACGTACCCACCCCGAAGTGATAAATTTAAACAAAATTCTGTATCAAATTGTAGTTACTGTAAATCCGGCCCTTTAGTTCATAAATGCCAGAGGAGAACTGGCCCCCGACTGAGCCTGGGTTCTCCCACGGTTTTTTTCTCTCCATTAAGTCACCTGATGGAGTTTTAGGACACCAGTAGGTCACTTGATGGAGTTTTAGGACACCAGTAGGTCACCTGATGGAGTTTTAGGACACCAGTAGGTCACTTGATGGAGTTTTAGGACACCAGTAGGTCACCTGATGGAGTTTTAGGACACCAGTAGGTCACCTGATGGAGTTTTAGGACACCAGTAGGTCACTTGGAGTTTTAGGACACCAGTAGGTCACCAGATGGAGTTTTAGGACACAAGTAGGTCACTTGATGCAGTTTTTCGGTTCCTTGCCACTGTTGCCTTTGGCTTGCTCAGTTGGGGATATTCAAATTAATTAACCAAGCATTAATACCATTGATCAGCCGTACCAAACGTGGATGTTTTTTTCCACTGAGAAACAAACATTGTTATGTTATTTGATTGATACTGTGATCCTGCTTTGATACAATTTGTATTGTGAAAAGCGCAATATAAATATACTTGACTTGACTTGACGGCTTCAGGGTGAGTAAATCATGGGCTAATTTTCATCTTTGATTGAACTATCCCATGCTGACAAACAAGGTAATTAATGTAACAGATGAACTTTACAAACTTATGACATTAGTAACCATAAGGCCGTGTGCCCACCAAAGTGTTTTTTCAAGCGGCTGGTGTATTTTTTCAATGGAAGCGCCGCATTTTTAAATTTCCATTAGCGTAATGACGCGCTGAGCATTTTTTCACGCTGAAGCGCTGAGTGCTCTGTGTTTTTTACAGGTAGCCGAGAGTTGAAGAATGTTCAACTTTGAGTAAAACGCAGCACTCATCACTGTCACTTTTTACCCAACCGTCCAATCACAGTGGAGGAGGGGCGGGGCCACCGACCAACCGCCACATTCTGCTTGTACAACGTCAACAGATGACAATAAGCATAATAACGGAACAAATTTCTTTAAATGAGCCATAGAAAGTACGTTACATTGTATCAACAATTTAATATCAACACAGAAACAAAATATGTGTGAAATGAGATACAAGTAACACTTTCGTGGATATTCCGTATCATAACAAGCAAAGCGTCTCAAATGAAAAAAATGCTGCGCTGCCAAAACGCTCTCAAGCGCCCATAGCAAGGCGTTTTTAGCGTTTTCAGCAGAGCGCCTAGCGTTTTCAGCAGAGCGCCTAGCGTTTTCAGCAGAGCGCCTAGCGTTTTCAGCAGAGCGCCTAGCGTTTTTCAGCAGAGCGCCTAGCGTTTTCAGCAGAGCGCCTAGCGTTTTCAGCAGAGCGGCTAGCGTTTTCAGCAGAGAGGCTAGCGTTTTCCAGCAGAGAGGCTACCGTTTTCCGGCAGAGCGTCTAGCTTTTTTCGGCAGAGCGTCTAGCGTTTTTCGGCAGAGCGTCTAGCGTTTTCCGGCAGAGCGCCTAGCGTTTTCAGCAGAGCGTCTAGCTTTTTCAGCTGAGAGGCGAGCGTTTTCAGCAGAGCGTCTAGCGTTTTCAGCAGAGCGTCTAGCGTTTTCAGCAGAGCGTCTAGCGTTTTCAGCAGAGCGTCTAGCGTTTTCAGCAGAGCGCCTAGCGTTTTTTAGCAGAGCGCCTAGCGTTTTTTAGCAGAGCGCCTAGCGTTTTCAGCAGAGCGCCTAGCGTTTTCAGCAGAGCGCCTAGCGTTTTCAGCAGAGCGCCTAGCGTTTTCAGCAGAGCGCCTAGCGATTTCAGCTGAGAGGCTAGCATTTTCAGCAGTGAGGCTAGCGTTTTCAGCAGTGAGGCTAGCGTTTTCAGCAGTGAGGCTAGCGTTTTCAGCAGTGAGGCTAGCGTTTTCAGCAGAGCGTCTAGCGTTTTCAGCAGAGCGTCTAGCGTTTTCAGCTGAGAGGCGAGCGTTTTCAGCAGAGCGCCTAGCGTTTTCAGCAGAGCGCCTAGCGTTTTCAGCAGAGCGCCTAGCGTTTTCAGCAGAGCGCCTAGCCTTTTCAGCAGAGCGCCTAGCCTTTTCAGCAGAGCGCCTAGCCTTTTCAGCAGAGCGCCTAGCGATTTCAGCAGAGCGCCTAGCGATTTCAGCAGAGCGCCTAGCGATTTCAGCAGAGCGCCTAGCGATTTCAGCAGAGCGCCTAGCGATTTCAGCAGAGCGCCTAGCGATTTCAGCAGAGCGCCTAGCGATTTCAGCAGAGGGTCTAGCGTTTTCAGCAGAGCGCCTAGCGTTTTCAGCTGGCTAGAAACGCTTGTGGACACACGGCCTAACAACGTGGAGATGTGGGAAAAGAACACAGGAAACTCATGAATACAATCTAAAAGTCCATGAAAACGAAACTAAGAACAAACACAGTTGAATATTTGTAACAGGGGACTTCAGAACATAAATAAAATATATACACTAAAAAAAAAATAGATTGATGCTTTTCAATTAATAGTCAAATTCCATCAAATTGAATTGAATAATCCTCAGGCATTCATACTATAAATTTAGAATTAGTTTAAAAAAAACTAGAGCTTAATAAAACATCTTGTATTAATCTCAATGGAACAAGGGAATGAACCATTTAGTGTATGTGATTCGTATTCATAAATACGAATAAATAAATACCCCCCATATTTAAGGACGAGGCCAAATATTTTGTGGCACATTGTTTGTGCTTTAAAATAAAGTATAAAAATTTTTTAAAAGGATGATGGGAATTTTTTTTTTTTTTTACAACTTTATTTTAAAGCACAAACAACGTGCCACAAAATATTTGGCCCCATCCTTAAATATGCAAGGAAAGGTGAAAACAGACGAGTTTGGACTGGAAAAGAAATGAAGAGCGTGTCAGACTTCAACACAATGCAACTGACTTAAGACAGCAGCAGCGACAACACAACTAGAAAGTGAAAGTGAAAGTCCAGTTGGAAAATATTTTGGTGCAGCTCGTGTTCATGTTAAGAAAACACAATAATCGATCAATTCAACAGGAAAACTTCGGACAGGATGGACAGGCGTACAGGATATCCCGTTCATTGCAGTAAAACGGTATGAACGATTCATTTCGCACCTGAACATCAGCAACAACTCCATCATTACAAGCTCTGTTGTAGTTATTTGTTCTAGGCTTCAGAATGTAACTGCATAATCAATATTAAATATAATCCCAGAAACGACGCCTAACAAAAAAAGAACGTTAGCTAATGTTTTAGAAGTTGCGTTACTTCATCTGTTTTATGATATGTTTGAGCGCTGCGCGAGGACAGCATCAGTCACTTCAATTATAGCTTCCTGTTTAGTTCATCTTCCTATGCACAACAAATATGACCAGGGCCGCAACCATTGATATTGATATTCTCGTTATATAAAGAGTAATACATATTTCGCTTTAGGAGCGCGATAAAGTTAGATTTATGTTCGATATTCGTCGGACATTCGTTTTCCCTTGCCACTGTTCTTTAAAGTCGACAGTCTTACAAAGAATACAAATCAATAGAAAGATTGCAACCAGTGTATATCGACATGAAATTTTCATTCAAAATAACCTTACGTGCGTTATAGCTGCATGATTATACCCGAGAATACTTTGACACGCTGCCACTGCGCGCTATGTTTAAGGGGACGTCTACAAATTCAACGTATTAAATTAAAATTACCTTTAAAACTTAAAACAGACATGTTCAAATTTCAAAGCTTGTAGAAGGTTCTGATTAGTAAGTTACTTAAGGTGAATTTTTTGCCAATACCTCCATTATTGTATGTGCAGTACACAAATATTTGTAGAAAAGGCTCCCCTTTTTTTGGCCTCTTTTGGAGAGGGTTATGAGATGGAGATGGTTATGAGATGGAGAGATGGAGAGGGTTATGAGATGGAGAGGGTTATGAGATGGAGAGGGTTATGAGATGGAGAGTGTTATGAGATGGAGAGTGTTATGAGATGGAGAGTGTTATGAGATGGAGAGTGTTATGAGATGGAGATGGTTATGAGATGGAGATGGTTATGAGATGGAGAGGGTTATGAGATGGAGAGGGTTATGAGATGGAGAGGGCTTATGAGATGGAGAGGGTTATGAGATGGAGAGATGGAGATGGTTATGAGATGAAGAGGGTTATGAGATGGAGAGATGGAGATGGTTATGAGATGGAGATGGTTATGAGATGGAGAGGGTTATGAGATGGAGAGGGTTGTGAGATGTGAGCCCTGCACGAGCCAAGTTCATGACATGACATTTACAACAATGTCAATGAAAACGTGCTCAAATTTGCTCTTTAATTTAGTGGCTGGATGGCCGCTGGGGAGAGGTTAAACCAGCTTGCTTGCAGAGCGTCAGTGAGAGAGAGGCTTCAGTCTTTGGAGCAGTGAGATGATCTTCGCGCTGAAGATGAAAGATTCTCAATTATTGGCCATTTCTGCATGGCCGTATAGGCAGCCAATACTTTCAGCGGGCTGAAATGCCATTGGACTGTGAAAACCACAGACGTGAACCAATCTGGCTTCAGGATTCTGAGAAAACAGTAGTTTTCCCCCTAGAACTAACCGAGTGAGTGAACCAAATGAACCTCAAATTTCGGTTCCAAAACTCTAAGGAAAGTTTCAGTGCATGTGAGTAGTCATAGCAGCTTACTCTCTGAAAATAACCTGTTTCAGTTTGTGTTCCAGGGTCAGTTTACTTCAGAGTATTCAGTGCAAGCTTGGCCTATTGATGAGGTTCCAGTGGGCCTGACAGATTTTGCACTATATTCTTGTTGTTCTTGTTGTATACATATTGTTCTTGTTGTTTTTGTTTATAAAGAACTATGATATGCAATGTTTATTTTTCTCTAATTTATTTATTTTATTCTCATCTCATACATTGTGGATCTGCATTCAAAACATTTTTTTTTTGCAACATGACATTTTCTATATAATGTATCCATGTGTGATACATCTCACCTTGTAATGTGGAAGGAAAATGGCTAAACATACACTTATACAGCCATATTATCTTTGCAAGGACTGACCGTTTTTTGCTCAATCAATCTTTTTTAATTTATTAATAGCATTAAACATTAATTATTTTTCACAGTAATAAAATACTGATTAAAATTTAAAAATTAAAGATAAGATTAAAATGTTGCATAACCCTAATGTGTTTTTAACGTGCTTATTTGTTTTTCCAGCAACTATTACAAACATATGATGATATTGGAAATCTTGTCTGGAGTATTGAATTGTCAAGTTATTTAACTAAGGCTACATTTTTTTTAACTAGCATTCTTCAATTGATGATTATCAGTTGCATTTCTGAATGTCATTTAAAACAGTATTTTTATATTTTTCAGAACAAGAAAAGACATATCCAGGGAATAAGGAGTCCCTCACAGTACACCCACCTCTATCGGCCAAGGTTTGAGGGAAAATATTTTCGTTCTCGGTAAGAATATGTCAAAAATCAAGGTTAAGGCTGAATACAGTCTGCAAACTCTTGAAATAAAATGTTGACTTCTCTCTTAGTTGAGTCATTTTAGCGAACCTGTCATCGTTGGTTGCAAGAAGGGAGAGTAGAAGAATTAACCCTATTTGCTGCAGTCAACTTTAATTAACAATAGATCAAAAATAACAAAACACTCTGGAACAGGGAGGTATTTCAGAAAGCAGGTTATGTGACATATCCGGGTATGTTTAAGGGTAAGTAAACGGATAGTCAGCCCTATCGGAAGAGGTAACACAATTAAAAGAGGAATTGTTTTCAGTACTTGTATGTTGGGTGTAAACAATGAAGACAATAAGACAACAGATAGTAAAATAACAGATATGTATTGAAACACAAATTACTAATATATTTATAAAGAGTCCTTAAGACTGTTAAAATAATAGTCTGTTTCTTCCATACCATAAAACAGACCTGTGGAAACGCCTTGTGTTAATAGTCCAATATGTCCACCCGTGTATATTCAATCCACCGTGTTCTAATCAAGTGCGAGTGAAAGTTCCTGGAAGGGTAAGTGACAAAGACAAGGGGCTTTCGCACCGTTATACGTTATAGCAACTAGCCAGGGTGGTTCCCAGAGAACATATGGTTCCCCTAGGAACATTTTCCTGGCCAGTAGGAACTCTGAAGTGACGGAAAGTACAAATAATATTTTAACATACAGATTATTGGTCCAATAATTAGAATCTGTTTTTTTTCAGAATTACGTAGTAGGAAATTACTAGTCATCCATTTTTTTTTTTTATATCTCCTATGCATTCTGATAATTTTGTGAATTGGTAAGTTTTGTCAGGGTTTGAAGAAATATAGAGCTGAGTATCATCAGCATAACAGTGAAAGCTAATGTCATGTTTCCTAATGATATCTCCTAATTGTAGCATGTAAAGAGTGAACAGCAGCAGTCCTAGTACTGAGCCTTGTGGTACGCCATACTGAACTTGTGATCGATAAGACATCTCTTCATTTACTGCTACAAACTGATAACGGTCTGATAAGTATGATTTAAACCATGCTAGTGCAATTCCACTAATGCCAACATAGTTTTCTAGTCTGTTTAAAAGAATGTTGTGGTCAGTTGTGTCAAATGCAGCACTAAGATCAAGTAACACTAATAGAGAGATACAACCACAATCGGATGATAAAAGTAAATCATTTGTAACTCTAATGAGAGCTGTCTCAGTACTATGGTATGGTCTAAATCCTCGCAGATATCATTTCTTTCAAGAAAGGAACACAGTTGTGAGGATACTGCTTTTTCTAATATCTTTAACAGAAAAGGCAGATTCGAGATCAGCCTGTAATTGACTAATTTTGTACGATCAAGTTGATTTCTTTTTTGAATAAGCAGTTTAATAATAGCCATCTTAAAAGTTGTAAGTTATTAAGAAGAGGATCTGTGACCTCTGGAAGCATCTCTTTCAGTAGCTTAATCGGAATAGGGTCTAACATACATGTTGTCGATTTAGATTATTTAACGAGTTTAGACAATTCTTTCTCTCCTAAAGCAATGAGACTACAATTCACTCCCTGATGTGATACTGTAGTAGACGGTTGCATAGTTATGATTTTCTCCCTAATATTATCAATCTTGTAAGTGAAGAAGTTCATAAGTCATTACTGCTTTGCCGCTTGGAAACATATGGGGTTGAAGCTTATTTCTTGTTAATATTGTTAGCCGCTGCTTCAAATAAATATCTGGTTTTAGTCAGGTTTCTGTCAAACACAGCACATAAAGGTTATGATCTGTAATCATATAATTTACAATAAATGCTTTTGAATAAAGGGATTGTTTATTCAGCAACCTATTTGTTCATCTGTATTATATCTGTGTTTTTTTGTATTATTTGTTTTGAACATTGATTATTTTTACCCTTAAATAGGTTTGGGAGTTTTTTGTATTTCCTAATTCGGGAAACAGACACAGTCTTTATGATGATATCTAGGTGAAAGTCTATGTGATGGGATTTATCTGACCTCAGTGACATGAGACAGCTGGCAGACGGTCGGCTTAGCCAGTCTGAACCCTATGTTTTTTTGCGGACACCACTTGGACAGCCAGCCATTGAGTGAGGACAGTCTTCTGAGTATCTCATCACTCCTGGGAACAGGAGGGGGCCAGAGCAAATCACAGTGCCTGACATCGTACTTGCAAGTTCACACACCTCTTCAACGATACTTCTAGGGATTTCCGACTGGCGAAGTCAGACATATTTAGCACTGCATATTTACAAGGCTATCGGCTCTTACAGTTAGAAGATATTTAAATAAATGTTATAATCATAATAAAATTTAATTATTTTATTAATTATACAAGTCATATTTGTTTAATAATTGCTACAAAGGAAACAGACATCTAAAACCATAGACATAATGGTCTTCTTAAGTAATTATACAAACTTCCGGGTAAAGCCCCACCAACACTCAGAGCCTAACACAACCAACACTGCTTTGGTTATTCTATATACTTGTTGGTAAAAGTTACCATAGAAAACCAATGTAGAATGCTTAAACAGGGTAATAAATAGCAACCTGAATTTGAATCTTGGCAAAAATCTGTTTAGATAACAATCTTATAATTTCTCCTTTTCTTAGCTTTAGGTTTTTCAGGACTATGGAGGAGCGTATTTCACAACGTCCAAATTTTGCAATGAGGTACCAGAGGCATCATAGAGGTCAGTGGACCAGCCTACAGCTAAGCCGTAGGTCCAGAGCCTCCTCTCCTTCCAGACAGCGGCTCAATAAAGGCCAGGACAAGAGTTCCTTCACAGCGCTTAGACAACACATCAAACCCAGCACCACAGGTTAGCTGCATTGTGTGTATCTGTTTGTTTTTCAAATTTTGGTTCAATTAATTTTTATATACAGAGCATAAATGTCCTTGGATCTGTCTTAAAACTAGGAGGTAGTGATAAAGCCTTCTGCATTCTCCTTATTGTATCTTTACAGAATTTCTCAAAGGTCTAGCCTCTAATTACAAGCAAATCATAAGAGGAGTGTGTGTAAGGCTGGGCCACATGTCGAAAATCAACGGAGACTTGGGCCAAAAGTGCCTATGCACAATAAAATTATATCTAGTAAAAAAGTAAAAAAAAAAAAAATATTTTAATTAAATTAAAAGTATTGATTGCAGCATCCCATTTAGATCTACTCATGTTGCATTATACTGTTTACACGTGTTACAGCATTTCACATTATAACCAATCAAACACAATTCTGTTGAGCTTATGATTGCAATAGCCAATCAGGTGTCCGGATTAGTCATCACTGAAACGCTGGACTTTTGTTCAATGCGTGCGCTCGCTGACTAAACTCTCACAAATTCTCTCATCATAAACAAGTCCAGATGTGTAAGTAAGAGATTCATTGCACAGTGTAGACAGCTTCAGTGATTACAA
The DNA here is from genome assembly GCA_030578275.1 of Meda fulgida. Classification (NCBI taxonomy): domain Eukaryota; kingdom Metazoa; phylum Chordata; class Actinopteri; order Cypriniformes; family Leuciscidae; genus Meda; species Meda fulgida. The sequence goes on from CM060623.1 coordinate 27,249, forward strand.
CAGGAGGATTTTTGTTTAAACTCACGCTAGACTGAAGTCAGTAATAATGTTCTTTGATGATGAAAATGTTATTTGTTTGCTTTATATGGCTTAATGTATGCTCTGTTTGAATAATTGTGGAAATTAATGTTACAATTGACCTACAATTTTTTTTTTTTTTTTTTTTTTTTTTTTTTAACATTGTGATCATGTTAAATACAATGCCTCTAGTTGTATTAACCCTTGTGCGCTGTTTGATTTCTGGTTACAGCCTGTATGGTACAGGTGTAATTGACCCAAATTGGATTCAACAATTCCCCAAAATTCACACTTGTAAAAAAAATAAAAATAAAATAAAAACACTTACAATCAGGTGCAAATAATTAACTTTTAATATCAATACTTTTCACACATTAAAAAGAATAAATATCTGAATTTGTGATTTAAAAAAAAGGTTTAACCACTATTTTTAAAACTGCCCCTACCCCACACCCATGGGACACTTAACATTATACATTTAACTAAATTCACATTTATTTGTATAACTCTTTTCACAATACGCATTTTTTCAAAGCAGCTTTACAGAAAATGAATTTAGGAAATGTACATATAAAAAAATCACAGTTAGCTAAAATGTACTAATTTAAACAAATAAATACTTTAAGGCAGAAACAATGAGCTCATTGAAGTAATGAATACTTATTTGTTAAATGATTATGACATTTAGAAAATTGTAAGCGTTGGTGCATGCTGATTCAGAGTTAGCGTCATTGAAGTATTTGCAGGAGTTTCTTCACAGGTGTTGATCATCTGAAGTCTTCATAATAGGCTGGATCTAAACTGGAGGTGACATATTCGCTAGTTACCTTGTTACATTCACTTTAATAAAACTAAAGTCACACAAAATTTGAGGAGGTCATCCACCATCCGTATTTTAAAGTATTTAACCCCTTTGTAATATAAATAAAAAAATAAAATAAAAAAAACATTCATCAAAGAAAATACATATTTGAACATAACCCCTATACAGGCATGAGTCCAAACCGAATTACAATAATCTTCTTATAGAGAGATCTCAGATGAAGGAGCCCATAATGGTTAGCGTCCATTTACAGAATCTAGTCCACATTCCAGAACAAGTATCAAGGAACATACATAGTCCAAATGAATAATCAGTTCATATAAATATTTATGATGAAGTAGGCCTTACACTTTACAATTCTCAGGGTTGATGATTGGTACAGCCCCACAAACTAAAACCCTCTGTATACAAACAAGATTAAAAAGAAAACATTTCATATACATACCCAACCCAACCCAAGCAACAAAATCAAACCATCACTTACATTGAGTTGAAAGAACAATGATGTTCCTCAAAACAGGGCAAACAGTGGCTTGAACAGAGATGAACTATTAGCCCAGCTACAGCATATGGCTACAATCTTACTCACTGCTTTATAAAAGAGTAAGCTAGCAATGGTTACCTGCTTAACCTCCCCCTAGTGGCAGGGAAGAAAACTACCAAAGGAACAGTTGCACCTAACTCATAAAAGCTCAGGATGGGCATCCAGAGATAAAACAGATGTATAATGTTATGAGATGCATTATGTGAATGCTTGGCTAAAGAGATGCGTCTTTAATCGAGATTTATACTGGGAGAGTTAGTCTGAGACATTATCAGGAAGGCTATTCCAGAGTTTAGGAGCTAAATGTGATAACGCTGTCCCTCCTTTAGTGGACTTAGATATCCGAGGTACTACCAGAAGCCCAGACTTTTGTGAGCGTGATGGATGTAGGGCGATAGAAGATTAGTTAAATACACAGGAGCTAAACCATTTAGGGCCTTATAGGCAGGGACGTGCACAAGAATTTTGAGGGGCAGTTGCTCTGACCTGAAAAAAAGGGCATGTGATGTGAAAAAAAAGGGCACGGCATGTGAAAAAAGCCCCCCCCCGAAAAAAAAAACTAACTCAAGGCCTATATGAAGAACTGAGAATAACAGGGTCTTTATTACAATCACTAATCACCTTAACTTCTAATAATAACACAGAAAAACATGAGTCATGAAAATCCATATATTCAGTTGAATTTTGCCCGTACAAATTGCCTTATCTGACCGTGTTTATGTCCTAACTCAATGCCTCATATTATGGTCTTATTATTATTTATAAACATTGCAAAACGTCAGAGATGACAGGATTATGATATACAATTTTTTAAACAGAATACAAAATGTATGTTAAATGTCACCAAAATAGACTACATGAGAAAGAGTTCCTCATATTATTGTTTTTTCTTTTTTCTAATTATTATTATTTATTAAAAAAAAAAAGGAAAATAAATCATCTGTATTGAATTGACAGATGGGGAAAAACTCGCTTCTAATAATAAAATAAATAAAAAAACGCTTAGATTTCGGGAAAAAATACAATCCTTTTTTAACCTTTTGGCTTCCCGTACATTCAGTTCTGATTGTATGTATGGTAACTGGGCAACTACGCATGATTTATAGCTACACCGGTCGCGTGCAGCACTGCAGCCACGTAAACAGAGTTTGCGCTAGCTTCCCATACTGACTTTCACTTTCGGTGCCCGAATGGAACTGAATGAGGCTTTGCGATTTTTTTTTTATTTTTTTTTTTTATCTAGGCCTACGTGAAATTCTGCATCATTGTACGATTTATTTATTCCCCCTTGGAAGGGCAACGTGAGTCGAGAAGGGCATATGGGCAGTTGCCCGGGCAACCTGAGCAACCCCCCTGTGCACGTCCCTGCTTATAGGTCAGTAGTGATACTTTGTAATTGATACAGAGCTTACAGTTTTTGCCTATTGCTTACACACTTTTTGCAGAATTTGTCTCATTATGTCAAAACTCTACACACCAATCAGCCAATCAGACATAGCACTTGGAGATTACAGTTTTTCCTCGATTGTTTACACACATTTTCTGAAAGAATCCCTCGTATTCTCAGAACTCTATACACAAATCAAAAAACACACAAACACAATGGGCAAAACCCCTCAATTCTCCTGCAAAATGAAACTTTACATTCAAAACAATGTTATTTCTTCTCAAAATGGCATTTTGTTTTCAAATGACACACAAACCATCATATGAATAGACATTTATAAGAACCAGTTGAGCACTGATGTGCTCAATGTAAAACACTTCTTCTCCATTCATCATAATGACTTAGGCCTTTTTTTGTTCAGTTACACTTACTACAGACAGTATATACATAAGTGTGTTGTAAAATATTTGAGAATATTGTTTTTATACTCAGAACACATAAATACACAGTAACAAATATATTTTATTTTTCCCACAAACACAATGTACACAGTGTACATCCCATTCCCAACCAACACAAAGTTGCACATACACTACATACAAAACAACAGAAGAATTTACTGTACACAGTTACAGTAAAAAAAAAAGTTTCCAATGTTGGCATCCATTGCTCCATTGAACAGCTCACCTGTTGCCCTTTTATGCTAAAGCTCTGATTGCTAATTGTAAAACTGTGTGACGAGTGTTTGCCCTTGTGATGAGTCAGTGTGCATATTTGAGTGGCAGTGTGTTCCTTGTGAAAACAAGATATTTTCTGCATGAAAATTGTGCCAAAAGCAGAGAATTGTGTGTAGTGTTTTGAAAAAAGTGTGTTTTAGAACTGCAATTTGAGAGTAAAGCAGCAATTGTGCTTGTAGTTTAGCAGAATTGGTTGAGGGAGTTGGTGAATGAGTTACATGTTCTGGTCATTGTGTCTCAAGTACCAGAATTTGTGTGTAAACAATTGAGAAAAACTGTAATAACTCACATCTATGCCAAAATGAAACACTACAATCAAAACTTAACACTCCTTTCTGTGTCGAACAGGACGGCCGAGGGATGTGAGAGAATGGCGCGAGGCCGGTGGTGTGATTGCTAATGAGCAACACCTGTGGAGCACACCGGTCTCGCATCTCTCACGGAGGAGCGGAAGCATAAAGGAGGAGCGACGACGTTGATGATCGAGAGACCGGTGTGCTTCACAGGTGTTGTTCATTAGCAATCGCACCACCGGTCTCACGCCGTTCTCTCACGTCCCTCGGCCATCCTGTTCGTCACACTTTCCAAAAATGAAATTCTTGCAACAAAACCATACACTCAAGCACCATTTGAATTACTCTTTCAAATCACCAGCGACACACTGATGGGCTTTATATAAAACACTGCGGTCTTTGTGTTTCTATTTCTATTGTCATTTTCTCAGACTCAAAACTCAAAAGTACAATTTCTGCAGTAATCAAACTAGAGTTTTTACAAAAAAAAAAACATTCTTACAGAAATAAAGAAAAATAGAATCACAAATCAAATTTAGCAAAAAAAAATAAAAAATAAAGGCGTGTGGTTGCCGATCATATACTTTCCACTGCCACGCTGAAAATCATTTCTCGATTGCATTTAGAAAAGGGCTCTAAGTTGGCAGGTATAAACACAGCCCTTTGTCCAGCTGCGTTACGGCCCAACGCCTGGTTTTGGCCAGACTGAAGCCCGCTTCATCCACGTAGATGAACTCATGTGGCAGTTCGGCGTTCCCTTCCACCTTGAGGAGATCAACCATTCTGTAGAAATGGCACCACAAGATGTCATTGGTTAGGTTCTTTTTCACATACTGTACTTTCAACCTGTACACAGTACTGTAACATCACAATGTTATTCCTTTACATATACTTCAAAGCACTACCCATTTTTGCGTAGCACAGTTAGTACAGTAATACTGTAATATGATACAGAATTATGTGACACATACAGTAGGTACAGTCTGGAGTAGAAACTTGAAGATATACCTGTTCTCCAGTCGGAATGTCCTTATTATCGGTGCGACTGAGGTAAGGGTGGACTCTGTGCCCAGCCTCCCTCATGGACAGGCCATGATTTATCACATGGTCCACCAGAGTCGCCCTGATGTCATCCTACACACGTCTCCGCACTGGTCCTCTTCCTCTTCCACGTCTGACTCCTCTCTCTCTTTGATGTCCTCTTACTCTGACTCTCATTGCCTCCATGCTTGCAAAGTTCTCAAAACGGCTTATCTGAGGCCTATTAGTAGTGCTAAGGCTCAGACTGATTGGTGTTCTGTTTTCTATGCAAGTGTTTTTAGGTGTGTATGTAAGTGCCTACAATTGCCAGATGAGTTTTGCATTTTGAACAGAGTTTATTCCCAGTGATAACAGGTGATTTCGTTTTTGAACAAAGTGTTTAATGTAAGAAACGTGTAGTGTTTCGCAATAAGTGTGTTACAGAATTGCAAACAAAGTGCAAAGTTGACAATGTGTTTAAGATATGGTTAAACTGTGTTTAAGGTGTGCTACAAGAGGTTTAGGTATTGAGGCTTTTGTTCTAAGCATTTGGTTTTAGTGTGTAAGCAATGGGCAAAAACAAACTTTTCTACATAAGAAACAGAAGCATATTCCAGAGCTTAGCGATGTTTCTGAGGTGGACGAAACCTGTTTTTGTAACATATGAAATCTGACAACTTGCTGTCTAATATAACGCCCAGGTTTTTAACTGTAGAGGATGAAGAAACTACATCCTTCTAGATGCAAATTGTATTCTAAGAGATTCTGTGTACAGGTCCATAATTTACTGATGTTATATGGAAGTAAAATAATGGCAAATGTTTTTGAAACAAAAAGCCTGTTGAATTGCACTACTTGAAAAAATGGTAATTGCATTAACCATGCTTGTATTTTAATGCATTGTATTTTTAGGACTTGCATTTTTTTACTTGCTCAAATTCGACATGGGTGAATATTTAAGCTGTGAATATTTCAATTCAAAACATTTCAAACACATTTTCATTATTGAAAATTAAATAATCCATATTCACCTTTCATATTTCACTTCCAAAATATTCAAACTGTTTAAAAATACAACCTATAATATTCAACAGGCAATTTTATTTTGTTTTTATTTTTCCATTTTATTTAGCTTTACAAATTCGCTTCAACAAATTCAGTGGTTCAAATTCGACAGTAAATTCAACATTGACATCCAGGAACTGCAGGAAAAGCAGTAGATTACCGAGCGTAATCTCCATCTGCTGTTAGTCTTCCTCACCAGCAGGGGGTGCAAGCGCGTGTTGTTGACGAAGACCGAGCAATTCCTTCATTCATAAAAACACATTTATAGAAATGTAAGTGTATTTGTGATATCTTTCTCTACCGTGAACGAGATTATAATGTTATTCCCCCGATGCTGATGTACAGATCAAATGTTAGGCCTACATTTGAGGTAGACATATTTCTCTTGGTTGTTTAGTAGCCTTAACTTTATATCGCGGCGATGTGCTGCAGTAGGGTTTCCCTCTATACTTCATGATTGCTGGACATATAAAACGCGTAATGTATCTTAACTAATACAGTGATCTAAAAGACCAAACTTGCACCTTATTGAAAAGGCTGTAGGCTACTACAGTATATGGCTATAGGCAAGCAGATGGACTCAAAATATGAACTTAACGCGCAAAGTTTCACACTAAGCGTTTCCCAGTGATATACTGGCATAAAGTTGGCTTGACATTGGACATTCGAGTTCTTACTAGAACCAGGAAATATGACCATATTAGCCCGGTTCTGTCAACACTGCATTGGCTGCCTATTAAACATCGTATAAATTTTAAAATATTGTTGATTACTTACAAAGCACTAAATGGTTTAGCTCCGCAGTACTTGAGCGAGCTCTTAACACATTATAGTCCTTCACGTCTATTGCGATCTCAAAATTCGGGCCAGTTGATAATACCTAGAATATCAAAATCGACTGCTGGCGGTAGATCCTTTTCCTATTTAGCACCAAAACTTTGGAACAGTCTTCCTACCATTGTCCGGGAAGCAGACACACTCTGTCAGTTCAAAGCTAGACTAAAAACACATCTCTTTGACCTAGCATACACATAATATATCATAGACTTCTATAATTCAATGTTAGGCTGCATAGATTAGGTCAGCCGGAACTGGGAACACTTCCCTTAAATCCTGATGTACTCGCTACATCATCATAAGAAGAATGGCATCTACGCTAATTTTAGTGTCTTTGTTTATCCCGAGGTTTTCCCGCAGCCTACCGGATCCAGGCCATATCCAGATCTGACTAGGAGCTTTGCCTGGACCCGATGACAACGCAGTGCTGAAGTGCCAACTAGCCTCTCCCTATGGAGGATCCCTTTCCCACTCTACAGATAAAACGTTGTGATTCCGGTTCGCGTACCCACCCCGAAGTGATAAAATAAAACTCAGTATCAAATTACAGTTACTGTAAATCCGGCCTCTAGTTCATAAACGCCAGAGGAGAACTGGCCCCCGACTGAGCCTGGGTTCTCCCAAGGTTTTTTTCTCTCTCCATTAAGTCACCTGATGGAGTTTTAGGACACCAGTAGGTCACCTGATGGAGTTTTTCAGTTCCTTGCCACTGTTGCCTTTGGCTTGCTCAGTTGGGGATATTCAAATTAATTAACCAAGCATTAATACCATTGATCAGCCCTACCAAACGTGGATGTTTTTTCCACTAAGAAACAAACATTGTTATGTTATTTGATTGATACTGTGAAGCTGCTTTGATGCAATTCATATTGTGAAAAGCGCTATATAAATACACTTGACTTGACATTCGCAAATTTAGGGATCGTCTGTAAAGTTACATATACATTAGTACACACGTTTCTAACTTCAATAGCATTGGGAAAGAATGACTTACAGAAAAGTGGTAGGTAGTGGTAGTCATACCCTAAGGTCAGGCATGATGCACACCCTTTTTGTGTATTCAAATAAATTGAAGTTTGCTACTGAAGTTAGAAACGTGTGTAATGTCGTATGTAACTTTAGTGACGGTCCCTACGCGCGAATGTCTAATGTCAAGCCAACTTTATGCCAGTATATCCATAGGCGTAATTTGCGGGTGGGACATGTCCCCACCACTTTTTGCCAGGGTCGATATTGTCCCCACCACTTTTGAAATCATGGGATTTCCCCCTTTCTGGTCAATGTATCCTTTGTTCCCTGCCTCTGCTTAATTATTTTTATCCCCTCCTCAAGTGATCAGTGCTACTATAGTGGTGAGACGGATCACAAAACTTGGGGGGTGGTGCATAGTGTACAATAGTACATTGTGTTTAATTTGTCGTTTAATGAGATCTAATATATGTTGTTAGTGGCGAGAATTTTTTAAATACATAGATCCGACTACTAACCCAATGTACTTTAATGGTTCAGAGGCAGAACTTTTGCCAAGCGTGTCAGAGGTTCTGGGTTCTAATCCGCACTAGTAGTATAGTCCCCCCCCCCCCCCCCCCCCCGCCTCATCAAAACCGATTGTTTATTAGTGGTTGTATATCAAGCAGGGACACGTTGTTTTGTGATTTCACCGTAACGAATAGAGAGTCTCTCCGCAACGGATTGAAGCGCGCGTCCGAGTGAAGATGCGCGCGTCATAACAGAACACTGTATCTGCGGCAACGAGCACTTTGGTTACTTGATTTAAAAAAGAACACATTTCAGATCGCCTCTTATTTAACAAACTATTATTTATCTACCGACCTGCTATTGTCGGCTGCGCAGCTCAACCACGTGAGAGAATCGTGTTAAATAAACACGCAATTAAAAACTGAGGTCCTGCTTTTGGGGCTTTCTCATGAGTCATGCGCCTGTATTTTAACGCTTTAGCAAAATAGAATTCAAAGTATAGGCTACAAGAGACATTACACAGGTACTCTCGCATACAGGCCTAATAGTCAATACGAATGGAATGTTATTATGTGTCATGAAACATTCCACTCCCCAACTCCCGAATGGTCGGATTTGCTCCATCTTTTGATGATGATGAGTTTTGTTTAGAAAACCTTGAATCCATGTTAGACACAATGTCACTAGACTCAATCCAAGTCATTAGAATCAATGAATCCATGTAATTAGACAAAACGTGCACATGTGCAGGCACTTTTATTTTTTTATTTTTTTTACGGTGATGACGGTGACGAGCTCAGACCCGCGGTAGGGGTCACGTGACCGCGGTATTGCAGTAATGCAGTAACCGTCCCAGCCCTATTAGCAACACACATACACCTGTCCCACCCACTATGCCACTGAGTAGGCCTATATCAAAGGGAAACGCTGCATGAAACTTTGCACGTTAAGTTCATACTCTGAGTCCATCTGCTTGCCAGCAGTATAGTATCCTGCAGCCTTCTCAATAAGGTGCGAGTTTGGTCTTTTATATCACTGTATTAGTCCATTAAGATATGTTAAGCACTTTATATTCCAGCAATCCTGAGGGAAGCCCGTATTGAAGCACATCGCCGCGATATAAAATTAACAAATACACTTACATTTCTATAAATGAGTATTTATGAATGAATGGCTTGCTCTAACTGTTGCTCGGTCTTCGTCAACAACATGTGCTTGCACCCCCTGCTGGTGTGGTAGACTAACAGCAGATGGAGATTACGCTCGGTAATCTACTGCTTTTCCTGCAGTTCCTGGATGTCAATGTTGAATTTAATGTCGAATTTGAACCACTGAATTTGTGAAAGAGAATTTGTAAAGCGAAATAAAATGGACTGAAAATTTCCTGTTGAATATTATAGGTTGTATTTTTAAAAAAGTAGAATACTTTGGAAGTTAAATATGAAGGGTGAATATGGATTATTGAATTTTTAATAATGAAAATGTGTTTGAAAAGTTTTGAATTGAAATATTCACATCTTAAATATTCAACCATGTCAAATTTGAGCCATTAAAAAATGCAAGTCCTAAAAATACAATGTATTAAAATGCAAGCATGGTTAATGCAATGCCTATTTTTTCAAGAAGTGCAATTCAACAGGCTTTTTGTTTCAAAAACATTTGGCATTATTTTACTTCCATAATGTTATCTTAGATTCCCCCCGTTTAAATAGACAAAATGGTCGCCGTCTGATATGATCTACACCAGGTTGATGCCTGTCCCTGAATACCAGTGTAATTTTGTAATCGATCTCAGAGTATTTTATGATCTATAGTGTCAAACGCAGCAGTAAGATCAAGCAAAACTAGTATAGAGATACAGCCTTGGTCAGAAGCTTGAAGTCATTTGTCATTTTAACGAGTGCAGTTTCTATGTTATGATGGGGCCTAAATCCAGACTGAAACCTTTCATACATGTCACTATTGTGCAAAAAAGAGCACAATTCAGCGGACACAATTTTTTCTAGTATTTTAGACATAAATGGAAGATCTGAAATGGGTCTGTAATTTGCTAATTTATTTGGATCTAATTGTGATCTCATTATGAGAGGCTTGGAACATAACCTAGAGATAAAGATGAGTTAATAATATTGAGAAGAGGCTCTTCTGCAACTGGTAACAACTCTTCCAGTAGTTTAGTGGGTATTGGATCTAATAAACATGTTGTTGGTTTAGGTGCAAATATAAGTTTATTATCCAACTGTCCTATAGTTGTGAAGCACCTATTTGGCGTGTGGTAACGTTACATTGACAGTGTTGTGAATGATTTTTTTTAAAATCACAAATATGGCTAATTCATACTTATTAATTAAATACATTTTTAAAAATGTAATGTCTTTCCCTTTTATTCTGCTGCCTCAAAGTAACATTGAAATTACAATACTGCATCCTTTTTTATCACAAGTTGTGAGCATTCGCATGCAGACGTGCATGTCTGTTTTTGAGTTGGCTAAACATCAGACATGTTGAGAAGTTTTTTCCTCCCCCTCCATCTCACACAGTTATGCCTGATGACTCACTGCTTTTGTGTGTATGTGTTGCTTAAAAGTGAGATAGTAAGTAAGTAAGGTTTATTTCTATAGCACATTTAAAACAGCTTGCGCCGACCAAAGTGCTGTACATAGCGCAGTAACCACAGGGTAATAAAATAAAGTAAAATACACTTACAAATCAGTGATTTAGGCTAAATCCACATCAAAAGACAAACACTTAATTACGAACATAGCAGGATAATTCAATTACGATGCCGGGAAGGCCAATGTAAAAAGGTGAGTTTTGAGCCTGGCTTTGAAAATAACAATTGAAGGGGCACTTCTGATGTTAGATAGCAGTCGGTTCCACAGCTGAGGGCCAGCAACATAGAAGGCTCTGTCGCCTTTTTGCTTAAGCCGGGACCGCGGGACCTGGAGGAGGCCTTGACTGGAGGATCTGAGGGATCTGGGAGCTACATTAGGATGAATGATATCTGTTATGTAGCTAGGGGTCAGGGCGGCGTGAAGAGATTTAAAGACCATCAACAGTATTTTAAATTGTATCCTAGACTGGCCTGGAAGCCAGTGCAGGGAGGCTAGGACAGGTGTAATGTGTTCACGGTTTTTTGTGTTCATGAACAGCCTAGCCGCTGCATTTTGAACCATCTGAAGCCGTGCCACCAGTGTTAGTGGGAGACGAAAGTAGAGAGAGTTACAATAGTCTAGGTGGGAAGTTATGAAGGCATGGATGACTTTTTCCAGATCATTGTATGACAGAACAGACTTGAGTTTAGAAATTATTCTTAATTGGTAAAAAAATGGTCTTTACAACAGATGATATTTGTTTTTCCAGGTTAAGTGTTGTGATGTCTGTCTGTTTCCCCGTTCTTTGTGTTTTTGGTTTAGTCCTGTTTCCCGCTCCCCGTTATCTCTATTAGTCTTCCCAGGTGTCCCTGATTAATCACGCCCCCTTGTCATCTTTTTTTAGCTTGTTTGCCCTTGTATTTTAGCCCTGTGTTTCAGTCCAGTCCTTGTGAGTTCTTGATGTTGTATTGTGGATGCTGGTTGTTCTGTTCCTGAGTCCTGTTCCCTGTGTGAGTCCTTGTCAAGTTTGGAGTTTGTTTAAATAAAGTGTGCTGCAAGTGGATCCTGCTTCTTCCTTGTCTCAACCACATCGTGACATTAAGATGGGAGTCAAAAATAACACCCAGGTTACGTGCATGGGATTTAACATAGGCAAGGCAAGTTTATTTATATAGCAAATTTCATACACAATGGTAATTCAAAGTGCTTTATATAGAAGAGATTAAAATAATCAAAAGAAATAAGAATAATTAAAGCAGTTTAGAATATATATATTTTTTTAATAAAATACAGTACAAACAGTCGGACGAACAGTGGCACAGTGCTCATTCAGTAAATGCACAGCTAAACAGATGTGTTTTGAGTCTGGATATGAATGTGACTACTGTAGGAGCACATCTGATCTCTTCTCAAAGCTGGTTCCAGCTGCGGCTGGCATAGTAGCTAAAAGCACACTCCCCTTGCTTAGAGTGAACCCTTGGTATTTCTAGCTGATGTGATCCTTATGATCTGAGTGATCTGTTGGGTTTATATTCAGTGAGCATATCTGCAATGTATTGAGGTCCTAGGCCATTAAATGATTTATATACCAGTAATAATACTTTAAAATCAATCCTAAATGTAACTGGGAGCCAGTGTAAAGACCAGAGGACTGGTGTGATGTGTTCTATGTTCTGGTTCTGCTCAGCGCTCTGTATGAGCTGCAACTGTCTTATGGTCTTGTTTAGGAAGGCCAGTGAGGAGTGCATTACAATAATCCACCCTGCTGGTGATGAAAGCAGGCACAAGTTTCTCTAAGTCTTGACTGGAAACAAAGCATCTAATTCTTGCAATATTTTTCAGATGATAATATGCTGATTTAGTTATTGCTTTGATATGACTACGAAAGCTAAGGTCTGACTCTAGAGACACACCAAGATTCCCGACTTGATGTTTAGTTGTTTGACCCCTAGACTGAAGGTATGCGTTAACCTTGAGAACTTCATCTTTGTTTCCAAACGCAATGACCTCAGTTTTGTCTTTGTTTAACTGAAGAAAGTTTTGGCACATCCAACTATTTACTTCATCAATGCATTTTAACATATAGTCAATGAGGCTGTAATCGTTTGGCGATAGGGCTAAGTAGAGCTGTGTGTCGTCTGCATAGCTGTGGTTAGAGATTTGGTTCTTTCTCATTATTTGGCTCATTGGGAGCATGTACAGGTTGAATAGGAGTGGAAGAATTGAGCCTTGAGGGACTCCGCATGTCATGGATGTCCACTCAGACTTATGCTCTCCTATAGTCACATAATAACCTCTCCCTTCTAAGTATGACCTGAACCATTTTAGGACTATCCCAGAAAGCCCCACCCAGTTTTCCAGTCTGTCAAGAAATATGTTGTGATCGACAGTGTCAAATGCAGCACTGAGGTCGAGTAGCACCAGTTCTGATAATTTACCTTTATCAGTATTTAAGCGAATATCGTTTATTATCTTTATGAGTGCTGTCTCTGTGCTGTGATGCGATCTGAAACCGGATTGAAAATTGTCAAAGTATCCATTCGAGCTTAAGAATTTGTTCAGCTGATTGAAGACAACTTTTTCAATGATCTTGCCTATGAAAGGAAGATTTGAGATCGGTCTATAGTTGCTTAATATGGTCTTATCCAGATTGCTCTTTTTCAGGAGGGGCTTGACAACTGCAGTTTTCAGGGAGTTTGGAAAACTCCCAGAGAGAAGTGAGGTATTTACCACTTCTAGAAGATCCGCTTATAAGCTGTTTAACACACTTTTGAAGAAAGATGTGGGAAGTGTGTCAAGGGCACAGGTTGATGTTTTAAGATGCCGTACGGTTTCTTCCAAAATTTTGCCATCAGTTTCTTTGAAATCAGACATAGTAACTCCTTTATCAGGTTGTGGACTTATTTGTCTGACCCCAGTGCGGCTCAATGATGTGCTGATCACCTTTCTGATATTATTTATTTTCCCAGAGAAGAAAGAAGAAAACGTCTCGGTTACGTATGTAACCCACGTTCACTGAGTAGGGAACGGAGACGTTACGTCGGATGACGGCGAATGGGGTTTCGCTTAGAAAGCCTATCAGCTTTGAGTATTTAAAAACGAGCCAATGACAAAGAAATGCCATGGGTCTGCGGAATTTGCATGACGTAACTCCGCCCCACCTTGTGGTTGTAAAAGGAGAACGCCGGCAACATGCAGTTATGTTTCTAAGCTGAGGAGCCAAGACTGAACTCAGGCGATCCCCGCGGTACAGCGGAAGTGGCAGGAAGACGTAACGTCTCCGTTCCCTACTCAGGGAACGAGGGTTACATACGTAACCGAGAGGTTCCCTTTCGTTGTCACTCCGAGTTACGTCTGATGACAACGAATGGGGTTATCAGTCTAATCACGCCACCTTCACAGCTGTCTTCCAGTGTAAATCTGAGCCCTTGTAAGACTTGTAAGGACGAAGGACTCCTATTTAACACAGGAATACCAAGGTACACTGGGAAGCATATCCCAAGTTTAGAGGAAATATGCAATTAACACCAACCCAGAGGGGGGGGGGGGGGCATTTGGAAATACACATATGACCCGAAGGAAACATATGGAGAATACTGAGGTGTCCAGCCGCAGGTGGAATATTTCAACCTCAGGGGTGGCAAGGTGGCTTGCCAAGGGAAAGACACATGCTTAGAGAGGCTTACAGTGGAAATACAAGTCTGGGGGTAGCTCCGGGGAGGGACCATGCACACGGGAGGCACCTAGCCGACGCCCAGGCAATAGACACTGGCGCTAGCATCAGGGGTGCTGGTGGAACTCAGGGCTTGCGGAGAAGCTCACCTGAGGAGAATATCGCACGTATACAGTCCGTGGAGTGGAATGGCGAGCAAGCGAAGACACCTGAGCGGGTCCGGTACTAGCTAGTTGAAGCGAGTACATGAGAGGACACAGGCTCCACTCGGAGATTGTAGAATCTGGCAAATGTGTTCGGTGTCGCCCAGCCTGCAGCTCTGCAGATGTCTTGCTGCTGGTATGCCAAAGCAATGGTGTCCACTATCCAGTGAGACAACCTCTGCTTTGAGAGAGCCTTTCCCTTCAGCTTCCCACCATAACAGACAAAGAGCTGGTCTGAGGTCCTGAAACACTGCGTCCTGTCTACATAGGCGCGGAGAGCGCGTACTGGACAGAGCAGTGCCAAGGCTGGGTCTGCCTCCTTCAAGGGCAGCGCTTGCAGGTTCACCACCTGGTCCCGAAAGGGAGTGGTAGGAACTTTGGGCACATATCCAAGCCGGGGTCTCAGGATCACGTGAGAGTAAGCCGGCCCGAATTCCAGGCACGCTTCGTCAACGGAGAATGCGTGCAGGTCCCCGACCCTCTTGAGAGAGGCCAATGCAACCAGGAGCGCTTTCTTCATTGACAGGAACTTAAGCTCCACTGATTGCAGAGGCTCAAAGGGAGCACTCTGCAGGGCACTTAGAACCACTGAGAGGTCCCAAGAGGGAACGAGAGGAGAGCGAGGACGATTCAGTCCTCTCACCCCCCTCAGGAACCTGACGATCAGGTCGTGCTTCCCTACTGATTTACCTTCCACTAAGTCGTGGTGTGCGGCAATAGCGGCAACATAAACTTTGAGGGTGGAGGGAGACAGCCTTCGCTCCAACCCATCTTGAAGGAACGAAAGCACGAACTGATCGAACACCTCCGGGGGTCTTCTCGGCGAGAAGAGCACCAGTTGACGAAGAGGTTCCACTTCAACGCTTAGGCGTGCCTCGTGGACGACGCTCTAGCGGAAGTGATGGTAGCCACCACCTGCGGTAGGGTACTCAAACCTGCCTCGTCCCGTCCAGGAGCCACACGTGGAGGTTCCAAAGATCGGGACGAGGGTGCCCCGTCCCTGAGAAAGCAGGTCTTTCCTCAGAGGAATTGGCCAAGGAGGTGCTGTCGCGAGGAGCACTAGTTCGGAGAATCAAGTCCGGGTGGGCCAGTACGGCGCAACCAGAAGGTCCTGCTTCTCGTCCTCCTTGACCTTGCGCAAGACCTGCGCAAGAATGCTCACTGGGGAAACGCATATTTGCGGCCCCGTGGTCAGCTGTGCGCTAGAGCATCCGTGCCGAGCGTGCCCTCGGTCAGAGAATAATACTGGTCGCAATGGGTCGAGTCGTGGGAGGCAAACAGATCTATCTGTGCGTCCCCGAACTGGTCCCAAATCAGCTGGACCGACTGGGGATGGAGTCGCCATTCTCCGGGGAGGGGCTGAAGCCGTGAGAGCTCGTCGGCTGCACAGTTCAGGGCTCCGGGAATGTAAATGGCTCGAAGGGACCTCAGATGCTTCTGACTCCATAAGAGGTGGCGAGCGAGTTGCGACATAGGGCGGGAACGTAGACCACTTTGATGGTTGATGTACGCTACAGTGGCGGTATTGTCTGATTGGACTAGTACGTGTTGACCCTTGAGCAACGCCCGGAAGCGGTGCAGGGCAAGGCGTACTACCACCAACTCGAGGCAATTGACATGCCATAGGCGCAGGGGTCCTGTCCAGGAGCCCGCGGCAGCATGTCCATTGCACATGGCGCCCCAGCCCGTGGTGGAGGCATCTGTTGAGACAACAACATGCCGGGAAACTCGTTCCAGGGGGACACCAGCCCTGAGAAAACTGAGGTTCGACCACGGGGAGAAGGTCTGACGGCAGGTCGGAGTAACTGGTACTCGGAGCGTGCCTTGTTGCCATGCCCACCTCGGGACTCGGTCGCGTAGCCAAAGCTGAAGCGGTCTCATATGAAGCAATCCGAGTGGCGTCACCGCGGCTGCAGATGCCATATGCCCCAGGAGCCTCTGAAAATGTTTCAGTGGAACCGCACTCTTGCCCTGAATTTGTCTCAGATAAGTCAGCAGTGACTCGCTCGTAAGCTGCGCGGACATGGCGACCGAGTCGATGACCATACCGAGAAAAGAGATCCTCTGCACGGGGCAAAGTTTGTTCTTCTCCCAGTTGACCCGAAGGCCCAGACGAGCTAGGTGCCGGAGCACAAGGTCCCTGTGTTCGCAAACCTGATCTCGAGAGTGAGCTAGGATCAGCCAGTCGTCGAGATAGTTCAGGATGCGAACCCCGTGAACCCGAAGGGGAACAAGGGCTGCCTCAACGACCTTAGTGAAGACGCGAGGAGACAGGGCTAGCCCGAAAGGGAGAACCGCGTACTGGTATGCCTGCCCCTCGAAAGCAAACCGGAGGAACGGTCTGTGTCGAGGAAGAATGGAGACATGAAAGTAGGCGTCCTTCAGGTCGATCGCTGCAAACCAATCCTGGGGCCGAACACATTCGAAAATGCGTTTGGCGGTGAGCATCTTGAACGGTATCCTGTGAAGGGAGCGTTTCAGCACGCGCAGGTCCAGGATTTGTCGTAACCCACTGGTTTTCTTGGCGACAATGAAGTAAGGGCTGTAGAAGCCGGACCTCATCTCGGCTGGAGGGACAGTTTCGATTGCACCCTTCGCCAGCAGGGTGGCAATCTCTGCTCTCATGATGGGGGCATTGCCACCGACCAAAGTGGAGCGGACTCCCCTGTAGCGGGGAGGAGACCGTGCGAACTGAATCGCATAGCCGAGCCTGATGGTTCGGGCGACCCAGCGGGACAGACGGGGAAGCTCTTGCCAGGCTCCCAGGAACTGCACCAGCGGGGTCATGCGAACCACAGGCGTCCCCCCGGAGGGGCAGCGAAGCGGAGTAACTGGCCCGGACGTGGACGGCATAGCGATCCGGTGTGGGGGCACAGTTAACATCCGTGCCCTGACAGAGGAGTCCAGGGAAGGACCAGCGTTCCACGGGGGCCTGCTCTGCCAGGGGTCTGGCGACAGACTGGGACAGGGACGAAACAGTCCGTGGACGGCACGCCGTCTCAACCGACTCTGGGACAGAGGGGGAAGAGGAGAGCACGGCTTTTGGGCGGCGCTCTGTTTCGTCCGAGAACTCTGTGTGCTCAGGGATGAGGGGGTTGTTTCTTTCTTTGACCACATTTGGGTGCTGCCCACCCGTGGGTGATCAGCGGGGAGTGGAGAACAAAAGATTCTCCCCCGGCCCTCCACCGGGGGAAGAAGTGGTCCTGCTACCATCTCCTGGGAAACAACCATCATCCCTGAGCAGCCCATCTCAGGAGCGCCGCTTTGCCCGGCGCTTGGTGGGGGGCGGGGCTGGAGAGGGCTGTGGCGCCTTCCTTCGTCTTCCTCCGCGACTGGGCATGGGTGAAGGCTGCTGCTTTGGCCGAGCGGGAGGGGCGGGAGCCTTAGGAGGGCGCCCTCGGCGGGAAACAGGCTGAGGGGCAGAATATGTTTGATTGCGTCGGTCTGTTTCTGTGCAGTTGAGAACTGTTGGGCAAAATCCTCAACTGCGCCACCGAAGAGGCCGGCCTGGGACAGGGGTGCATCGAGCAGACGTGTCCGCTCGGTATCCCGCATGTCGGCCAGGTTCAGCCAAAGGTGTCTCTCCTTGACCACCGCAGTGGACATCACCAGACCCAGGGATGGCGCGGCTACCTTAGTCGCCCGGAGAGCGAGGTCGGTTGCGGCACGCAGCTCATCGAAGAGCCCTGGGTCTGTCCTGCCCTCGTGCATGTCTCTGAGCATCTGGGGCTGGTAGACCTGCAGAGTGGCCATAGCATGCAGAGAGGTGGCCACCTGTCCCGCCGCTCTGTAAGACTTTGCCGCCATAGACGACGAAAATCTACAGGCCTTGGATGGGTGCTTAGGCTCGCCCCGAGAAGAAGCACTCTGAGGACACAGTTGCATCGCAATAGAGCGTTCAACCGGGGGAAGCCCAGTGTAGCCACGGGCAGCCGCCCCATCGTGGGGAGGAAAGGCGGATGAGACCAGCGAGCGGTCCCGGGAAGACAGGGGGGTCTTCCAGGACTTCGAGATCTCATCATGCACATCCGGAAGAAAGGTATTGGGGTTTGCCGTGGACGTGAGTCGGCAGCCTTACCCAAAAACCAATCGTCCAGCCGCGAGCGCTCAGGACAGGGTGGAGGCCTCCACTCTAGACCGATGCTCGCGGCTGCCCGGGAAAGCATGGCCCTCATCTCCGGATCCGACTCAGGCACAGCCGTATGCACACCGGAAGGTGGGAGCTGCGCTGAGTCTTCACTTCCAGAAGAATCAAGCCCACCTTGTGATGCTGCTACAGACATAGCATCTTCCTCTGTAGTTTCAACCGAAACTCGCGGGCCACCCGAAGGTAGACCCGCGGGAATCGGAGGTTCACTAGCGGGCACCGTCACACAGGAGGGGGGCTGGGGTCGCGGACACATAGTCGGCGCCTTGTTCCAGACCGTAACCCTCAGGTCACCCTGGCCACCAGCCGAAGTAGCACTCCTCGGGGGAGCGTTAGATCGGGGTGTGGATGAGGGGACTCTCACTCTTGCGAGTTCATTGAGTCTCGACCTAAGTGACGCGATGGTCATGTTCCCGCAGAGAGAACATGACTCATCCACGAGCGCTGCTCTAGCGTGATCCATGCCCAAACACACTAGACAGCGCTCGTGCCCATCAGAGTCAGACACCAGCCTGCCGCAACCAGAAGTGCACGGGCGCGGCATCTTTAAAAAGACATGCCGCGTGCAAGCTCTTTTAAGAGAGAAACACTCTTGAGTGTTGAAGTGCCCGGGGAGACACGCACTCTCTGGCAAACCACTGCACAGATAAGCAGGAAGCACGCGCTCGCTGGAGATCGCCGTCACACCAACACCAGAGGAACTCGTTCGTGAAGCTGACAGTTCAGAGATGGCTTGTGGAGTGAAGAAAAACTCTTGGCTCCGAAGCGAAAACATAACTGCATGTTGCCGGCGTCCTCCTTTTATACCCACGAGGTGGGGCTGAGTTACGTCATGCAAATTCCGCAGACCCGTGGCATTTCTTTGCCATTGGCTCGTTTGTAAATACTCGAAGCTGATAGGCTTTCTAAGCGAAACCCCATTCGTCGTCATCCGACGTAACTCGGAGTGACAACGAAAGGGAACTCCCTGCACTTGCTGTCTGAGAACAATTCACTAGGAATCGGCACAATAGTGTTCTCATTTAAGCATCTCTTCTTGACAGACACAGATCTAGTTTCAATGGCAGGAGAGATCAATATATCAAAGAAAATACAGAAATGATCAGACAGTGCTATGTCCTTAATAACAATCGATGAAATGTTTAGACCCTGACTGGTTAGTAAATCTAGATTGTGTCCACAATTGTGTGTCGGTCCATGTACATGCTGAGTCAGATCAAAAGTTTTTAAAACAGTTTTGATTTCTTTTGCCATATTGGTTTCTGCATTATCCATGTGAACGTTAAAATCTCCAGGAATAGCAAAATAGTCAAACTCTGAGGAAATTGTTGATAGCAGTTCTGTAAAGTCTTCAGCAAAGGCTGGAGAGTATTTTGGAGGCCTGTAAACAATGATAAGTAAAATGCGTGAAGCAACTTTTAACACAAAACCCAGGTATTCGAAAGATGGGTAATTCCCAAATTATATTTGCTTACATTGATAGACAGCTTTAAAAAGAGCAGCTAAACCTCCACCTCTTCTGACAGCTCTGCAGACACTCATAAAAGTAAAGTTAGGAGGGGCTGTTTCATTGAGGACTGTTGCACTGCAGCTGTCTTCTAGACAAGTTTCATTTAGCAACATAAAATCCAGGTTGTATGTGGTTAAGTCGTTTGACTAGAAGTGATTTATTTTTAAGTGAGCGGATGTTGAAAAGTGCTAGTTTAACAGTCTTACTTTTTGTCCCCCCAGCAATCTTAGTTTGGCATGTAATAGGCACCAGATTAGATGGGTTTGCTGTACGGCTTTTGAAGGCCTTAGACTTTCTATCATCTAATCGAACAGCAATAGAGAAAGATACAGGCACATTGGGTTCCCGCTTGTTCTGTAAACATTTGAGAAAGTTACTGTTATCATAGCGGGGACCCGACACATATCACTGAGAGCTGGTATCAGTTGTTTTTGGTTCACCTCGAGCCGATGAAGGAGGGTGTGTGCCCTGGCACTGTGGCAGAGGTCGAAGAGCTCTCACAGGAGGAAGGGGAGGGCGAGCTGGGCCCGCAGGCTTTGGTGGTTGTGGGGCCTGCAGTTTTTTGGTTGATATCTGGGGGCTTGCAGATAGTTTGGTTCCAGCAAACACCAGTTTTTCCATTTTCTCTGAGAAGCACAGAAGTGGAGTTGCTGGAGAGAGGAATAATGTGTCTGGTGAGAGGGGCTGTTGCTCTGGTGTTATCGGAGGCTGTAATATGCTGTCCTGGTTTCCCTCTCTGTTTTCCAGAAAGTCGTCCATGGGTGCTGAATCTTGGAGCAGATCTAGTATGTCACAGTCTGTCTGTCAGGGTACCCACGGGTCTTGATCATCTCAAATTAAGGCCTTAAAAGCCTTGAATTTATTATACAAAGTCTTGGATTTCGTTATAGATCTTTTTTTTTTTTTTTTTGCCTTTCCTAGGATTAAGTTCATACCATAACAAAATTAACTGTTACTAATGTAGGCTAATTCAAAATGTATGCAGCGTTGAGTGCACCTCGCGCTCCACGTCATAGCAGAAAAAGCGATCGCGTGCGCACCCGTTACTATGGTTACTAGTCAAGTGAGGTACAGAACAAGATAGTAACCTAGCCTAGTTTAATCCGCTGTGGCCACAAATGACAGAATTTAAACCCCAAATAAGAGCTTTTCTGTCAAAAGAACATATTTTCTACCCGGTCTTTTCAATAGTATCTGGCAACATGCGTGCACTCTGTCTACACTGCTAAAGAAGCGTGGATGATCTGAAAACACAGACAAGCTGGAGTTCAGCGATCTTCATTTAAGATTTTCAACTTAAATTAAAGTGTCATTCAGTCGGTCTGTTGTGTCACGAGCCGCTTGCGCTGTTTGTGCGACTAAATCTGCTATCAAAATGCAGGCTGAAATCCACCAGTGTTTTTAATATTGATATTATACGAGCAAGAATGCAATGTTTCCCGAATATCCACACGATTTCAAATGTGACATTGATTTTATACAACAGTAAAAACGAAAAGAAAAAAGGGCAACATTAAGCGATGTACTACATTTAAAACAGCATTGTCAGGCTTGCTCTATTTTGCAACGAAATATGTGGCTTTGAACGAATCTGAGATTCAATGAATGAATGACTCAAAGACTCACTCATAAAGATAGTGAGTTACCGCCACCTACTGGCCATTTTAATGTTTTTTAACATTGCAAATTTAATGAACATTGTTTTATTTAAAGCATCTTTTTTAAGGTATTACAAAGGTAAAAAATTAAATGGAAAAATCGATTAAAGGGGGCAAATCTTGTCCCTTAATGGAAAAGGTGTGACTGCAGTCTAAGTGGAAGAAAGGGGGCACCAGGGGGTACGGGACTCTAAAACATTGGAGAACCACAGAACTTAGGAAAAGGGATAATTATGTAGAACTGCACAAGCGCTACTGCTAAAGAGTGCAATGTCAATAATTTCTCATAAGGCAAGGCAAGGCAAGGCAAGTTTATTTATATATCACATTTCATACACAATGGTAATTCAAAGTGCTTTACATAGAAGAAATTAAAATAATCAAAAGAAATCAGAATAATTAAAACAGTTTAGAATAAAAGATAAAATACAGAAATATTCAAATGAAATCAGAATAATTAAAACATAAAATAAAATACAGTACAAACAGTCGGACGAACAGTGGCACAGTGCTTATTCAGTAAATGCACAGCTAAACAGATGTGTTTTGAGTCTGGATTTGAATGTGACTACTGTAAGAGCACATCTGATCTCTTCTGGAAGCTGGTTCCAGCTGCGGCTGGCATAGTAGCTAAAAGTACACTCCCCTTGCTTAGAGTGAACCCTTGGTATTTATAGCTGATGTGATCCTTATGATCTGAGTGATCTGTTGGGTTTATATTCAATGAGCATATCTGCAATGTATTGAGGTCCTAGGCCATTAAATGATTTATATACCAGTAATAATACTTTAAAATCAATCCTAAATGTAACCAATGTAAAGACCTGAGGACTGGTGTGATGTGTTCATATTTTCTGGTTCTGCTCAGAATCCTGGCAGCAGCGCTCTGTATGAGCTGCATCTGTCTTATGGTCTTTTTGGGAAGGCCAGTGAGGAGTCCATTACAATAATCCACCCTGCTGGTGATGAAAGCATGCACAAGTTTCTCCAAGTCTTGACTGGAAACAAAGCATCTAATTATGGCAATGTTTTTCAGATGATAGTATGCTGATTTAGTTATTGCTTTGACATGACTACTGAAACTAAGGTCTGACTCTAGAGACACACCCAGATTCCTGAGTTGATTTTTAGTTGTTTGACCCCTAGACTGAAGGTATGCGTTCACCTTGAGAACTTCATCTTTGTTTCCAAACGCAATGACTTCAGTTTTGTCTTTGTTTAACTGAAGAAAGTTTTGGCACATCCAATTTTTTACTTAATCAATGCATTGGCAAAGGGAGTCAATTGGGCAGTAATCGTTAGGCGATAGGGCTAAGTAGAGCTGTGTGTCGTCTGCAGAGCTGTGGTAAGAGATTTGGTTCTTTCTCATTATTTGGCTCATTAGGAGCATGTACAGGTTGAATAGGAGTGGTGCAAGAATTGAGCCTTGAGGAACTCCGCATGTCATGGATGTCCACTCAGACTTATGATCTCCAATACTCACATAATAACCTCTCCCTTCTAAGTATGACCTGAACCATTTTAGGACTATCCCAGAAAGCCCCACCCAGTTTTCCAGCCTGTCAAGAAGTATGTTGTCATCGACAGTGTCAAATGCAGCACTGAGGTCGAGTAGTACCAGCACTGATAATTTGCTTGTATCAGTATTTAAGCGAATATCGTTTTTTATCTTTATGAGCGCTGTCTCTGTGCTGTGATGCGGTCGGAAACCAGATTGAAAGTTGTCAAAGTATCCATTCGAGCTTAAGAATTTGTTCAGCTGATTGAAGACAACTTTTTCAATGATCTTTCCTATGAAAGGAAGATTTGAGATCAGTCTATAGTTGTTTAATATGGTCTTATCCATATTGCTCTTTTTCAGAAGGGGCTTGACAACTGCAGTTTTCAGGGAGTTCAGAAAACTCCCAGAGAGAAGTGAGGCATTTACCACTTCTAGGAGATCTGCTTTTAAGCTGTGTAACACAGTTTTGAAAAAAGATGTGGGAAGTGCGTCAAGGGCGCAGGTTGATGTTTTAAGGTGATGTACGGTTTCTTCCAAAATCTTCCAATCAATTTCTTCGAAATTAGACATAGTGACTACTTTCTCAGGCTGTTGTCTGATCTGCATGACCCCAGTGAAACTCAAGGATGAGCTGATCACCTTTCTGATATTATTGATTTTCTCAGAGAAGAAAGAAGCAAACTCACTGCACTTGCTCTCTGAGAGCAATTAATTGGGAATCTGGCTTGGGGGGTTTGTCAGTCTCTCTACATTAGCAAAAAGAGTGCGTGTGTTGTTTAAGTTGCTGTTTATAATATTCGAGAAGAAAGTCTGTCTAGCTCTGCCTAGTTCCTTATTGAAAGCATGGATGCTGTCTTTGTAGATGTTATAATGGACTACAAGTTTTGTCTTCCGCCACATGCGCTCTGCCTTTCTGCATTGTCTTTTCATATTTTGCACTGCTGTTGAGTTTCTCCAAGGTGCTCATAAGCTTAATTGAATTGGCCTAGAGAGAATAATTATTATGATATTTTCTGTCTAAAGACTGCATATAAAATAACTACCAAAAGTAAAGTAACTGCAGTTTGACTAAAAGTTGACAAAAAATACAGTCTTTTCGTCAACTACAGCTATAAAAAACAGGATGACTCAAATGTGATTAAGACGAATAAGCATTTTCGTCTGAAGACTAAGACTACATCAAATATGGCTGTCAAAATTAACACTGGCCTACACACACGTGCACGCTAATATGCTGTTTCATATGTATTAAATATGACTGATATATAATTTTATATATATATATATATATATATATATATATGTATATATATATATATATTTAATTCAAGTAGCCTCCTTGTACATAATTATTTTCTAGTGTTTAAAATGTATACAGATTTGAAATTTTCCCCTCATACTTCTGTAGGAATGGGTACGAAGTTGGCATTGAATTTCATTTGAAATGGTATTAAAAAGGTCTTAAAAAGCCTTGAATTTAAGTTGGAGGATCCTGGGGGTACCCACTCTGTGGTGAGCTCTGTGGGCAGGGCTCAAGTGAGATTGTGTCCATGAGCAGAAGTTGTTGTGGCTGAGTAGTGTTATTGTCCTTGTGTGACGTGTCAACCGCATGCCCATTCAGGTGCTGAAGTGAAGTCCTGTGGTCATTTATACTGTATCCAGATGTGTGTGTGCCATTCAGGTTTAGTGTATTGGCACACACTGCAGAAGGATGATTGAGGGAGAAGTAGATATTGTCCTTTAGAACTCTTGAACCAAGTTTGTTTGGGTGGTGCCCATCATGTTGAAACAGTTGCCTCTGACTCCAGAAAAGATTGAAGTTGTCAATGAAGTTTACTCCTTTTAAATTGCAGTTTTTTTGGAGCCATGTACTAAGCCCAAGCAACCGTGAAAACCTGTTTGTTCCTCTTGCTGGGAGTGGTCCACTGATGAATGTTTGAACTTTCAGTCTTTTAAGTGTTTCAAAAAGTTCATTGAAATCCTTCTTAAGGAGTTCTGACTGCTCTTTATAAATATAATTTTTCCCCCCTTGTATGATGAGTCGATTTGCAGTCTTATGTTTCATCAGAATGTTCTCAAGTTCCCTGTTTACATCAGAAGTTGTTGCTTGTGGAAGGCAGCATGTTGTTGTATCCCTGATGCTAATGTTTCTGATTATGGAGTCACCCTTTATCAGAGTCCTGGGTCCGGCTGCGCTCTGAGCTGAGTGCCGCTGTCTGCTCGACCTCGAGCGCCAGTTAGCATCAGTGTTAGCTACAGGCTGATTCAGTCTGTGTTCGATCACATTCATCATGTTTGGGGATTCCTGATTTACATTCATTAATACTTCAAATCTATTCTCAAGATGTATAGGCGGTGGTAGGAGACCAGTATTTGCAATCCTTGTCAGAGCCGTATCTGGGGTAGAGGATGCTACTGCAGCAATATGTGATGCTTGTGACAATCTGATGTCTCGAGTGCCTTTGGGTCTCGCTCCCTGTATGTACCATCGATTTGTAAGTCGGTTGGCTTGATTCTCTACACTCATTATAGCCTGTCGAGGAGCATGAGATTCATGGGACTCACCGGCTGTATGCTGAGGGCGTCCATGACGAAGCTCTATTGTGTGTTCTGTCTGGTTTGGTGGTCCCACAAGTAACTTTGTTTCAAGAACTGCAATCCTTTGTAAAAGTATCTGGCAGTTAAGGCAGCAAGTAGATTCCAGAAGAGGCATTTTCTCTCATTCTTTTGAATGTAGGCAGTTGTTTTTTCTCTTCCCCGGAATGTAAGCTTTCAGTGGGAGGCTGGTCGAATAAAATAAAATAAAAATATGAAATAAAATTCTGCTTTTTTGAAGTAATCCAAGCGTTTGAGCACTGTGCTGATTTGCTGAAGTTACAATTAGGTGATTAAAGGAAATAAAATATAAACATATAAAAGTGATAGAGCAAAGCGCAGAGCAGTAAGCGAGAGCGTCCTAACAGTAGCAGAGCAGGAAGAAGAGTGCAAGGGGACCAAGGTCAGCAGGGATGGCAGTTTTGGATTTTGAGGGGCCAAAGACAATAACTTGTCATTTAACTGAAGAAAATTGTTAGCCATCCAGATTTCATTTTCTTTCAGACAGTCTAAAAGAGGCTGCATGGAGTTGCTGGATTTAAGTGGGATGTATAGTTGGGAATCATCTGCATAAAAGTGGAATGAGATATTACATTTTCTAATGATGTTACCCAGGGGGAGCATGTAAAAGCAGAAGAGTACTGGACCCAGAATGGATCCCTGAGGGAAACCATAAGACACAGCGGCAGGGGATGAAGAGTACTGGCCTATGGATACTGAAAAAGATCTTTGATGGAGATAGGAGTGAAACCAGTTTAGAGCTGTACCCTTGATACCAACCCACTGTTCAAGACGCTTTAGTAGTACCATGATCTACAGTGTCAGATGCAGATCTAAGATCTAGCAGGAGCAGAATGGCATTATCACCTGGGTCAAGAGTGAGCAAAAGGTCATTTGTCACCTTTAACAGGGCTGTCTCAGTGCTATGGCGGGTTTTAAACCCAGATTGAAATGGCTCTAGGATCTCTGTGGAATTAAGGTATGAAAGCAGCTGTGTTAACACCACCTTCTCCAAAATTTTTGACATAAATTGCAGTTTCGATATGGGCTGGAAATTATTATGAGATTTTGAATCAAGGTTATGTTTCTTTAGCATAGGCTGGACAACCGCATGCTTGAAACATGTAGGATAAGTGCCAGTGGCAAGGCAGGGGTTAAGAATATATTGAATAGTGGGACCAACAGCATCAAAGCATCTTTAATAATCTGTGAGGGGATGGGATCGTATGGGGTTGTAAATGGTTTCATGTGATTAACAATGTCGGACACTGCTTGGAATTGGTCATTAATTGAGATATAATGAGAGAAAATGTACTTGTGTGTGTGTGTGTTTGTGGTGTGTGGTGTGTGTGGTGTGTGTCTGTGTGTGTGCATGTGTGCGTGTGGGTGTGTGGTGTGTTTGGTGTGTGTGGTGTGTGGTGTGTGTGTGTGTGTGTGTGTGTGTGTGTGTGTGTGTGTGTGTGTGTGTGTGTGTGTGTGTGTGTGTGTGTGTGTGTGTGTGTGACGGAGAGCTGAAGGTGTTCTTGTGTGTATGTGAGAGCAGGGCTGGCCCATATCTTTGCACGCCCTTGAATATGTATACCAACTCTTGTTCCTCAAACCCACTAATGCCATGTAATGAGTGAGTAGGAATGAGTAAGAGTTAACAGATGAAATAACTACTAATTGTAAAATACATTTGAACTACACTCCAGTGATGAATACTAAAACAAGCTACAGTATACGCTGCATTGGCACAGCCAAGAAAATGTTGTGCTTTTTAATGTTAAATTCATCCATCTGGTGCACTTTGAGAGTTCAAAATTAAGAGCTCCAACCCATATTCAGTGTGCAAACTGAACAAAGAAAAAGTCAAACCTCTTTTAGTTGTGATATAGTGTCTGTCTACATTACTACATCATATTATAATATTAATCCCATGACAGTAATATACATATATTGTAAAACAAATGCACTAAAAAATAAAATAAACTTTCATAATTAGTTTTGTACTAATTTCTATACTTGTGTAAGGAACTTAGCTATAGGAAATATTAATAATCAATAATAACTTTGATTTATGAGTTATGATTAATTATGAATATTTGGGTCAGTTAACTGGATTTATTTGACATGGCTAAATTAATATTACAATCAATTAATCAGTTCGTCCAACGAACTCTTTTGATTATTAATTTATTCTAAGAAAGGGGTATCTTCCATGGCCACAGAAGAATAATTATTTCTTAGCATGTACAGCGCTTTGAGCATGTAGCTAGATCAAGATCGTAAAAGAGACTTTGTTTGCAAGCAGTGAATCAGAACCAAATACATAAAGTGCACAAGTTTTATTGACTAAATCATAAACATGAATAACTAAACAAACATACTTAAAGACACAAATACATGTGTAGGAAAAAGGAGTGAGAGATGAATGATGTAACTATGGATAAGATCCATCTAACTATGAGAAGAACCAACAGCATTTCATTTTCACATTTTATTGAATTGAATACTTGCATTTGTAGTGGGAACAATTCTTGAAGTTGTGGAAAATTGAAGTCGTTGAGGGTTCTGGCAGTGGCAAGTGGAAGTTGTTTGAAAGTTATCTTTCTCCATGAGTGGATGGCTGGTTTGGTCAAGGCCTGGGGCCCTGGGCCCTGTTGAGGCCACGCCGAGCACCCAGGAGAAGTGAGGAAGTCGGAAGAGTGGGTGATTGGAGTTGTTGTTGGTTGGAGTCGTGGTTCCAAAACTCCTGAGATTGTCCTTGGTTCTTTGTGAGAGAGTCTTCTCTCTCCTGCATGTCTGCATATCTGGTTGGATCAAGGCCTGCTGAACCCTGGGCTTCCGTGGAGGGGGTTCCCCAGTATCACCAGAAGCAGTGTTGCGGCTGGATGAAAAAACTAAGAGAGGCAGGTCACATGTTGACTGTCTCTAATAAAGCCTGAGAAAGATCCAACCTCTAAGGGTTGACTGGACCAATAAGCAAGGTGAAATGTCCGAGTGGGAAGGTTGCTCTAGTTAATTAGTTAATTATCTAGTTAGAGTCTTTGTCCCAAGCGTGATTATACCTTCATTAATGCTCAGATAGATATAACACATCCACACTGCATTCTAGAATAAGGTGATGTACATCAAAGTGTGAGTCATTAAATGAGGATTAATTTGGTAGGAGGCATGATACAGGTGAGGTTACATTGATAGTTAGTTGGTTGTATACCAAGGCACATACCATAATATATACATAATAGTACACAAGACCATTTAAACCATTTACACTGTTTATTTCACAGTTTTATGCATGTTCATTTATAGATCAGTTAGTCTATGATTAATGCAGCAAAGTCTGTATTAAAGATTGTCTTCCCATTGTCTCTCTCTTGCGCATGTAGCAACAGGAATGTGGTCGTAAAATCTCCTTATCACCCCTGTAACATGACACTGTGTCAGCCCTGGTGTTCGTTTCATTTGGGATGTTAGTTTTAGAGTTTCATAAACCTTTGTATATAATGAATATTTAGTGTGTGTCTTATGGGTCCAGACCCTACACTTGAAAGAGATAAACATGATCTTTTATTTTGGCGGAAACTGCATCAAGCTTTTATTTTGGTGGAAAAATGGTTTCCAAACGCGTCTCATTACAATCCTTGTAAAATGCGTAATCATCAACAACGCAGATGTGGAAATAATGCCTGGGTAATGGGTTCTACACTCATAGCCTATAAGTGTTAAAGTAGCCTAGTTCTGCTTACCACAGTCCTCTACACTCACTCATCTCTCTCCTGATCCTCTTCTCTCAGTGCTTAATTTGTAAAGTGGGAGGTCCCGGAGCGCAGAGGGGGGGGGGGTGGATTCGGCGACTCAAAACGGGGGTTGGAGGTAACGTTACAAAAAAATATATCTTTTTTTTACGTTTGAGATGTATCGGCCCAAATAGCACGTCGGCCCACCGGGAAAGTGCCGGTATGCCCGATGGCCAGTCCAGCCCTGTGTGAGAGTAGAGAGAGACAGAGTGGTTGAACATGTTCACATGCATTTAAGCGTCCAGGTACACACCATTAAATAACACAAAAGCCCAAATGCTGTGAGGCATATTTTTTAAAATGACACCACACAGATTCACCTCTCTCTTTTTTCTAACTTTTTCCTCTTTTTCTCACCCTTCCCTTTTTATAGACATTCCTTGGCCATCCTCTGGAGACAGACCATCACTGCCATTCACAGTAAGAGACCAGAAACTCCTTGCATTATTAAACTATGATTACACTTAAAGAAATGTTTTCTTCAATACAAGTTAAACTCTATCAACAAATGATGTGATGTACTTTATTTATTTATTTTTATGTATAAAGCACTATTCCAACAACGGTTAGTTGTACCCAAGTGCTGTACAAAAAAATTCTAAAATATGAAATTAAAAAATATACAGAATAAAACACAAAGCAAAACCACACTAAAATCACATAGTAAAACTTACATGCACAAGAGCTCATCCCTCTACACCTAAATAGGACATATGGAATAGGTGAAATTTCAAAAGTTTTTAAAAAAAAAAAACCTATAGTCGGAGCGGACCTAATATAGAGTGGTAGCGTATTCCATAGCTTTGGGGCAGCTCCTGCAAAGGCCCTATCACCCCTTTGCTTGTATTTTGTGCTTGGTAGAGACAGCACAATTCCATTCTCAGCAGATCTTAATGATCTAGAGGGCTTATTAACCTCAAGAAGTTCAGAAAGATATGATGGAGCTAGTCCATATAAGCACTTATAGACATAGACCAGCATTTTAAAATCAACTCTATCTCGAATGGTCAACCAGCCCAAGGAGGCCAGAACAGGAGAGATATGATCATATTTACAGGTCCCTGTCAATAGTCTGGCTGCAGTATTTTGTACTGCTTGCAGCCGACGTAAAGATGCTTGTGAGACTCCAGTGTATAATGAATTACAATAATCCAGTCTAGAAAACACAAAAGCATGGATCAACATCTCTAGGTCTTTTTTTAGTTAAAAACGGCTTCACCTTTGCCACAAGCCTTAAATGAAAGAAAACAGATTTCACCATTAAGTTTATCTGTTTTTCAAACTTTAGGGAGGAATCCAACATTACCCCAAGATCTTTTACCACTGATGAACAATAGGGGTACAGTTCACCTAAAATAGGAAGATCACTCAGGGCAGGACCTCCGAACCAGACAAGCTCAGTTTTACTTTCATTTAAGTATAGAAAATTATTTGACAACCAAATTTTTACCTCCTGTAAGCAGACTTTAAGGGAATCCAATGATGATTTGGGGTTTTTACTCATAGGCAAATAAATTTGCATATCATCTGCAAAAAAGTGAAAGGAGATACCATACTTCCGAAAAATAGACCCTAGTGGTAACATGTATAGGGCAAATAACATTGGCGCAAGAATGGATCCCTGCGGAACACCACAGTCCAATGAAGTAGATGACGAAAAGGTATGTCCTAGATTAACTGAAAATCTTCTGTTTGTCAAAAATGACCTGAACCATTTTATTGCAATACCACGGATGCCTACCACATTTTCAAGGCGCGAAATTAAAACCCCATGGTCTATAGTATCAAACGCTGAAGTAAGATCTAATAGTAACACAACAACAGAATGGCCAGAATCCCTAAATAAAAAGATATCATTTAAGACTTTTAAGAGGGCAGATTCTGTACTATGTTTGTTTTTAAAGCCAGATTGAAACCGTTCAAGTGCCACATTTTGGTCCAAAAAACTCTGCATTTGTTTAAAAACAGATTTTTCTAGAATTTTTGCTAAAAATGGCAACTTAGAATGTACTGTACATGCAGGTTGCATCTGATTGACTGAGCATGATGCCAAGAGTGTTGACACTTAGTCCAGTAGCACTAGGACCTTTAGTTGTTTTCATCACTATGCTTGTCTATGATCTTTGCACGCTCCACACTGTAACATGGAAGAGATTGACGACTCATTTGCAGTGCCGAGTTTATTGGGCAAAAGAAAAAACAGCATCGTAATACAGGCAGAGGTCTATAAGAGGAAGTCAAATTCATGCAATAACTTAAAACCAAGCAAAGGAAGGGTTGGAACAGAGATAAGTTAATAACACAGATAAGTAAATAACACAGATAAGTAAATAACCCGTAGTGAACTGGTTTCTATGTGCAGGAAGCTGAGGTCAGTAATTGGCTGGGCGGGTGACGTCATGACCAGGAAATGATAAAAGCACATCCGGTGCAAACCAGCATTAGCTTCTGTTGCCTCAGCAAGCGATCTGTGTTATACTGTCTCTGTCTATTTATTGTTGTCTGTTGCAATATATTCGGAAACGTTATGGGGAAACAAGTATACAAGCAGTGTGTTCCTCCCTGCCTGCGTTATTTAAAGGGTGGGGACACACACGAGCTTTGTGTCATTTAGTTGGGAGTGGAGCATGCGGTCTCAGCCTTCGAGGGGGCTGAGTGCCAACACTGTGAAATGCTACCGCTCCACATGCTTCGCTCTCGCCTGTCACTCTTTGATGAAAAGAGTGGGCAGGCTCGTGATCCTCAGGGATCAGGACCCGCGTCTGCCGAGGCGGCGCGGAGAATGCATTCCTGGGGATCGCAAAAGGATCTTTCGGAGGGGTTGGAGACGTGTCCGTGGGCCTTTTCTCCTTCCTTACCCGAAAAATCCGTGCACGCGCTGCGGTTTCTTCCGCCCGGGGAGAGAGCCCTCCATTACTTCATTGCTCTTCCTCCGAGGAGGTCGATGTTATGTGTATGGAGAGTGAAAGCACACACATGGGGGAAAGAGATTCACAATTTATTTCCTCAGCATATGATGAGCTGGTGGATGTTATGTCGCGGGCTGTAGAGAAATTAAATATTGAATGGCCATCTGAGAATAAGGGCGCTCGTCCTAAAAGTAAATTAGATGAGCGCTTTTTATCTTCCACAACGTTATCTCCACTACGAGGGCTTCCTTTTTTTCCCGATCTTCATAATGAAATATGGAAATCGTGGAATAAACCTTACTCTTCACGACTTTTTAGCCCTCATGTTAACACTTATTCGAGAATAAGAGGGCTAAAAGAGTTTGGTTATGAGGCGATGCCCCAGGCGGAACAGAATTTAGCCAGCTATCTTTCGCCTGGTTCCGCTTCGTCCCTGAAAGCCTCGGCTCTGCCCACTAGACCGCTTAAAGCCACCTCGGTTTTAGTGGGCAAAGCTTATACGGCAGCAGGTCAAGCTGGAGCATGTCTGCATACAATGGCAGTGCTACAGGCTTATCAAGCTGACCTGCTGGGGGATCTGGATAGTAATGAGGGAATTACTCATTAACCCTCTGGGGTCTGAGGTGTTTTTGGGGCCATTGGGATGTTCTGACATGCCCTTACATTTGTGTTTTTTTCAGTTATTTATAAACATGTTAATGGCAAAGGTGTAAATTCACTCTATATAGCACAAACAGGGCTACCATAATATGTGAGCAACATAAATGTACATGTTTGAATTTTTGAGAGAATATTGTTTATGCGTGGTTATTGAAAAACTAAAAAATAAAGCTTTAAAGTTTAAGGCCACAAAACACATACTAAATATCTGTCCACAAGACTTTTGACTAATGGATGTTGTCGCCTAGAGTTTTTGCTTCAAAATGATCTAAAAATCATCCTGCATTATCATTCACATAAAACAATAGATTGTTTTAAATTGTGAAAAACATTTTTTTGTTTGGGAAGTCAATATGCAGATGGGCGTGAACGGCCCAACCCCATCATGAATAATTAGGCAGTTCTCACCTGAGCAGACTGCATACTAATGAGCAGACTGCATACTAATGAGCCTTTCACTCAGGGGTGTCACTCAAGAAAGAATGCAAGGACAATATATATATAAAAAATATACATACATACATACATACACACACACACACACACACACACACACACACACACACACACACACACACACACACACACACATATATATACATACACAATCAAAACATAAATGAAAGTCAAAAGCATATTTATAGTCACACCTGGAAACAAATCCTGGTCAAATAGGCTATATGGGCCATTCTACAGAATTGGTTCAAAACATCTTGAAAAGAAAATTTTCTTTTTCCATATATGTCTTATAAAGTATTATTTTTTAAAGCAGGCCAACACATTTTATTATCATAGGTATTTCAAAGTTAAGGATTCATTATTTTGATATAGCTTGCATTAGAACAAATACTATAACAGTTGATTAGTTTATTTGTGACAAAACATAGCCTACTAGCAGTATATATTTAACATATGAGCAGAAACTGTCTAACAAAAGCTTATTTGATGTCTATTTTATAAAACTTTATAAAGTTTTGATGATGTTTGTTTTTCTTTATTTGACAAAAAGCACAACAATTTGTTTTTATTGTGAGTATACAGAAAAATAATAGACACTTAACAGGATCGAATGATGTCTAACACTTATATGTAAGATCAAAATCAACAGAGTATTTTGAGTTTCTTTTGCACTGAAAAGCAAGACTATCGCGCCCACGCGATAGCCGACCTCAGAGGGTTAAGATATTCGTGAACTTCGTCGGGCTACCGATCTTTCTCTCAGGGCTACTAAGGAGACCGCCAGAGCAATTGGGCGGTCTATGGCAGCCTTGGTAGCTACTGAGAGACACATATGGTTAAATCTGTCAGAGATTAAAGAAAAAGATCAAGCTTTTTTATTAGATGCTCCGCTTGAACCTTCTGGTCTCTTCGGCGACGCAGTTCACGCGGTCGTCGAGAGATTTCAGGAGTCTAAAAAGCAAGCTGACGCTTTTAAAAAGTTTATCCCTCGCCGTGTCCAGACCCCTGGGGCTGCTGGGCGTGAGCAGCCCCAGCCGCCGAGCTCATCATATCGTGTGCAACAGAAAGAGAGTGTTGCGTCTCGTGCACCTCTACATAGACACTGGAAACAGACGCAACCCTCTCAACCGAAGTCTTCTAAGTCGAAGCCGGATCTGAGGACCGTTCTTCAGGCGAAGAAGACTTCGGCTCAAAAAAAAAGGTCCTGATGTTTGTGTGTCAGGCCTGTGAGGACAGCCCCGACCGAAGTGGAGCGGTGTACACCTCATTATACGGTGCTCGTTCCATTTCGGGGTCCTCACGAGACCGTTCTGCCAACCCTGCCACCCTTGGTGCTTCAGGGCGCAGCAGTCTCCAGCGAGTCGCTGATGCTATGTTGCGGCACAGCATCGGTTTCGCGCCCTCTGAGGGGGGCTTTAGAGCAGCCAGTTCCGGTAGTTCCTGCCATGATGTTTCAAGCTCCAGAATTAGCTGTCTCAGTAACACCAGAGTCCAGCCTCAGAGGCTGGTTCCCTTAGTAAATTTTCTGGCAGCGTGGAAGCTTCTGCCGAATATTTCTCGTTGGGTCCTGGGTTAGGGTTAGGCAGATTGTAGAGAAAGGATACAGAATCCAGTTTGGTTCTCGTCCTCCTCGTTACAACGGGGTGTTGCCCACAGTGGTGCACCCCGAGCAGGCTCTGCTAATGGAGCAAGAGGTAAAAGCCCTGTTAGCGAAAGAAGCTATAGAACAGGTGTACTCACCCGACCGAGAGTCGGGTTTTTACAGCCGTTATTTCATTGTTCCAAAAAAGGTTGGAGGGTTGCATCCTATTTTAGATCTTCGTCTGTTAAATCGGTCGGTTCAGAAACTAAAGTTCAAGATGCTGACACTCAAACAGATCGTGACTCAAATCAGATCCGAGGACTGGTTTGTCACGATAGATCTGAAGGACGCCTACTTCCATATCTCCATCCTCCCTCAGCACAGGAAGTTCCTAAGGTTTTCTTTTAAAAGAATACCAATATCGGGTTCTTCCTTCTGGTCTAGCTTTATCACCCCGCACATTCACAAAATTCTTGGATGCAGCTTTAGCCCCTCTCAGGCTTCAGGGCATACGTATTCTGAACTACATCGACGACTGGCTGATTCTAGCAGAATCAGAGCAGTTGGCGGTTTGGCACCGAGGTGTCGTTCTCGCTCATATGTAGATGTTGGGGTTGAGGCTCAATGCCAAGAAGAGTGTGCTTTCTCCAGTACAGAGAACCACTTTCCTTGGTGTGGTATGGGATTCAGTGACGATGCGGGCCACCCTATCGCCCGTTCGTGTAGCTGTTATCCTGTCAGCCACAAAAGAGCTGAAGCTAGGCCAGTCACGCACTGTAAAACAGTTCGAGAAACTGTTGGGTCTTTTGGCAGCAGCGTCTAATGTGACACCTTTTGGCCTGCTGTAAATGAGGCCTTTACAGTGGTGGCTCAGGACCAGAGGGTTCTCCCCGAGGGGAAACCCACTTCGCATGATCAAGGTCACGCGGCGTTGCCTTCGTGCCTTAGTTATATGGAGGAAGCACTGGTTCTTAACCAAGGGTCCGGTGTTGGGAGCTCTTTGCCATCGAGTTACTATCTCGACAGATGCTTCCCTCACCGGCTGGGGAGCGGTAATGGAAGGCCGCTCGGTTCAGGGTCTGTGAAAGAGTCATCATCTCTCGTGGAACATAAATTGCCTGGAGATGATGGCTGTCTTTAATGCGTTGAAGCAGTTCCTCCCAGACCTGAGGGGCCATCATGTGCTCGTACGAACAGACAACACATCAGTGGTCTCTTATCTGAACCGTCAGGGGGGCCTGCGTTCGCGTCCGCTTTGCAAACTGGTGCACCAGATCCTCCTGTGGTCTCTGGGGAAGGTACTCTCTCTGAGGGCAGTGTATATTCCTGGGGTCCAGAATATCCTCCCTTGGAGATCCCGATTAGGAGAGACCTTCTGTCTCAGGCCGGGGGCACAATATTTCACCCCTCGACCAGAGATTTGGAACCTGTGGGTTTAGCCTCTGAGGGGGCCCAACTCATAGAGAGTGGTCTTTCAGTCGAGGCTGCTGAGACCATTCTAAGCTCCAGAGCCCCAGCTACTAGGAAACTATATGCGCTTAAATGGAGAGTTTTTTCTTTATGGTGTCACCGACATCAGTGGGATCCAGTTAACTGTTCTGTGAACACAGTACTCGAGTTCCTGCAGGAGCGCTTTACGTCAGGCCTATGTCCTTCCACGCTCAAGGTCTACGTGGCGGCCTTTGCGGCTTACCACACCCTGGTGGGGGGTACATCGTTGGGTCGAGCCCCCTGGTTACACGTTTCCTTCGTGGCACTTTGAGGCTAAGGCCTGCAACTTGCACTAGGGTGCCAGCTTGGGATCTTGCTATAGTACTAGAAGGCCTGTCTAGGGCTCCATTCGAGCCCTTAGATTCGGTTTCAGATAAGTTTCTTACCTTTAAGACTATCTTTCTGCTAGCTATTTCGACCTGGATGCTGCCCCAGGTTCTCAGGTGCTTAGTGCTTAGTTACAACAGACTGACACTCAGGTACTTGGAATTCTGGCACTTTGGGTATTCTCGTTCCCATGGCGTCGATGGACGCATCGTTGAGTTCCCTTCGTAAGGGAACGTCTCAGGTTACTATTGTTACCATAGTTCCCTGAGAACAGGGAACGAGACGATGCGTCATCCTTCCATACTTCCTGCATCCCTGTGATCGGCTTGCTTCGGCAATTTTCGTCACCCGCCCGTGACGCTCATTCTTTCAATTGGACTAGTTGACATAGATGCTTCAGACGCATTCACGCTGGCACGTTCCCATGGCGTCGATGGACGCATCGTCTCGTTCCCTGTTCTCAGGGAACTATGGTTACAATAGTAACCTGAGACGTTTTCTAGTGTGTTTGATTCATTTTCCAATTGACATGTTGTCCAATTAATTAACTCATTTGTTCCTCTGTGTATTTAAGTCCTGTCTTCATTCAGATCTTTGTTTGGAATCTGACAGCCTAAATGTTTATGCCGCTGAATTATGTTTTATAATTATCGCATTAGAATATATTGTACAGTCCAGGGATATCAACATTCTAGTATATTGTGACTCTGTATCAGCTCTTATGAATAATAAGTCTGGAAAAGCTTGTAATCATCAAGATATATTACATGAAACATTTTCTATGTATTCAAGGGCATGCAGACAAGGGAAAAGTATTACATATATGTGGATACCAGTACATGTGGGCATACAGAGAAATGAGAAAGTTGATAAATTGGCAAAAAAGGCAACAAAGAAAGAGCATGTTGACATTGAGATTAAATGGACAAAATTAGAAGGGAAGAGTCTAGTGTGGGAAAATATAATGTAAATGGGATCATGAAAGTAAAGGAAGACGTCTATGCATGATTCAGAATAAAGTAGGCATTATAAGAGAGATGAGAACAGAAGGAAAGAACAGGTTGTAATCTCAGGATTGGACATTGTAAGTTAAATGTAACTCTTCGTATGTTAGGAAAACATCCCACAAGTCGATGCGATGAATGTCAAGAGGAAACAGTCAGTCACATTTTTATGCCATGCAAGACATTTTCTCAAGAAAGACAAGAGTTGAAACATCATTTACAAGAAATTGCTATAGGACAGTATAATGTAAAGTATATTAGAATGCGGAAATAGTGAACTAGGGAGTCAATATTTGTTTTATTTTTTAAGAAGGACTGGACTAGAAAGACGAATATACTATGAAGTGACAAGCTAATAGACAGCAGATGGCAGTAATGCAACGTTTTGGATGCCAACTGCCTTAAACACCAAGGAAGAAGAAGAAGGTCTTTGTTCAGTGTCATCTAAGTTACATGTTGTCAAAACAGTTTCCTGAGTGTTCCTGTAGCTTTTTGGATAACAGACTATTTGTATTATATTCTCCTGGATCCTGCGCTTCCTTCCAGTATGTGATAGAGGGAAGTTTTATAGACAGACCCTCCAACCCTCCATTTTGACAGAGGGAGCGAGTTGACTCATATGAACACTTCAAGCTGCTCCATAAACCAAAATGCAACACAATTGTGATGTC
The DNA here is from genome assembly GCA_030578275.1 of Meda fulgida. NCBI lineage: Eukaryota > Metazoa > Chordata > Actinopteri > Cypriniformes > Leuciscidae > Meda > Meda fulgida. The sequence continues at coordinate 66,218 of CM060623.1, forward strand.
ACAGCAGATCACGCCTAACTTACTCCCATCCCACACAACTCTAATTATTTTGTCAAAAGTCAAAGAGACTGTTGACTTAGTGTGCTATATCTTTTCAAACTGATCTGACTTATGACTTTCCTCAACAAGACAATTAAAACTAAAAAAAAAATTCCCCTAGATTTACATTGACGGAATGGTCAAATGCGCCATGACTTTTCAAACTCTAACAGACAAACTATCAACATGTAAACAATGCACTGAAACATACTAGGAATGCTTAGCAAAATGCTATCAATGAGCTAATACATGCTAGAAATGTGTTAAAACAAGTTAAAGCATGCTAGCAGCATGCTAACAAAAAGATAAAACATGCAAGCAATGTGCTAACGTGTATTAAGACTAGTGATGGCAATTTCAACACTGCTTCATGAAGCTTCGAAACCTTTATGAATCTTTTATTCCAAATCAATGTTTCGGAGAGTGTATCAAACTGCGAGAGTCACGTGATTTCGGTAAACAAGGCTTCATTACGTCACAGCTGTTTCAGAACACTTCAAAATTGCAATGGTTCACCTGGGCGATGATCTCTGTCAACCCATGAATCATGAGGAGGCACTGAGAACCAATGAACAAGTGTCTGTGGGTTTCACCTGATCTCTGATCAGTTTTATATTTTTGTAGACATTTTAATTAGACCTTAGTATAATTAAAATGAATAATGGTAGTTAATAGTCTTGGCCTGTTTAGCTGAGCCATTCATAGAACAAACAAAACAAACCCTGACAATTGATAAAAGAACATATAGACACTTGATAATATTATTAGATGATTAAGTCAATTCACCTTCATTTATACAGCGCTTTAATAAAATATAGATTGTTTCAAATCAGCTTTACAGTGATAATAGAAAATTGAAGTAACAGAGATTGTTTTGGCTTTACAACTAGCCAGATAAAGAATAAAGAAATCTAGAATAAAGTTATTGTCCAGCTTAAGTTTGATTCACTTCCTTTGCAAAGATCATTAGTTATTAACTTAGCGGCCGCTAACACAACACCGTTCTCACAGAAAACGCTCAAGGCGCTCCTGCCGCTCATCCGCACAAAACAGTGCCTGTGGCTCGAGAACGCAAACCCTGAAATAGATTCCAAGGTGCAAGCCTTGAAAAATGTTGAAAAAAAAAGTTTTCTCTGCGCAAACCTCAAAAACGCAAACCCGCGGAAACGCAGATGACGTGGACATGCTCATCTGCGCGTCTGAATATATGTGCAAACCAACTGTAACGAATCAGAAGGCTGAGGCAGATCCATTTGCAACAACTTTAATAACTCAAAGGCAGTCAGAAATAAACTCAGGAAGTCTCGGATGAGGTTGCGCAGGCAGTAGGGAGAAACCAGGCTGGGAGTCATAGGCAGGCGGCGTGCGTGCAGTAAACTGGAACAGGCATAAAGGTCTGGGCTGGCGGCGAGCGTAAATAAACCAGGGACAGGCAGAAAGGTCTAGGCAGGCGGCTGGAATCGGTGTCCGGATCAGGCAGAGGGTCGAGAGGATGGCTGCAGGCAATCAGAGAAGGTTAGTATAGCGAGGATCAGAAATGCAGGTTATCTTGATACTCAGAAATGGCTCGGACATGCACACGTAGAGAGGCAATACTTCGCACTGAACATTGAGTTAATGAGGCAGATAAAGGCTGAGCAATGATTAACACAGAACAGGTGATGGTAGTCACAGCGCAAATGATGCATACTAATAAGAGAGTATGCAATACACTAGAACTCAGGAGAGGGCGCTCGTGGTTGAGAAATGATGGACTCAGGGAGACTGGACGCCGTAACACCAACCCTCAACAAACTACTTGTCTGGCCTTAAAAATGTATAATAAAGAATTATTTATCGCTTCCACTCAGCCACGTGAACCTCAATTATCCTGACAATGTTTTATCTGTCAAGTCAAGTCGTCTTCATTTATATAGCGCGTTTAACAATGTAAATTGTTTCAAAAGAGCTTTACAGAGATAAACATATAATTTAAGGTAACAGAGATTGTTTTGGCTTTATAGCAGTTCTTGAATAATGTTATTTTCCAGCTAAAGTTAGTTTTGATTGATTCACCTCCATTGAAATTATCATTTTTTATTAAATTAGGGGCCGCTAAGACGACACCGTTCTGTCTAAATAGACTTTAAACGTGAACCTGTGAGAAACGCTGATGGCGTTCACATGCGCATTAAGAGTTTATTCTATAGTTATGTGCGTTTAAATATATGTGCGCAGGTTTGTAATTCCCTACAAATCATGCCTAAACAAACTACTTGTCTTGCCTATAAATTTGATACCGAATTTTATCACTTCGGGTTAGGTACGCGAACTGAATTCTCCACAACACTTTATCTGTAGAGTGGTAAAGGGATGCTCCATAGGGAGAGGCTAGTTGGCACTTCAGCACTGCATTGTCATCGCGTCCAGGCGAAGATCCTAATCAGATCTGGAGTGTGTGTGTGTGTGTGTGTGTGTGTGTGTCTGTGTCTGTGTCTGTGTCTGTGTGTCTGTGTCTGTGTGTCTCCAGGCAAAGCTCCTAGTCAGATCTGGATACGGCCTGGATCCGGCAGGCTGCGGGAAAACCTTGGGATAAACAAAGACACAAATATTAGCGTAGATACCATTCTTCTTATGATGTAACGAGTACATCAGGATTTAAGGGAAGTGTTCCCAGTTCCGGCTGACCTAATCTATGCAGCCTAACATTGAATTATAGAAGTCTATAATGCATTATGTGAATGCTAGGTCAAAGAGATGTGTTTTTAATTTAGCTTTGAACTGACAGAGTGTGTCTGCTTCCTGGACAATGGTAGGAAGACTGTTCCAGAGTTTTGGCGCTAAATAGGAAAAGGATCTACCGCTGTCTATCGATTTTGATATTCCAGGTATTATTAACTGACCGGAGTTTTGAGATCGCAATCGACGTGAAGGACTATAATGCGTTAAGAGCTCACTCAAGCACTGCGGAGCTAAACCATTTAGTGCTTTGTAAGTAATCAGCAATATTTTAAAATGTGTACAATATTTAAAAGGCAGCCAATGCAGTGTTGACAGAACCGGGCTAATATGGTCACACTTCCTGGTTCTGGTAAGAACTCGAGCTGCTGCGTTTGAACTAGCTGTAGTTTGTTTATTAAGCATGCAGGGCAACCACCCAGTAGAGCATTACAATAATCTAGCCTTGATGTCATGAACGCACAAACGAATTGTTCCGCATTTGTCATTGAGAGCATATGGCGTAATTTAGATATATTTTTAAGATGGAAAAATGCGGATTACAGATACTAGACACGTGACTTTCAAATGAAAGATTGGTATCAAAGAGCACACCTGTGTTAACCTGCTGAAGATTGAACAGAGTCCCATCTAGTGTTCCAAAGATGTAAGTTTTTTTGCAGAAACGCCTACAACTTTTGAATCCATTGTTCAAAATTTGATTGCTTTATGTCATTATGTTCGTTGGTTTATGCCAATTCCGACCATATCTCATTTGTCATTTTACAACAATGTGACTGTCCGCCATATTGAAGCAAATGGAAAACAGTTTTTTCACTACTCCTCCTACAAATTTTTCTCAATTGTGTCCAAACTTTGATCAGATGATCTTTCGACCGAGCTGCAAATACATTTTTTGATTTTCACAACCATTCCCGAGATATTCGTCTCCAAATATGACCTAGTCTGTATTTGTCGCCTTATGCTAGTTAGCTTAGCATACTAATTGGTTAGCATGCTAACCAGATGCCATTCTTTCTAATGTGTCTCTTCATCTATCAGGCTAACCATAAGCTACATTAGCATTACGCTAGCTTAGCTTGTTAATCTGGTTAACATGCTTTTGTGTGCTCATTCTTACACTGAAGCCTCTCCTTGGCAGCTTGGTACATCAGCGTCCTCTGAGTAGCGCAAGCTGCTAAACAACATGCCACGAACCCCGAACCATTCCGGTCGTGGGTTTGAATCCTGTGTGGCACATGCCCAGACCACAGGAGGTACTGTGGCCTTAAGTGGTGGAAAAGTTAGACTGCTCCACAAAGATCCAGTATCATCTCTGCTGCAACCAGCCTGTGAAGATAGCCAACATCAAAGTTTCATTTTCAGGGAAATATTAGAGCTTGAGTCGAGTCTCCATCATGGACAGCAAGACTCATTCCACTGAAAGAGTATATTAACGTGAACATTTGTGAAACAATCACTTACTGTTCCTGTGTGTGCAGTATTATAGCTTCTGTCATAGTATGTAAACATATGACTTTACAATTGCAAAAGCAGTGGTATAAAAATATTTGTTTATAGTTGCAACAAACTGTACCATGTATAATACTAAAATCTATGCTTTTGGATTTAAAGATTGATGATGTCTTTAATTGTGACCTACAGGTGTCACAGAAGGCCAGCAAGAGAATTGCAGCACGAAACAGAGCCATCCAGAAGAAACAAGAGCAGATAGAGGAGGTAAATTGATTTGTGTTTGTGTGTGTGTGTAGTTAAGGTATTCCCAATACTGTACTGTAGGTACCAAATGTCCTGAAAAAAAGACCACAAAAAAGTTGGTCCCCATGAGAATGTAATGTAAAAAATGGAGAGAGGTTTTTGTGATGGGTAGGGTCTAGGCGATAGACTATACAGTTTGTACTGTATAATGGTCACTTAATATGGTTACTTTCACACACAGTTAGGTTATTATTTACAAAATGAAGTTTTATGTAACAAAGTTCGGGAGGAGCATGTTCAGGTAATCAACCAATCAACTCAAGAGGAAGCCGGTATAAATAAATTTTTTCCTCACCTCCTGTCTCACGACAAGTCTCTCAGCATTTGACTCCGCCCTTGTGCCGTCATGTCCGAGTTAGAGCACTTCCCCTCAGATGATGACTCTCTCGTCACGGATGAGACTCCATCGCAATCCGCGGATCCAAGGATCGTTCCATCTCCAGCCTCCTCAAACCGGGGACGCCAGCTTCCGCGATCCTCTCCACACACGCCAAGACGCCGAGGACTCCCCTGACCACCGCCGGCGAGGATTCCACCATCTTCCTCCGCGTCTTCGGAATCTCCGGCCCACCCAAACATCCCTCCCATAGGGAAGTGGACTGTTAAAGGGCTAAGACAAGCCCTAATTAATTCTGATGTTAACTTTTCTCGCAGATTGAACAAAGCAGATTTGTTTAATCTATATGTCTCTTTACAATCTACTCACCCTTCTGTTCCAGCTCCCATTTCATCGGCTCAAACGAGCAGAGCCTGCCGGACCCCGATCGCTCGCCCCCAGTGTCTCCACCTTCCTCACAAACAGTGCCGGGCTCCGCCCACGCGCCACGTTGCCGCAGACCTTCCGCCAGCCTGGGCCGCGCCCTAGAGCCAGTCGCGGAAGGGCTTCTTTCTCTTCCAGGTCAAATCTCCTCCCCAGCCCCTCCCACCTCGGCACCATACACTCCAGTTCTCCGCAACACCAACATCATAGCAGCTCCTCAAATGTTTCCTCTCCCTCCTGACGTCACCTCTTTCAATCATATCTAAAAAGCATATCTTTTTTTCCCTATTTTCAAGCGCCAGGTGCGCACCTTAGTGTAAGGATGCCTCCGTTAGCTGGACAAACGCTGACGCATTTTCTTCCTCCTCCTCACTCCTCATTTCTTTCCCCCTCCACCTGTACCAGGGGCTGACATTTGCGTGAGGATGCCTCCGCAAACGGCCTCAGCACCGGCCCTCCCTCCTTCCAACCCTCTTCTCGCTCAATCATCCTTCTCTCTCTTTTCAGCCACTCCTCAACCAGCCCCTCCAAACGCCGTCGCCGCAGAACCTCCGCCAGTAACGAACAGCATCAGAGCTCATATCCTCGCAGGTGCGGATGTAGACTTGGGCTCCCTCCTGTCAATGTTCCCCATGTCAGAATTCAATCGCCAGGTGGACTACGGCGACACATCCGTCACTCTAAAAAACAACACGCAGGTTTCATCTCGCACACTGTCGTTGGCCGAATTCTGTATTTCTTTCAACTGCTATACCGAAGTTATATGCTCTGTTTTTCCCCATAGACGGCGCAAGCTCAACAATAACCTTTCTATCATAGCGGAGCTCGCGCTGTCTTATGGGGGTAGTCATTTTTACACTTACCACAAATTATTCTCTGCTAAAAGCACTGTCCGTATTTCCCAATGGAATCAGTGTCCTTACTGGGGAGCGTTGCACTCTGACCTCCATAACCGAGTTTTTCTCGGGTGCCAAAACATCTCTTGCGCAATTTGCTGGTCCGTAAACCATGCCACCACGGCATGTCTTCAAATTAATCCCTCGATTCCTCCCGGCCCAGCGCAGATCCCCATCAAATCCACAGGTTACGTTCCGCGACCGGCAAGAGAGGATCTCTCTTCCGGTAGGGACCTTTCAAAGGGAGCACCATACGTCACTTCCAACAGGCAAGTCTTCAACAATTTCAACGAGGGTAAATGCCCAAGACAATGCTGTCGCTATCTCCATGTCTGCAATTATTGTGGCGGTGCCCACGCCCGCGTGGTATACCCTGTACAAAAGGCCGTAAATAAAAGTGAAAAAAATTATCTCTCGACTCCAGTGAATATTTCCCGTCTGGGTGATGGAATAATTCCTCAGACGGGAAATATTCACTGGAGTCGAGAGATATTTTTTTGTCACTTCAACTTTCAACTTTACAAATGATCTGCTGTCCGGTCTCAGCCAAGGTTTTAAACCCGACGTAGAATGCCAGCCTACGCAAAACATCACCTGCAATAATCTTCAGTCCTCCCTAGTAGAGCCTAAAGTAGTAGACCCAGATTCGTGGCATTTATTCGGATCATAAATGCCATCTTTATATAGATCGAATCATTTTAATCGCCGCCAATCTTACAGACTGCCCAAATTGTATCAAACACGAACTCCTCTCGCTGCTTGGCCTCTTAAACTATGCCATGCGCATTATCCCGCAAGGCCGCCCTTTCATCGCGCATCTCCTCGTCCTCTCGTCATCCGATCACACGCTGGAAGACCAAATCATCCTATCTTGCGAGTGCAAAAATGAGCTAAAATTATGGATCACTTTTCTTAACCAGTGGAACGGCTTAACTTTTTTTTACGACGACTTCATCTCTCTCCCCCTCGAAATCAAACTGTTCACAGACGCAGCTCCCTCAGTCGGCTTCGGAGGTTATTACCAAGGTCGCTGGTTCGTGTCTCCCTGCCCCCCCCAGCTGATAGACACTCCCCGGTCTTCAGCCTCCTCTGCCCTTTTCGAGCTCTACCCGATCGTCGTCGCAGCTTCTCTATGGGGGAAAGAGTGGTCATCCAAAAGCATTCAAGTTCATTACGACAACGAAGCAACCGTACAATGCATTAACAAAGGTAGTTCTCGCTCACCTGCATTAATGCCACTCCTCAGACGCCTCATCTGGATCTCTGCCTGCAATCAGTTCATAATAAATGCAAAACGCGTCCCAGGTGCTCTCAACCAAATCGCTGACTCTCTCTCCCGTTTCTCTTTTCAGAGATTTAGGATGCTGGCACCAGAAGCGGACCCCATTCCAACCCCAGTACCTCTTTATTCTCAACTAATCTTCCCATAAACCATCCACTGAAATCCCTTCTGGACACGTCCATCGATTCCATCCTACAAGCAGTTTCACCCAGAACTCTCCAAACATATTACACTGCGTGGAAATCTTTCAAATTATTTCACCTCTCGCACAACCTGCCGTTTCCCGAATTCTCTCTTCTAACCATTACTTCATTCATATCTCACCTCAATCGAGTTAAAGGTCTCCAAGCCGGATCCATAAAAAGCTATTTAAACGGCATTCAATTCTTTCACAAATTAGTTTATGGTAGGCCCGCCCCCGCCATTAATAACTTCCAAACGTCCCTTCTCATTAAAGGAATTCAAAAAACTCATCCCACTCACCCGGATACCAGACAACCCATTACAATTGACATACTCGCCAAATGTACAGTGAGGAAAATAAGTATTTGAACACCCTGCTATTTTGCAAGTCCTCCCACTTAGAAATCATGGAGGGGTCTGAAATTGTAATCGTAGGTGCATGTCCACTGTGAGAGACATAATCTAAAAAAAAAAAAAAACAGAAATCACAATTTATGATTTTTTAACTATTTATTTGTATGATACAGCTGCAAATAAGTATTTGAATACCTGTCTATCAGCTAGAGTTCTGACCCTCAAAGACCTGTAAGTCTGCCTTTAAAATGTCCACCTCCACTCTATTTATTATCCTAAATTAGATGCACCTGTTTGAGGTCGTTAGCTGCATAAAGACACCTGTCCACCCCATACAATCAGTAAAAATCCAACTACTAACATGGCCAAGACCAAAGAGCTGTCCAAAGACACTAGAGACAAAATTGTACACCTCCACAAGGCTGGAAATGGCTACAGGGAAATTGCCAAGCAGCTTGGTGAAAAAAGGTCCACTGTTGGAGCAATCATTAGAAAATGGAAGAAGTTAAACATGACTGTCAATCTCTCTCGGACTGGGGCTCCATGCAAGATCTCACCTCGTGGGGTCTCAATGATCCTAAGAAAGGTGAGAAATCAGCCCAGAACTACACGGGAGGAGCTGGTCAATGACCTGAAAAGAGCTGGGACCACCGTTTCCAAGGTTACTGTTGGTAATACACTAAGACGTCATGGTTTGAAATCATGCATGGCACGGAAGGCTCCCCTGCTTAAACCAGCACATGTCAAGTCCCGTCTTAAGTTTGCCAATGACCATTTGGATGATCCAGAAGAGTCACAGGGCGACTGCACTGTATTAAGGAGAGGATGACCGGGGCCATGTATTGCGAGATTTTGGGGAACAACCTCCTTCCCTCAGTTAGAGCATTGAAGATGGGTCGAGGGCTGGGTCTTCCAACATGACAATGACCCGAAGCACACAGCCAGGATAACCAAGGAGTTGCTCTGTAAGAAGCATATCAAGGTTGTGGCGTGGCCTAGACCTAAACCCAATAGAGAATCTTTGGAGGGAGCTCAAACTCCGTGTTTCTCAGCGACAGCCCAGAAACCTGACTGATCTAGAGAAGATCTGTGTGGAGGAGTGGGCCAAAATCCCTCCTGCAGTGTGTGCAAACCTGGTGAAAAACTAAAGGAAACGCTTGACCTCTGTAATTGCAAACAAAAGCTTCTGTACCAAATATTAACATTGATTTTCTCAGGTGTTCAAATACTTATTTGCAGCTGTGTCATACAAATAAATAGTTAAAAAATCATACATTGTGATTTCAGGATTTTTTTTTTTAGATTATGTCTCTCACAGTGGACATGCACCTATGATGACAATTTCAGACCCCTCCATGATTTCTAAGTGGGAGAACTTTCAAAATAGCAGGGTGTTCAAATACTTATTTTCCTCACTGTATTTCATCACTCCGTCACGGATACCACTCCATCAACACGGCGCGCACACTAGAAGCAATTTTCATCCTAGCTTTCTTTGGCTTTCTCCGCTACTCCGAATTGACCATCACATCTAATTTCAATTCAAATATTCACCCTACCATTTCAGATTTACAGATTGTAGATAACGAAACTATATATTTTTTCATCAAACAAAGCAAAACAGATCGATCTAAAAAAGGTCACTTTGTTTACATTTTCAATTTGCCGACTCCCATTCAACCGTTCCATTCTCTGCTAAATTACCTTCAGTATAAACGTTCTGCACTCAAATCCCCTCTCGATCCACTCTTCATAGACGACTCCAATCATCCAGCCACGAGATTCTGGTTCCAAAAACATCTTAATAGCAGTCCTCATCAAATCCGGCATCTCAGCAAACAAATTTTCAAGCCATTCTTTTCGCATCGGCGCAGCCAACACAGCCGCACAAAAAGGTCTTTCCCAACAGCAAATTCAAACCCTCGGTCGCTGGTCATCTGAAGCTTTCAAAACCTACATCAGATCCAGCCGCTTCCACATCCGAAACACACACCAAGCCCTTACTAATTAAATAATTAATTCCCATCACCTGTTGCGCTCCTTTCATTGCCACTCTTACCGTATCCACTCGCGCTATGTAAGTATATCCAAAATACAGTGTAATTTTTACAATTGCAGGCTCCCCCGTTCTTACGCAGAGATGGCTCCCCGCTCGTGGGCCGGGCTCCGCCCCCCTTCCGAAGCGCTGGTCGAGGCCTCCTGTCCGAATCACAGTGAGAGCCTGCCTGTCTTAATCATCGTCGGACGGCCGCGCTCGTGTCACCGTGTGGGCTCCCCGTTCGTCGGGCCGCGAGTGGTCTATTCCCGTGCCCCAGCCCCCTTCGAAGCACCGGTCGAGCCCTCCCGACCGACTACAGCGGGCGCCCCCGTCCAACTGGCGAGGCTTACCCATCCGACGCTGTGTGCATCCAAGTTCCCGTCGGATGCCGCGAGAGCCCTCCCGGTTGAATGGCTTAACTTGTTCTAAAATCACGCTCGTATAAATCTGGCGTCATCGAGCTGTCAGTTCAACTGCTGGCAGGGCTTATCCATCCGATGCTGTGAGCATTCAAGTTCCCGTCGGACGTCGCGATGGTCAAGCTCGTTCTTTAGTAAATACCTTCTCATGCCCTTCACTTTTTGGGGGGGATTTATTTCTACGTTCGCTATCCCACGCTTACCTGGCCTTTTTGGGGGAGTACTCTGGGTTCGGGCAAAATTCCGAGCTCGGAGCCCTCCCCCGGGCAGCAAGCCAAATATGCATTAATATTACATTTGATTTCATGTACGTGTGAACTCGAGAAATTAAGTTTTATGTAACAAAGTTCGGGAGGAGCATTTTCAGGTAATCAACCAAGCAACTCAAGAGGAAGCCGGTATAAATAAAGCTTTTCCTCACCTCCTGTCTCACGACAAGTCTCTCAGCATCCCTCCACCACCCCATCACCTCACACTCGGCTGGTTTTATCCAAGTATAGGGGGGAGTTCTCTGGGTTCGGGCAAAATTTCGAGCTCGGAGCCTTCCCATGGACAGCAAGCCAAATACCCATTAATATTACATTTGATTTCATGTACGTGTGAACTCGTGAAAGAGACAAGTGCATTTTTGGCAAACCCTTGCTGTGTGAACAAAACCACAATGGAAAACAAGTTGTCTGTTACATCACACAGTTGGAGAGACACACTTATGTCCACTGCGTGTTTAATCTGCATCAAGCCTCCCTTACGGAACAACAATATTTGGGAATATTGCTGTAAAATATGCATTGACCATGTATGGTTAAATATTAATACATATAAAATAATTATAAATGAAAACAAAAATAGCATGACATGTTATATTCACAAAGTTTTATCCTTTATTGTGTACATATTTTGCACATACATGTTCCCATTTAAATGTGAATGTCTAGCCACACACACACACACACACCCACACACACACACACACACACACCTAAAGGATTATTAGGAACACCATGCTAATACTGTGTTTGACCCCCTTTCGCATTCAGAACTGCCTTAATTCTATCTGGCATTGATTCAACAAGGTTCTGAAAGCATTCTTTAGAAATGTTGGCCGATATTCATAGGATAGCATCTTGCAGTTGATGGAGATTTGTGGGATGCACATCCAGGGCACGAAGCTCCCATTCCACCACATCCCAAAGATGCTCTATTGGGTTGAGATCTGGTGACTGTGGGGGCCATTTTAGTACAGTGAACTCATTGTCATGTTCAAGAAACCAATTTGAAATGATTTGAGCTTTGTGACGTGGTGCATTATCCTGCTGGAAGTAGCCATCAGAGGATGGGTACATGGTGGCCATAAAGGGATGGACATGGTCAGAAACAATGCTCAGGTAGTCCGTGGCATTTAAACGATGCCCAATTGGCACTAAGGGGCCTAAAGTGTGCCAAAAAAACATCCCCCACACCATTACACCACCACCACCTTGGTAACAAGGCATGATGGATCCATGTTCTCATTCTATTTACGTCAAATTCTGACTCTACCATCTGAATGTCTCAACAGAAATCGAGACTAATCAGACCAAGCAACATTTTTCCAGTCTTCAACTGTCCAATTTTGGTGAGCTCTTGCAAATTGTAGCCTCTTTTTCCTAGTTGTAGTGGAGATGAGTGGTACCCGGGGGTGTCTTCTGCTGTTGTAGCCCATCCGCCTCAAGGTTGTGCGTGTTGTGGCTTCACAAATACTTTGCTGCATACCTCGGTTGTAACGAGTGGTTATTTCAGTCAAAGTTGCTCTTCTATCAGCTTGAATCAGTCGGCCCTTTCTCCTCTGTCCTCTAGCATCAGCAAGGTATTTTCGCCCACAGGACTGCCGCATACTGGATGTTTTTCCCTTTTCACACAATTCTCTGTAAACCCTAGTAATGGTTGTGCGTGAAAATCCCAGTAACTGAGCAGATTGTGAAATACTCAGACCGGCCCGTCTGGCACCAACAACCATGCCACGCTCAAAATTGCTTAATTCACCTTTCTTTCCCATTCTGACATTCAGTTTGGAGTTCAGGAGATTGTCTTGACCAGGACCACACCCCTAAATGCATTGAAGCAACTGCCATGTGGTTGGTTGATTAGATAATTGCATTAATGAGAAATTGAACAGGTGTTCTTAATAATGCTTTAGGTGAGTGTATGTATATATATATATATACACACACACACATTCACGGAATGAGTTACAACATATTTCTAGTTCCCAGCATGCTTTGCTTCTGACTGTTAAAGGAGAGTAAATGATAAGATTAAGTATTATTTGATGTGTTTTGCTCAATATTAATATAGGGGGAGATCTGTTAGTGTTTAATGTTCTATTATTTTGGAATTAAACATTTTTCTGGTATGTGAGTTTTTGGGGCCATTGTGCTGAAGAGTAGAGCCTGTGGTCAGCTTGATGATTAGCAGTAGACCATTATGACTATAATTACTATATTTTTTTAAAGTAATGACTGTTCACTCCTCAGTACAGTGATAGTCTCTTGGCTCAATTCTTTAGAACATGCCGGTGTGCTTGTGCTTTTGTTAACTAGCTTGAAGATATTTAATGTTTACAATTTAAATAATAAAAAATATAAGAAATATATTACATTATATATTTCTCTATGTGTATTTATGTTGCATGAGTAAATATATCTGCAATATATTACACATGCAGTGCCATGTCGGATCACATATACATCTATGTATTATGAGGTGTATTACTAAATATAAAATTACATGCATTATGAAATATCAGTGAATATATTGTCACATATATTTCAATATATGAAAAGCAGCAATTACTTGTGTATTATTCAATATATTGTAATATATTAAAACAATATATTATTATGTATATATTCAAAGATACTGTTTAACCATTTAATATACTGATCATTCATATATGGGAAATATTGTAACAATGTGTTGTCTGCTGTGATCAATGTGAACCACAGCAAAAATGAGTGAGGAATATGTACAAGTCAAGGATGAAAGTGCTTATGTCAGTCTATGATTCTTATACACAGCCCATAATGAGAATAAACACCAATATATCTTTCTAGATTTGTTTTCTTGCTAGTACACCAATAATGCAGACGGTCATTTAACTGTGAAAAGCAGAAACTGTGATCACGCTAATTTATTGTGCAGCATTGGTCACTCTGCCAGTCTGCATGTCCATTCCGTGACAACGACAATTACTTCAATAATCTACAGAAAATGAGCAAAACAATGGCAACAAAAACATTCTGTCATGGAGGAGTCTCTACAGATGCACCATAGACTGGAATGTAAAATGAATGTTGACACAATGTAGTGAAGGTTCACTGGGTGCCTGGTGAGTTAGGCCGGGGGTGTGAGCGAGAAACGGAAGTGGATTTGTGAGCATGGATTGAACTGCACTTTCCTCCACTCCACTCATCTACAGGATTCTGCGTTCTAGAGAGGCTCGTCGGGCCACAGAGCGCCCTGTACACATCCGTCATGCATTCTAGCTATTGTAGAAAATCATCTGCATATTACATGCATACAGAAAATTCACATCGTTTTCACAGCAAAACATGCAGCAGAAATAGCAAGAGTAGTGCTATTCTGAATATAGTTTTATTTTGAGACCTGTTGGTAAGTTTGTGTCTTCAGTGAGTTACACAAGTTAAATCTAGCTATTATATGGTGTGTATTCATTGTAATCATAGTCCTTCATTCTATTTTCAAGAAACTGCACAGCAGAGCTCATGATGCGATGACTCAGATACATGCGGAATGGTAATTTAACCCCGCAGCGCACACACAGAGGCACGCTATCTCTATGGTTACCATGGATGAGGCAGTAAGTGCTATTTTGAAGTGATCCGATAAAAGCTAGCAGCTCAAACACACATACATACCTAGAGTTTCTACAAGACTGCCTGCTTCTCCACACACAAATAATAACAGTTTTAGCAAGGGTGAAATGCATATTATTTAATAATGTTTCTCTAAGCAATATAGAAATTAACATTTATTGGCATTGGTTGTTTTATGTAACCTTGTATGTATTGCTTTTATGTAACCCTGATCAAACGTTCTCTGAGGCAAATCCACATATAAATAATTTGATCAAAAATGTAAAGTATTTTAAGGAAAATACTGTTTATTTATTAAGCGTGCCGGGCAACCACCCAGTAGAGCATTACAATAATCTAGTCTTGATGTCATGAACGCATGAACTAATTGTTCCTCATTTTTCATTGAAATGTCATAATACAGATTTTTAAGATGTAAGAATGCGGTTTAACAGATGCTGATGACAAAGACTTAAAAGAGCAGCCATCAAGTGTTAGACTGTATTCTAGGTTATTACGTGCAGAGGTTTTTTGTCCAATAATTAGAAACTATTTCTTCAGAATAAGTAGTAGGAAATTACTAGTCATCCAATTTTGTATATCCGCTATGCATTGTTAATTCTGTGAATTTGAAAGTTTTGCAAAATAAACAGGCTCCAGGTGGAGGCTGATTTATGTTGCTCTGTCAGAGGATAGTGTCGGTTTCTGTGAATATGATCAAAACATTTTTGCCAACTTCAGCTTTAAGCACCAAGTTTCGTAGTCTTAGACACGTTTCGCTATCGTAGACCTCAGTGTTCATATTTGAATTTTAAACTTTCATCCCAGTACCTCTATGATAATTTTAACTACTGCATCACAGAAATAATTATATGAAGTTGAAAAGACTGTGAAGCTGTTTCATGACGATTCTCTCCGGGACAGTGGCAGCACAGATTTGAATGTTGCAATATAATTTTGTCAAAGTTTAATAGACAGACGAATTGGAAGGACTTCGGGGTGTTTGAATCGAGATCAGTCTTTTAAAGATGAATCGTGCAGCTCTACGGTCTTATCTCTCAGTATATGAGCAGCGCGAGGGCTTTCAGTGCGCTCAGGCTCACGTCTCTTCCACGCGTGAAGGATATTACATCACTCAACACTCATAGATCACGACACATTTCATCCTCTGTTGGAACGAAAGTGGCTAACTTCTGTCAACCTCATCTACAAGCAAGGAATATAAAGCAATTCAATTTGAATTAATATCGATTCTGGAATAAAAAAAATCTATTTTAGAATCGTAAAAAAAAACAAATTGCGATAGCTAGGTGAATAATTTTTTTCTCCCCGCCCTACTATTTTGCCAGTGGAAAAGATTGAGAATAACTCTTCTCTGAAAACGTTCTAAAATACCAAATGTATTTTATACAATTTTTTTTTCTAAAAAAAGGAAAGCATACTGAATGATTTTTAGTAATGTAATGTGACGGCACATAGTCCTTATCTCATATTTTCCTAATGTCTTAAACATGTGTGTTAAACATGGTATCACATGGATGGGAATATACATGGAAATGATATGCAGATGATGTTATGCATAGTAAAACAAGGCTTTGTAAGCTCATATATGGTTATTTCAGGGCGGAGACGCATCTGAACACAATATATAAAGCAAATTTCGCGCAGGTTCTGGTAAAATCTAGCTTTTGTGTTTTTTGTTAGCCTGGGAAAACCCAGACGAACTTCCGGCAAATTTAGATTTGCTCTGCAAGTCCATCTGGCCAAGAGCCCATTCAAGCTTATTTCCAATCTTTCCAAATCGAGGCACCAATCACAAACGTTGAGGCGAGCTTTACGCGATGGATCGCTCTGATTGGTTTTAGGTCTATCCAATTACTCCCAGAGGCATTTGAGCGACGCCCGTTGGTGACGCCCCTTTGGACATGGGCTGTGAATGAAGCTTGCCCAGTTACGCCTGAGAAGGTCTGCTGTACACCAGCCTAGAGTTAAGTAGCTTTTAGGATGAAATCTACAGATGGACCCTAAAGTACCATTACATTGCCATATGTTTTATAGTACTATGGCATTCTTTAAAATACCATGGTTTAAATGGTACATATATATGGTAAGGATTTAGTAATATAGTATATATTATTAAATAGAAACAAATTAGTGGTATTATGTGAATAAGTAATTTAGATATGTATTTGACAGTAACCACTGCTCACTTTCATTAACACTATCTTTTGAAAGAGTACTGAATCTCCAGATCAAAAAACATGTGAAAAAGAAGAAACAAGCGAGAGAAGCATTGCTGTCGTTGACAATTTTTCAGCTTTTTTTTCAAAATTTTGCTTTTTTTTATTAAGCTTATCCACATTCAAGTATTGATAAAAAGAATGCATAAAACTAGAATAAAATATTTATTTATTTTTTAAAGCAGAGGCTCTGTTCTTTCTTTTGATATAGCGCATGTTCAGATATTCATACAACAATATAATCTGAGGGCCATAACCATTTTGTTAAAACAATAATTTAAAAAAAGGCTGGCGGTGGCTGGCAGTTTTTTAAAACAAAAAATACTGGTGGAGAAATCAACTAGTTTAATTAATATATTGTAATGTTTTGAGTAATCAATGTTTATAATCCATACAGGTGTATCGGCAGGACTGTGATACATTTGGCATGGTTGTGAAGATGTTGGTGACCAAGGATCCATCTTTGGAGAAGCCGATCCAGCCATCTCTGCATGAAAACTTGAGGGACATTGGCATGCGCTGCATCTCGGCAATGGAGCAGTTCATCCATGAGTATGATTCCCGCCAGCCAGACACTCCATCCACCTCCCGAATACATTCCATCAAGTGAAGACTGCAAACACAAGGCTGAAAACTTCTTATTCACGCTATCCATTCAACTTTAAAAATGTGCCACTTTATCACCTTTAGCTCTATCTGCGTTTCTTTAAATAATTTGTAGCACTGATCCAAATGCTAAAAAGCTGTGACGATATTGACCCAGTTAATATACATTGTCAATTAAATATATTTTAATTACACCTTTGTATTTATTTTGTTGATAATCAGAGGCTGTGCCAGTTATCTGTAATTCCACAAAACCAGTGAGAAAAGTTAACATTTTAATGGTCATTACCAAGATTACAAAATGTTTCAAATGAAATTCAAGCTAACCCATGTGAAACCAGAGTAAAAATATAGTTAAGTATGAATATATAGTTCATGTTTGCATTGATGTTTTTTGCCTGTATATTGTTTGCAAACTGTAACTATAAGATATGTACCATGTTGAGAAATAAGTCTCAAATATCAGTGGAAGACTGATAAAGAATAATGAATTTAGTTGTACATAAACCATTAAGTGAAATGTTAGTTTGACATTAAGCTTGCTGTTGTGTCTTGAATTTTGTCTGTCTACATGTATTTCAAATAAAAATGGTCTTCCACTAATCCACAGGATTGTAAAGAAAAAATGTTTAAAGTCCCCCTGTGATGAAAATCAAGTGTTTAATGTTGTTTATATGTCTATGTTGTGTTTTTAATATGACAAACCGTGTAAATTCATGTGTCGACAGCATTGCTGATT
Source organism: Meda fulgida (assembly GCA_030578275.1). Taxonomy (NCBI): domain Eukaryota; kingdom Metazoa; phylum Chordata; class Actinopteri; order Cypriniformes; family Leuciscidae; genus Meda; species Meda fulgida. The sequence continues at coordinate 84,104 of CM060623.1, forward strand.
GTTTTCTCCTTATAACTGGTGTATCCCGGTTATTCTGTTGACATGGAAAAAAACGGGTACATTTACCAATACAGCGGGTGAATTATTAATGCTGTATATTACGATGTTATGATGAACTATGCTTTTCTTCAAAAGCGTTTCTAAGGATGCTAATGTTTAGAAGGCAGCTGTCCGACTCTGAGAAGCCGGACCAGAACATGGTTTGTGTAACATCAGCAACACCTGATTAGCTGTTTGGGTTAGGTTAGCTGATTAGCTGTTTGGGTTAGGTTAGCCGATTAGCTGTTTGGATAAGGTTAGCTGATTAGCTGTTTGGGTTAGGTTAGCTGATTAGCTGTTTGATAACGTCGGGGGTCTTTGAGGTAATCATCATGTGAAACACCCGCAGAGAATTATAAAAGGTGATGGTTCCAAGACTTCACTCTCTTCAGTTAGCATTTTGTCTTCTGTTATTTTGGGTTGCTGCTTTATTTGTTTATTATTCGTTTGCTTCATATATTAGTTTAGTTTGGGAATGTATGGTTGCAGGCCTGTATTTTGGAGCATGTATTTTGTGTTTGTGTAGCTTCTTCTTTATTTAGGTTGATGTTCAGAGCGGAATGTTTTCCATAGTGTTGTTTTTTTCTTATTTAGTTATGAGTTGTAAACGTTATTTTTGTTAATAAATACTTTTTGATTCGCTTTTGTTCTCGTTGCCACCCTCATTTGTCGCGGCCATGACAATATTAATTAATGTTATGTCAGGGCCGTCACCAGAACATATAGAATGGGGGGGGGGGGCACACTTTTTTTATGATCTACAAAACAGACAGTTAGCAAAACAATAACATCCAGTATTTAGCCTAATATAACTGAAATAGACCACATTCTATATTAAAACAACACCAAAACACAAAATATTAAGTTTCTGATCATAGGCGGAGGGTGAACCAACACCATGAGGATATTATGCGCTTCCCCTTTAAAACGTTTACAAGGCTATATGCAGGATTTGGCATGGCAGAAAACTTGCAAAGAGCACTCATTTTATTATCATTAAAAAACGGTTATACAACTTCATCACAATCTCACAAAGTTCCATTAGGCTATCAGTAAAGCTGAGGCACAATAATGTCTTATTTACATAGCCTAATTGCTTATTATAACGAGAAGATTTGTGTGCGCGTAGAACTGATCCACTCACCGCTAAAAACACCCAGTTTCGCAAATATTCTTCTATTACGGAGAAAACTGATCCTAGAGCAGCATTTATGGACAGCTTTTCCCTCTAAAAGCAATCAGAAGCATATGAGCTTGTTTTTGACACGGAATAATAATTAAAAAAAAGATAATTGCGACTTTTTATCTTAAAATTCTGACATAGATTTCTCACAATAACGATCACAATTTTGACTTTATAACTTTTTTTTACGAGGAAACAGTAGGCTATTTTTAGCAGGCAAATATGAAACTTCGACAAGCCCGTGGCCAGGGGAAGGTAAGCCTTGCGCAGAGACACGCTCCGACTAATTTCCGATTCATATTTCTGAAGAAGTGTTATTTAAAGTTACAGAGATTAGTGCCCCTGTGAGCTAAATGCTGCTGAAGACGTTTCGTTCTGGAATATGTGAATACGTTATTTTGCTCTCAATAGTAAGTTTACTGAATGACCATATGCTTGGGGGCACGTTGTGTCATCTGGGGGGGCACTGCCCCCAAATGGCCCCCCTTGGCGACGGGCCTGCGTTATGTGTCCGACGCTGTAGAGAGCGATACATAATCCGCATTACCATTCTGATACATCGACTTGTAGACGAGCCTGTATAATGCACTCTTCCACTACAGTTTCTGGTTCTAACATGAATGGCTGAATTAAACCAGTATTTCCGCCATTGTGCAGCGTTTACTATAGTAAAGTTGAGCGAGTGGATCTCTGAACTGGTGTGAGTGAGTGGAGGCAGGGCTAATTTGCATATTCATGGGGGCTTCAAGATTGTGAAAAAATCACTAGAGAGGATTATCTGAAACTGAAGGAATTTAAAAAAAGGACAAAAGAAGTAATTTACACCCTAAATCAGATTATATTTCAGAAAATATAAAATAGTATTTTTAAAAGATCACAATGGTATTAATCTGAAGCTTACTTAAAGGCTTTGTTTGTTGAAATAGTTATTTAATTCACATACAAGACATGAACGGTGGATACACATGCAGTCATCATTGGTTTCTACACTCTATAATATGATACAAAGAATGCATCTGAAGATACAAAATATAGAAATATTTAAGACAATATTTACAGAACCTTTACAATACTACATTATTTTTATATATTGTTTTTATCATTAGGAAAACATTTCATTTTAAGATATTATTTGTAAATGACTTCTTGAACTTCTTGATATTATTTGTAAATGAAAAGACAGAATATTGCATTTAAAACCATAACCAACATTGCCCAACAAAATGATAAACATTTTATAAAGTTTAATTTTATAATGACATTAATAAAACAAGTCGAAAACCATGAAGAGCGCATATTAGGAAACTACTGTATTTAGAACAATTAACAGTAAGCAGCGAGGGGATTATAGAAAACCGTATTGCCACTAAATTATACCAAAAATTATGGGAAAAAAAGAAAGGGGAGAGTGTAGACTTGACTAGAATTATACTCAACCAAGAAAGTCTAAAAACAGATTAAAAAATGGTTGTAATTAGATTTTTGATGCACTGAGTTTATGGAATATGACGAGCAGTAATCCCAAATTGTTTCAAGAGTAACAGAAATTAATTTCAGAGTAAGTTAAAAATCCATATCCTAATTCTGAAGGTTAAGTGCACACTGAGTCGTCACTTCTTTCCTTCTCCTGAAATGAAGTTATATAGCAGATTGTTATTGCACAGGTTTCTACAAAACAAAATTCATATTCTTAGCAATAGATAAAATTCCATGTACAATTCCAATAAATAGAAATTAATATGTTTGATCATTGTGCAATATCCAGTCACAGTAAACACATGATTTCAGATCAGAACACATTACCAACAGTGTTACTTATGCAATGACTGAAACATGCCTGAATTGGATTCCAACCCATAGCTGGATATTTAGGAAAAAAATACAATACACAACAGAAGTAAGTATACCCCGTAAAATATCACTTAACTGTCAAATGCTTAGAAATGTTATCACCTCTTGATAACTGCATTATTTCTGCATTATTTCTAAATTTTGACAGAGTATTGATTATATACATACATACATACATACATACAAACACACAGACACGTCATCTGTCATCATTGACATTTCTGAACCTGATATTTCGAAATAACCTAATTGCATTAAGGTTGTTTTAAAATGACCTGTGAACACCAAACCTTTCTTGGAATTTTGCACTAATTGGCTCTACGTGGAGAAGATTGGAAAGACAAATTAAAAAATGTGATTGTGAGACTTCACAAAAATTAAAAAGGATACAGGAAGATTATGACCAACTAGTCAAAACACCGTTGCAGTATAAATAGGAGGTATAGAATGAGCCATAGTACCACTAATCATCCTAAAACAGGGATGTCCAATTCTGTTCCCAGAGGACCACCTTTCCACAGAGTTCAGCTCCAGCCCTATTTAAACACACCTGAATCACCTAATCAACATCTTTAGGATTACTAGAAACTTCCCGGCAGGAGTAAAATTTTTATGATGGTGGCCCTCCAGAAGCAGGATTGAACACTCCTATCCTAAAATTACTTGTACAATCTAGTTCTGAAAAGCAGAAGGGCAAGTGCTTTAGACATGGAAATGGGGTTATAAATGGGAATCAGGGATACTGTGACAGCTAAAGGACATTGTATGGTATCAATCTCTATGGACAAATCATTGCATACCCTTCAGAACAAAAAAAAGCTTGGAAGATGTTGGGCAAAGGAAGAATATTTCAGCATGATAACGATCCACAACACACTGGCAAAATCATGCAAGAGATTCTAAAGATGAAAAAAAGTTTTAAAAAAAATGACCTGGCAAAGTCTGTTTCCTGACTTCCAACGGAACACCTTTGGGTTATTTTAAAAATAAACTTAGAGCAACTCAACCCTTTCCAGCAAAGAGCATCTGAAAAAAGAAATCTCTCCAGATACACTGGTGTCCTCCATGCTAAAAAAGATTGAGACTTTATCAAAAAGTGGACATCAAATTAAGGGGAAAAAAATAATCTCGGAAATAAAAGGTGTACTTGGATCAAGTTCCTATTGTTGGAGCCTGTATGTTTAAAATAGTACATCTAACCGGTTAATATTACACAAGAGAAATACCTATATGTTCAACTAAACAAGTAACACAATTACTGCAAGGTGATAGAATTTTGAATTATTTGACAATTAAATGATGATGTACAGGTGTCTACTCACTTCTCATATAGTCACTTCACCCACTCCCACATACACACACTTAGATACTCACATTACCATTTGCTTATGATATGATGCAGTTCTTGCTCTTTCGCCGTTTGCGTGTATGTAATTGGGTGTGACCACCCGCCAATGTAGGACTATACCGATGTCGCAATTCCTCATTGTCAAAGTATCGGAGCTGCACTGGCCGTGGAATGACTTCACCCATAAGGTAACCATCATCATCAGACACCTCTGAAGAAGAGGAACAGGTTGAGCAAAACTGATCTTCATCATCAGCCGTTTCTCCATACCTACCCATATACTGTCCAATTTGTGGACCTCCGGGATCCTGCAAGGTGAGGTCTGATGTGGTTCGAGGGCATGGCCTAAAGAACTGTTGTCGATACCCATAATTAGCTCCAAAGAGATTGTGTGACATTCTTGATGAGGATGGTCGCTCAAAGTCATTGTGAAATCTATGAATGGGGTCCCCAGGGAAACTCTGATTTTCTGTAGCTAAATGCAGGGCATTGTCTGACCGAGAGCGGCGGGAGCGATAGTGATATTTTTGACCTTTGTGACTCTTGTGGTGGTGATGTTGTCGCTGACGCTGCTGTCTGGGAGAGTCTTGTGTTTGAGGACGTCTTGGCCGTGGTGTCATTGCTTGGGCATTGCCTTCTTGCATACAGGACATGCTTCCTGCAAGACCAATGCAGCCTTTGACAGGATCCTCAAAACTTATCCCTCTGTGCGAATCCCAGTATAGTGGAGGAGGGTACCTTACTCTGACAGGCATGCCAATATCAGCAAGGGGTCTTGGGACAGAGCTCAGGGAGTCCGTGCTGCGGAACTGCATTGATGAGTTTAAAGTACCCATGGTGCCTTTATCAGACACAATTACCCCAGAGTCTTTACTCAGGTCAGGCATAGAAAATCGAGAGAAGTGCTCCTGACGCCTGTTAGTCCCATCTAAGGAGTTTCCTGCTGAAGACAAAAAATGGGCAGAGATCAGATATAGGTACACTGTGTGAAATGTGTTAAGTTTGAATGAACCAACTCATCTCCTCTTTTGAACACACCCCTGTTAGGCAGTGATATGGAGTATCATGGTATTTGTAAGATCAGAAATTGGGTACACCATGCAAAATGTGTGACAGTTGAATGCACCATTCATCTCTTGTTTTGATCATATCTCTGTCAATTAGTGATATGAAGTATCAGAGTATTTGTATTTGAACTGAATTAAAGCTCACCTGTAGTGTATGAAAGGGCCAGTGAGTCAGCAGAACCTCTTGGTGTTTGTTCTAGTGGCGTAAGTTCACCAAAACTTGGCCCAAATTGGTGCCTGCTTCTCAGTAATGGAGGACGCATCTCTCGGGGGAAACCTTGCACACTGATACTGCGCTTGTCCAAAAATCCAGAATTACGGCTTGATACCTCACTGAAGCTCATTTGTGTTTTGAGCTTAGGAGCATGAAATTCAGATTCTTGGCCATGGTGCATCCAGTTTTCATTGAAAGAGTGCCCCCTCAGAGCAGCAATGACTGGAGGCTTTTTGGAATTACCCCCAGGTGGTTCTTTGGACCAAGACTCTGGACTGCTCACTATCTTGGGTGGCTGATTGGGAGAAGGAGGGTAAGCGGTACGAATGCTACATTGGCTTCGTAGCTGATGGGGATTTGGAGGTGTGGAGGAATCTCTTTGTTGAGAGTCATAGGAGTAAGGCTCATCCCGGTTTACCCAAACTGGCTGCTCATGGTTGAGACTTGGAGACCGACTTTGGGTTCTACTTGGGGTTCTTGTTGGTGTGCGATGGGGAGTGCGGCTGGGTGCTGGGCTTGAGATGCTCAGCAAATCCATTTGAACAGCTAGAGGCTCCGCATCACCAGCTAATTTTGTAGGGCCAGATGACGTTTGTCGGACACCTTCACCCTTCCCTTTTGTCCCATCCTTGCCAATCTGACCACTGTGGTGTGACTGTCGGGAACGGGCACTCTGGAAAGCAGAGTCTGAGGAGTCCGACAGCTCAGGCTCATCCCCTTGGCAGCAGAGACGGGAACAGTAGATCAAACCTTGTTTCGGCAAGAAGGGACGACCCAGCAAAGACTGATTGCAGCGGGCACAGCTGAAACACTCTTCAGTGGCATGCCAGTGTTGACCTTCATATGCCATCTGACCTTGGTCTATACCTAAAACACATTACAAACAAAAGATAATAACAATCTTTATTTATTATTTTTTTTGCTAATTACAACTTCAAATCTAGTGTGTGGAAAATCAGTATTGGTATTTCAAAATTTACCAGAAAAATCACACCAAAGAAGAAATTATATTTTGCATACAGAAAATTAATCCATCTGTGGCCACTTTATTATGCCACTAGAACCACTAGTGGTGGCCACTGACATGTGTACTGAAGGTGTACTCAAGGCGTATTAGGTGTTCTCAAGGAGTACTCAAGTTCAGAGGCCAAGAGGGCCACATTTAAACAAAAAACCAATAAACAAAAAAAAAACATGCAAAGAGCTACAACTTACTATAAAACCACAGCTTTACATCCTTCCATTCCCTTTACCTCTGTACAGATAAAACGTTATCAAAATGACTCCAGTTAGCATGGATACGCAGCAGCGACTAAAAATTCTGTATTATGCAGGCCAGGCAAGTCATTTGGTGAGGTCAATTTGTAAAGAAAGACTACGTATATATATATTCAAACTTGCATACCTATAGACTAAACAGATAATACGCACGTGAACACGGTCACCATTTTCCCAGATTCAAGTTTACATGGAGATGATAAAGTTTTTTTAAAAATTCAAAACTTGTGCCTTGGAAACTATTTCAAAGTTTGCGTTCTCGAGATTCCAAACACTGTTGTCGTGCAAATGAACGGCCAGAACACATTAAAAGTTTTCTGTTTTTAGTTAAAACGGTGTCGTGTTAGCGACCCCTAAGTTAATAACTAATGATATTTGCAACAGAAGTGAATCAATCAAAAACTAACTTTAGCTGGACAATAACTTTATTCTACAGCTACTGTAAATCAAAACAATCTCTGTTACTGTAATTTCCTATTATCACTGTGTGGCGAGCAGGACGAGGCAGAGGGCCGTGAGAGAATGTCACTCATCAGCAATCACGCCACAGGCCTCGCGCTGTTCTCCCATGGGATTAAGTGATGCAAAATTAAAATCACATCCTAATATTCACACCATTTCATGGCACAAATTATAATATATATAATTTTACATCGATTTTTGGGATTACGCGGGCCACAGTATAAATGCTGACGGGCCACCTGTTGAGTGTAGTAAATCAGTGGACGAAGAAGAACTACATAATGATCTTCCCCTTACTCTACTCCAATCACACAATTGAATGCTTGGGTACTTTTTTCATTTTCTTTTAATACAATATTGGAAGATATTATACAATGCTGGAAGATATTGTGCAAAAACGTAAACCTACGTTCTGTGATGTGATGCCCAGTCGTTTGTTAAAGCAGACTTTTGATTGTTCTCAGCTGTCCTTTGTCTCTAAAATCTTAGAAAAATATGTGCTGCAACAACTACTTTCATTTTTTAATGAAAATTCTATAGAATAAATGTTCGAGGGGTTCAAAACAGCCCACAGCAGAGTCAGCTCTAATGAAAGTTTTAAGCGATATCTATTAGACAAAAGAAATTGTTGTTTTGTTGCTGCTTGATTTGAGTGTATCCTTTGACATGATTGATCATAACCCATCTAGAACATTCAGTAGGTCTTAAATGTATAGTCTTGAAATGGTTCCAATCTTATTTGATAGATAGATATTTTTCAGTTAATTATAGTAATGCGACCTAGGGAAAAAGGGGGGGGGGGGGGGGGGGGTCAACGATTGTTGTTTTTAGTGGTGCTATATAAATAAAGTTGAGTTGAGTTGAGTTTCTCCCACACTTTTTTCTTTATATTTGCTTCCATTGGAGTGTCATTTCTTTGTTACGCCGGTGACACAAAATTGTATCTAACACTCAGACGCTCTTATGTGTTAAGGACATAAAAAACTGGACGGTGAAAAACGTTTTAATGTTAAACGAGGATAAAACACAGGTTATTGTTTTTGGCCACCCAAATAAGTCCACTAAAGTTTTAAAAGATTCGAGTCCCCTGACATCATATTAGACTTAGATTTTTTAAATTGATAATCTAAAAATTGACAAATAAATTAACTCAGTGGTCCAGGCTTGTTTTTATCATTTGTGTTTGTTAGCCAAAACCAAAGCATACTTTTTTTTATCAAATGCAGACTTTGAATGAGTAATCCACACATTTATTCTATCGCTGCTGGATTTTTGTAACTCTCTGTATTCTGGCATCACCGCCGCATCTTTGTCTTGATTACAATCGGTGCAAAATGCTGTAGCGAGGCTCTTACGGAGGGTAAAGAAACACCAATAAATCACCCCTGTATTAGCTTCTTTAAATTGGCTTACTGTCCATTTTAGAATTAGCTACAACATTTTATTGTTGGTGTATAAATCTTTAAATAACCATGCCCCACTGTGTCTGGCAAACCATTTAACCCCATATAATCCCTCCAGAACTCTACACTCAGAGTATCTAAACTCCTTGTATTGCCTAGAACAAATTGCCTACATAAAGGCGATTAAATCTTTGCAGTAATAGGGCTGAGACTGTGAAATGAACTGCCGTTACCTATCGGGTCTGCCAAATCGCTGTCGATGTTTAAGAATTTTCTGAAAGCTCATTCAATATTGGTAGCGTATAACGGTTAAATGTTGTGTTTTTATATGTTGTCGTTTTATTGGTCAATGTGTGTGTACTTTTTTTCTGCTTTTTATGTAAAGCATGTGGTTTCAACTTTGGTTAGTTCTAAGAGTGCTGACAATATTTCTCTTTTAAAAGGGAAAATATTTCCAAGCATTAAAGAACAAGATCAAATTAAACTGTAAAGAGCTCAAAGCAATGTAATAAAGTGCTTTTAACAAAGTGTTTTGCCTCCTGAATAAGTTGTGATGTGCATCTCATGTTGTGGTACCATTGTCTACTTCAGACACTTTGAAAACTTGACAACAGAAAAAAAACTGACATACAGGAATGAAATAACAGAAGAATTCTGGTAAGAAATATATTACTCCACAGGGCTTGACACTCACTTTTATTCCAAGAAGCATGCATGCTCCCAATTTCAAAAATGTAGGGGAGCATAGAGAACTTTAAGGGTGCAATAAAAAAATGTATCAAATAATTAGATTTCCGTTAATAAATTGATTGATTGGTTTATTAGACAATATTGAAACAGAAAATTTGTACAAAGAGGGATCATACATAATTTCGAAAAACTGTTGAGGATAAAATACACAAAAAAGCCAAAGTCTGATTTCCATTGTATCTCTCAAGAAAGGATACGAGGATACATTTCTGTAACATGTAACTCCCGTTCAGCTGCCCACCAGAGGGAGCCCTGAGGGAGTATCGCTCACAGACTGCTTTTGCATTAGTTCATATCCTGTTTGCCACATGCATTAATAGCCATGTTACTGCCACAATACTTTGCAAAGTATTGCCGGCTTCTACTGCCATACCGAGTGTTTTCCATGGCCTGCTGTTTTGTCTATTGTTATGATCATCATGTCTGCTTTATTGGATATCGTTTGTTGGATTACACTTTTGGTTTGTTTGCCTGGTTGGACTGTTATCAAGTTATTGGATTTCGGCCTGTTATCCCACGTGCCATGATGACATGTGCCAGAAGTACGGCATCAAACACTCAGAGAATGGACCATGGGCCTTGTCGGACATTAAACGGGCTCATGGAAAGATGCAGCGCTTAAGGACACACACCAACAAAGATGGCTTGTCTGTGATTTTGGTAAAACAAATTCTAGAGAGTCGACAATTGTGAGACTGACAAATTACAGCATGAGAATAAAGCAAAGAAAGCAAAGGTTCGAGCTCTGGCTGAACAATTGCAGAATGAAAAGGACAAAGAAAGACTTTTAAATGAGAATGCCAAGCTGCTGACTTTACTCTCCAAACAACTGGAATCAAAATCTTCAAGCAGTTTTGTTGACAGTGAGGCAGGATTTTCCACCAACACGTGTGTTCATGCCTCACAGGAACAGGTTTAATCATTGAGTTCCTTGATTGTCAAAAACCGGAGGAGTGATGTTGAAATTGATAATGAGGAGGAGTATGAGGAGAATGGTGAGCGAACTCGCACTGTGACAAAAGTGGTAAAGAAATATGTTTCATATAGGACATACCAACCAGCTACTCCAGAGCAAGTTACCAAATGGTCAAAATAATTGCCAGGCGAGGTAAAAGCAATCATGGAAAGCTTGGCAATTTCTTAAACGCTTACAGAAAATCTACAATTTACATCCACTTCATAAAGTGATGCTTGTTAATGTGAACTTAAGGGACAATGACCAAAAGAGACTAACAGAAAGTGTTGAAAGAAGGATTGGTGAGTCTCAAGCAAACATTGAGGCAGGATGGGAAGCTGTACAAACTTTCTTGTTCAATCTGAAACCTGCAGAGGTTAATAGGGGTAGAATTACCTCATGCACGCAGAAGACAGGAGAAAGTATTGCCGAGTTTGAAGGACACTTTAGACAAACTTGGCTGGAAAATTCTGGTCTAAATGAAAATTAAGATCTTGCCAAAACATCGGAATGCCCCCTGAAAACAGCTTTTGTAAACAGGCTAAAACCAGAGAGCTCAATAGCCCTTAAAATCAAGAATGATGACTGGCAGAGTATTGGAACAGCATTCATGCAGATTGTTGAATGGTCAGCAAAGATTGAAAGAATGCAGGAAGTCAATCTCAGAGGATTGCAACCCTAAACTTTGTCATACAACAGGACAATGTACAATGAGCATAAAGAAAGTGAATATCAGAGACATCTCAAAAGCAAAAACTCAGGGAAGATGTGTTGCAATGAGGAAGAACACTGTTTTCGTGATTCCAAGCTGAGTTTAAGACATCAAAGCAATTATGAAGACAACTGTTGAAGAGGTTTCAGCAGTTGACAGCCAAACAAAAACAGACTCTGCTAAAAGCTGTTGAGCCACAGGGAAATGCTTGAGCCTCTCTTTGCTGCACCAACTAGTGACATCTCATCCAAAAACTGATGGACTCCATGTGTATGCAAAAACGACATATGAAGACACCACACCAAAAGTAAAAGCATATACAGAAGTCTCAACAACTGATGAGATGCCAAAAATGATGTCCTAGTAGACGGTGCTGCTAAACAAGCCGGAGAGGTGCACGTACAGTGGCATTAAGACAACCTCAGCAAGACACAGAACTAGTTTTGCAATGCAAACTGATTCAAGATGAAGCATCCAGAAAATAGATGTCATCGTTGATGGAAGCTAAAACAAAATGCATAATGATGAGCAATTCAGTAAGGAAATTGGACTATGCTCTTTTGAACATGTCACAGGCCTGCCAATGTCCAATAAAAATCTAACATCTGACAGCCTTGTTCAAACTGATGAAAGACTCAGCCTGGCAATACACAATGCCAATAATCAATTTTTAGTATCCTGCCCAGTAAATGGATAAAGATTCAAAGAAGGAGGGAAAGCCCACTTCAGGATCTCTTAGTAACTGATGAAGCAGTTAAGGTGCAGAGAAAGCACGAGTGGACTGACCTAGAGATGAGAGCTAGATGGCAGCAGTGTTTATCAGAGTTCAGATATGGCGGGAACAACTGATAAACACAGTAGCGTCTTGCCAATATGAAATAGGGGCTGTTTTACTGGCAGTTAGGAATAATTGGTTTACAATATTTTCCTTAGCAAGATACATTTGCCCTTTTCCTTTTGTGTGATAGCAGAAGTTCCGTTGATCCAGAGGATGAGTAAAGACACTCAATGCCTAGACCTCACTGTACTGGCCACCTAGCTGAACACATCTAAACATCCAGAGAACACAACACTTCTGCTACTTTCACAAGATAACTTCAAAATAAAATTTTACAGAGGATTTAAGTATTCAAGAGAATTCAAGTTTCCCCATGATCTCTTATACTGTCATTTTAAGTAATGGAGCCTGTATGCAGCATGCTGTACACATGATTAATGAAGTTTGTTTTGTGATCAAAAATCAAAGGGGGGATTGAAAGATTATGTGTATTTTCAGTCATCATTAGTCAGATGCATTTATATTGTGATCCGATCAACCAAAACACATCTTAATACAAGGTGTAAACAGGGCCTAACTAAGCCTTACTAAGATTTCATCCATAAAATATGAAATAATTAACTTCAAAAGATTGTTTTAGTCATAACATCCACGCTTGTTTCTTTGCGGACGGGATCCTAGTAACATTGTCGTGTTCAGTCCCGGAACGCGCACTGTGTGAACAAAAGCCGTAATCAATGCCGTGCCGTAATGATGACGCTGAAGCCGGGATCGTTCGCCAGCTAGTGAAAAGGTGCGTAATGCGCTAGTTTATGATCGAATCAGAGAAAAAAAAATGCACAAGCGTGGTTTCTCGAGAGAGAAATCGCAGCTCATAAGCAAACTTAAGACGCAGGTTGTGTGTGAACGCAACTTTTTATGGGTTGTGTGTGAACGCACTCTCTGATTCCGGAAAATCACTGGCAGTGTGAATGAACCAAAATCAAACAAACCCGGGTCAAATCCAAGGGTCACTTTATCCGTGTATTTTCCAGAATCTCTGTGTGAAAGGGGCTAGAGAGTTCTAAGAGGGCTTCCTTGGCTGTGACAGGCCAAACAGAGAGTTGAGAGACCTGTGTGGCCTAAACACACAAGATGGTGGTAGCCATCACAGGCAGCATGGCAGTGGAAGGATCTCCGAGACCAACGGACTTGGAAGTGCTGACCAGACTGAGTTTTTTGGCTTTCGATGGGAATGCATACAGCAGTGGTTTACAGACATCCACTGGTATATAAAGACAACGACTGACAAAAATCAACCAAAACAGAGGATCTGGTGACACAAGGGTCATGAAACACACATATATATAAAACTATATTTTCGAGATGTTAACAGAGTTTGTGTTGCATGTAATAAAATGTTAGCATCTGATCAGTTTAATTTTAGGAGAACAATTATTAAGTGTGGGATTTGTGATTTTTTTTAGTATTTAACATTGTGTCAAATGTACAAAAATATATTGATGTCTAATAATTATCCATGAGACTGTGTGGCCTTAACGTATGTGAAGATAACACATGGCACTGATTGATGAGTTTTGATGAGGAACTTGCTTTGTAATTGTTAAAAAGTTTTCTATAAAGCATGTATGCATATAGTATAAATGCAATCTGAATGTAATGAATTGTCATGTGAACTATAGTGTCAGGTGCGTCGCTTCCCTGCTATTCAGAAAAGTCTCTGACACAAATCCAATCCATCCATTACTGTGAGTCTTTGAAGCTATTTCTGTTTAGCTGATCAAATTACTTGCTGTATGTATGTGAATAAAAGGTGCTAAACAGTTGTTTTAAAAGATATTAAAAATGCAAGAGCGCATAAAATGCAATGGCCAATTAATATTTTTTCAGTTTCAAATTTGTGGTGAAAACTATCTAGTGCTGAAATAGGGGGTTTGATGACTGATCAGAATTTGGTTCTTGACTTTTTGCACATTACTTACCATATACCAATGCAAATCCCGAGAATATTGTAAAACTTCTCATAATAACATAAAAGGTCTCTAACATTGTTTTATGCCATTGCTTTGGCAAAGTGTCTGTCAAACAAAAACAAAAATTGTAAGCGTGATATGGCTTTGTGCCCTTACCAAATGGCAAAAGTCTGTTTTATGTAAATATGTTTTTAAAGTAAAGTGCGCTCTTTGCTCATTTAGATCAGCATGTGATCCTGTGTTTTCCGTGTCTCAGAACTAAGTTCACAGTGAATGAACTCCATTTCGGCATGTGCTTGCTTTTAGTTTAGCATGTGTTTTGGAACGTAACAGCCCCCCAGTCACGCATAATTTTCACACTTGCATAATTTCCAACATTTTTGTGGGAAGATGATCAAAGCATTTCAAGAGATTTGTCATGAGATGCGTTTTTAAACCCATTTTCACACACAGCAGTTTTACGACAAAATAAAAGCTCATCTGTAATTTCTGTCAAAATAAAAGCTCAAGGGTTTATCTCTTGCAAGTGTAGAAATTAGGAAAAAAGTATTGTGATTTTCTTAATAAGCATAAAGTAGCATAAAGTAAAATATACTTGTGAAATGTGCGTGTTCATTTATTTACCATTGAATTTGTTTTACAATATATGGCTATTACTGTCATGGGAATAATAATAGTAATATATAATTATTATTATTAATATATTCTAATTGTTTGGCTTCCTAAAACACCAGTGTGTAATGTAGACTGAGACTCTATATCAACTAAAAAGAGGTTTGAGTCACCTTTAAAGTTCAGGTACAAGTCAATTCACCGACATTTTTCTTTGTTCAATTTGCACAATGAACTTGGGTTGGAGCTCTTAATTTTAAAATGTCAAAGTGCACCAGATTGATGTATTTTACTTTAAAATGTACAACATTATCTTCAAGGGTTGCATAAGGGGACAGAGGGACATATTACCTCTCTCTCTCTCTCTCTCTCTCTCTCTCTGTCTCTGTCTCTGTCTCTGTCTCTGTCTCTATTTACATTGGACAACACTGAGGCAATAACGATAGAGCCTTGGGTGCAGAATCTTTTCTTCATAAATGCAATACATATTTTGATGTATAGATTTTAATCTACGATAAAACCTCCAAAAAAAACTTGTTTTCACTAGTTCACATTTACAACTGATCGAATAGAGTACAAAAAAAGAGTGTTTAGCGTGTTGTCCAAGGGGATCGAGGTGTCCGAGCTCAGAGTTCAGCCCAAACCCAAAGTTATTCCCAGTATCCCCAGAGGAGAGTGAGGAGTTCAGCTCAAACCCAGAGTTATTCCCGTATCACCAGCCGAGAGTGAGGAGTTCAGCCCAAACCCAGAGTTATTCCCAGTATCTCCAGCCGAGAGGGAAGAGTTCAGCCCAAAGCCAGAGTTATTCCCAGTATCCCCAGGCGAGAGTGAGGAGTTCAGCCCAAACCCAGAGTTATTCCCAGTATCTCCAGCCGAGAGTGAGGGGTTCAGCCCAAACCCAGAGTTATTCCCAGTATCCACAACCAAGAGTGAGGAGTTCAGCCCTAACCCAGAGTTATTAGCAGTATCTCAGGCTGAGAGTGAGGAGTTCAGCCCAAACCCAGAGTTATTCCCAGTTTCTCCAGCCGAGAGTGAGGAGTTCAGCCCAAACCCAGAATTATTCCCAGTATCTCCAGCCGAGAGTGAGGACTTTATCCCAAACCCAGAGTTATTGCCAGTATCTCCAGCCGAAAGTGAGGAGTTCAGCCCAAACCCAGAGTTATTCCCAGTATCTCCAGTCAAGTGTGAGGAGTACAGCCTAAACCCAGAATTATTCCCAGTATCTCCAGCCGAGAGTGAGGAGTTTATCCCAAACCCAGAGTTATTCCCAGTATCTCCAGCCGAAAGTGAGGAGTTCAGCCCAAACCCAGAGTTATTCCCAGTATCTCCAGCCGAGAGTGAGGAGTTAATACCAAATCCAGAGTTATTCCCAGTATCCCCAGCCGAGAGTGAGGACTTCAGCCCAAACCCAGAGTTATTCTTGTATCCCCAGCCGAGAGTCAGGAGTTCAGCCCAAACCCAGAGTTATTCCCAGTATCCCCAGCCGAGAGTGAGGAGTTTAGCCCAAACCCAGAGTTATTCCCGTATCCCAAGCGGAGAGTGAGGAGATCAGCCCAAACCCAGAGTTATTCCCAGTAGGAATGCAACGATTACAGATTTTTTTAAGTACGATTATTGTCTGAGAAATAATCACGATTTAACAATTATCACGATTATTATGCATCAATTAATTTCACAACACTACTAATGTATAATATCACATGAACACTCAACCCTAGGTTTTAATGTGTTATTTATTGCTGCCACAGCAAAGTACAAAATTATAAAATGACAAACAATAATCAATCTCTTTCTTTGGAATTAAAGAGAAGTGATTTGTAAACATCCAGTATTTTCCTTTTAAAAATAACAAAGTCATAGGCTGCAGGGCTCTTTGATTGAAATAGATCACAAAATTATTAAACGTTTAGTTTGTTCTAAATTTATTTTCAACCTGAGGTAGAAAACTTGAAAACATGAAAACAATATCTTGTTGGTATTTGACTTAAAAACATTAATAATACTATAAAGGGATAATAAATCCCAATGAAAATAAGAATAAACAAAGTCTTTGGATCTATTGAATTAAATGTAAGCTAAATATTAACCATGTATTTCTTTTAAAAGAAAACAAATGTAAAAAATTCAACCACTTTTCCCAAAGTAAAACACAGTCTTCTTTTCAATTAATGATTTATGTATTCTTTATAACTACTTGCATACATCTGTCACAGAACGCTCGACAAGGCCTCCTCCTGGTTTTATCAGATCCCTCTCTCCTGCGTATTAGGACTTAATTTCCCATTATCCTTCCCTGCTCATTATCTCCTGATTAATCACCCCATCATCACATCAGCATCACCTGTGTGCCCTTAGCTTCCCTTTATCTGGACTGCTCTGTTCATTGTTAATTTGTGAAGTCTTGTTTTACCTACACTCTGTCTCTGGCTCGTTTCTCGGATTGCTCTGTTATTTTGACTTGGACTCTGAACTCGTTTTTGAACCTTTGCCACCTGCCCCTGACCTTTGCCTGTTTGATGTACATTTCTGGGATTGCCCTTACCTGTGTGCTGAGTTTGAGTTTGCTACCACCCTTGCCACGGGCTTTTGAGTTTTATGACTGCTCTCCTTTGTTTGCTTACCTGTAACAATAAATTACTGCGAATGGATCCGACCGCCTCAGCCTCTTCGTCACAACATCATTCTTTATTCTTTCAAGCAGACATATTTATTTGTATGAATATAATTAATCCGTATTAAAGCTATTAACGAGCAGTGAATGCTTTTCTCTTTTTCTTTTGTTGCTTGTTCAATATTAAGGACACAGACCGCATTAGTTTTATTACCCACTGTCACTTTAATACGTCGGATCATGTCCAATGACATGCGGATACAATTGCAATGATGCACATTCGATACACTCATAACTGTTTAAGACATAACCGTTTACTATGCATCTATTGTGCACGGCTGCAAGCTTCGGGTTGGGTGTGTGTGCACAGAAAACTGAACCGAATAGAGCTCTTTTTTGCATCGTCACTCTTATTCAGATCTATATGTCTGCTCTACTCATTCTCCCAGACGTTTACATTTTTTAACGTTTTATGGGACCGCTGGGTAGATCAGCACGTTACAGTACAATTGTGCGCATCTACCACAAACGCAGGACATCAGTCATTTTCGTCTAGGCTAGGCCTACTCATTGACGAAAATGTCAAAAGGTTTTCTTCATACTTTCATTGTCAATAGTTTATAAGTTTTATTATTTATTTAGTTAGTTGCAAAATTTCTGTTCCGTGCAGAACACTCGGTGTAGCATAGTCTTTACGATTAATTTACCGTGACTTTTAAAGCGCGGTTAATTGTGAAATCCGGTAATTGCTGCATCCCTAATTCCCAGTATCCACAACGGAGAGTGAGAAGTTTATCCCAAACCCAGAGTTATTCCCAGTATCTCCAGCCAAGATTGAGGAGTTCAGCCCAAACCCAGAGTTATTCCCGTATTCCCAGCCGAGAGTGAGTTCAGCCCAAACCTAGAATTATTCCCGTATCCCCAGCCGAGAGTGAGGAGTTCAGCCCAAACCCAGAGTTATTCCTAGTATCCCTGGCCGAAGAGTGTGGAGTTTATCCCAAACCCAGAGTTATTTCCGTATCCACAGCTGAGAGTGAGGAGTTCAGCCCAAACCCAGAGTTATTCTCGTATCCCCAGCCGAGAGTGAGGAGTTCAGCCCAAACCCAGAGTTATTCCCAGTATCTCCGGACGAAGAGTTTGGAGTTTATCCCAAACCCAGATTTATTCCATTTATTCACAGCCGAGAGTGAGGAGTTCAGCCCAAACCCAGAGTTATTACCAGTATCTCCGGACGAAGAGTTTGGAGTTTATCCCAAACCCAGATTTATTCCATTTATTCACAGCCGAGAGTGAGGAGTTCAGCCCAAACCCAGAGTTATTACCAGTATCTCCGGCTGAGAGTGAAGAGTTCAGCCCAAACCCAGAGTTATTCCCAGTATCCCCATCCGTGAGTGTGGAGTTTATCCCAAACCCAGAGTTATTTCCATTATCTCCAGCCGAGTGTGAGGAGTTCATCCCAAACCCAGAGTCATTCCCAGTATCCCCAGGTGAGAGAGAGAAGTTTATCCCAAACCCAGAGTTATTCCCAGTATCCACAGCCGAGAGTGAGGAGTTCAGCCCAAACCCAGAGTTATTACCAGTATCCACAGCTGAGAGTGAGGAGTCCAGCCCAAACCCAGAGTTATTCACGTATCCCAAGCCGTGAGTGAGGAGTTTAGCCCAAACCCAGAGTTATTCCCAGTATCTTCAGCCGAGAGTGAGGAGTTCAGCCCAAACCCAGAGTTATTCCCAGTATCTCCAGCCGAGAGTGAGGAGTTCAGCCCAAACCCAAAGTTATTCCCGTATCTCCAGCTAAGAGTGTGGAATTCAGCCCAAACCCAGAGTTATTCCCAGTATCCCTGGCCGAAGAGTGTGGAGTTCAGCCCAGACCCAGAGTTATTATAAACCCGAGACCAAACTAAACCTTATGTATGCAGCTCCATTTGAATGGAATCGACTCCAAACAAAATTTAACAAATTACAAACAAATTACAAACTCTGGTGCCTATGGAACATTTCAAAACTATTATTCAGTCCATTGAAGACGACTCAATGATGTGCAACTGTTCTTAAGTGTTGAAATTTTATATTTGTTGTTGATTTGTAATTTTGTGACTGTAACTGCTGTCCATTCTTGGCCAGGATACTCATGTGAAAGAGATTTTTAATCTCAGAGATATTATCCTGGTTAAATAAAGGTCAAATAAAGGTCTGATAAAAAAATAAAAAAATTCCCAGTATCTCCAGCCGAGATTGAGGAGTTCAGCCCAAACCCAGAGTTATTCCCAGTATCCCTGGCTGAAGAGTGTGGAGTTTATCCCAAACCCAGAGTTATTCCCAGTATCCACAGCCGAGAGTGAGGAACGGGGGGCGGAGGGTGGAGGGATGCAGAAAACTGTCGAGGTCACTAGTTGAGTCGGCTCTTGGCTGTGTATATCTCTTGAGACTCGAGCTGATTAGATAGACCGTTTGAACGTAGTCCTACCGAACTCTGTTTATAAAACATCATTTGTCGCTTGAATTCTGCAATCTCTTGAGATGCAGACATGTAAGACAATTAGCCGAATATATATTAGTTAAATTAGTGACACTTATCTTACATTTTAAAACCTTTATGTGAATATGGCATTTTTATTTTGAAATGTTAATTTAAATTATGGCAAGATGATTCCTCATTCTATAATATTTATATCACTGACAGAGGCATCATCCATAGCAATGAGGTCAACCCTGCCCTTTCTCTTAGCTTAAAGACTTCTCTCTGTTCCTTAGTAAAAGAGTAAAAGTCTCAGCAGCTTTGTAAATAGGGTTTAAGAGAAAACTCTTAACCCTCTGGGGTTCACAAATGCGCCGGCGCCTTTTGCTGGATTTTGTTCACATAGCAGAAAAAAAGACCGTCATTTATGGTCCTACAGACTTGAGAAATATTAAATAATAAACTGTATAAGGTCTACTTTTTTATGTGTCCACTTACAATCGAAACAAAACACTGTGCTTTTGTAAAATAAAGAAAATAAACAGGGTGTGCTTTCTGCCTCTCCGTCTCCGTCAACCTTTATTCTGTAAAGCACATCTCTAAACTTAAACAAAACTCACTGAATACTATTCACACAGGCATGAGCAGTATATATTTTTAAATATTTAAGTGTCTACTATTAAATGATCTTATTCAAAATGAAAACAAATATTCTATGTTTATGTAATCTGTATGAATGTATGAAAAGAGAGAGAGAGATGTCAGTCGTTCTCATGGCAACTCATTATCTGCTAATGTGAACACCATGGAGAGCGCGCGCGCTTTTGAAACACAAATGTTTGGAGGCTGTTCAATCAAACCTGTCAACGCTCACATCAAGTCGATAAAACTCATCAACTTTAATCAGATTCATGTACTTTACGTCGTCTTGCCATGCTGTGAGGAATAATAATAGTGTAATAGTAATATAATCCTGGAAAAATTTACCTCAGAAGTGCTGGTTTCAGTTTCATTTCGAGGAGCAACGGATCCAGCTGAGGACTGTGAATAGTAAGTTCTTTATTCTTAAGTGCTTTGTTCTAATCCGATATTGTGTATGTAAACTGCAAAAAGACTGTTTAAATATGAATCGCGTGTCTATGTGTGAATGAACGGCACAGATGCGCGGTGTTGTTTACTACAGGCACTTACATTAGTAAACATGGAATACATCTACTAGTTTTTCTCAAACTATATTGCTATACTGAGGGGTAAAAATCGACTGAAATATGTTGAAATAAAATGTCTTTGTATAAGCAACGTATTAAACTGCAATATAACATTATTCCCTATATTAATATATCATAAAAACAATGTTTCAGACTAAATATTATTGTGTCAACAAGATTTTGTTGACTAGTTTTGGATAGATTATAAAGTTTTTACTGTAAAATAGACTACTGCCACATCAAATAAGCTTTTGTTCATCAATTTCTGCTCATGTTAAATATATAGTATGGGATGTTTTGTCAAAAATAAAATAGGTATATTGAATTATCAACTAAGATGTTATTATAGTGTTTGTTACCATGTATATTCAAACTAATGAATCCTTAACTTTGAAATACGTATGATAAAATGTATGCTTTATACAAAGAAAGATTACACTTTAAATTTATTTTAAATTGTAATTGTTGTGGATTTACATGTGAAAACCTTTTAATAAAATAGCACAAAAAAATGTTTACAAGGTAGATGTAAACAAAATATTACTTAGTCAATATAAGCCTTCTCATTAAATTATGTATTATTGTGTTTTATTAGTGACAAATTTGGGGAGAGGATAAATATTCCAAAACTTTCTGAAAATACAGTATACAGTAATTGACTGTACAATTACTAGAAATGTTTATCTTGGCTATTACACAATTTGCATGAATACAAAATGTGGAAAGAGACACATTGTTTTCAAGATGTTTCCAACTCTAACTTTGAACCAGTTCTGTAGAATGGCACATATAGCCTATTTGAACAGGATTTGTTTCCAGGTATGACTATGTATTCAAAATGTGTTTTTGACTTTCATTTATATTTGAATTCAATTGTTAACTATATTCTAAATAAACTACAAGCAAAAACAATATATAATCTTTTGTCCTCACATTCTTTAGTTCCCTCTCAGTGACATACCGGACTGAAAGGCTCATTATGCGGCTCATTGTCTTCTCGGGTGTGAATCATAGCACTATTCATGATCATTCACGCCTTTCTAGACAAAAAGTGTCTTTTTTTTTACATAAAACAATACATTGATTTAAATTGTGTGAGTAGGCAGGATGATTTTGAAGCAAAACTCTAGGTGAAAACATCCATTAGTCAAGTCCTGTGGACACATATGTGTTTTGTGGCCTTATTTCAGAAACTTTAATTTGTTTTATCAATAACTATGCATAAACATTATTATCTCAAAAATACAAACATGTATATACATGTTGCTCACATATTATGGTAGTCCTGTTTGTGCTGG
Source organism: Meda fulgida (assembly GCA_030578275.1). Taxonomy (NCBI): domain Eukaryota; kingdom Metazoa; phylum Chordata; class Actinopteri; order Cypriniformes; family Leuciscidae; genus Meda; species Meda fulgida. The sequence continues at coordinate 106,301 of CM060623.1, forward strand.
ATATAGTGTAATTGCACCTTTGCCAATAATATGTTTATAAGCAACTGAAAAAAGCACAAATGTCAAGGCAAGTCAAAACATCTCAAGGACCCCCAAAACACCGTAGACCCCCAAGGGTTAACTAAGAACTTTCACTGCCATTTAGGAGAACTCTTAGTGGCAAGATGAAATGTTTTGTTAATACGGCCCCCGATCTATGCATTAAGACTTGTAGTATAAAAGCAGCCCTAGTTTGATCTTGCAGTAATTCTGTGGATTGAAGCATGAGGAAAAAAATCAGTTTGAAGGAGGCCTTCCCTTACCTATGTGCTCTCCACAAGAGTCACAGTATTCTGCATAAAGTGACTCAAAGCAGTTGCAGCAGTGAGGATGACCCTCACGCATGATGTACCGCTGACCACCTAGTGGAGCCTCACACTCATAACAGCAGAAATGCCTCATGTGCCAGTGCTGCCCCTCTGCTTCTGTGCACTCATCTGCGAAGATAATCTTCAAAAAGAGAGAGATTTATTAACATCATGCGTGTGTGCATTTACGTTCCCAATTTTTGTGAGTTTATGTGAATTTTATATTCTGAACCAGGGCTTCTGGGTACTGACATGTCACAGATCACCCACTGGAATGTTTAAGAATGCAAACAGAATAAAGGTTGATTTCAGCCATAGGTTAGATGCTTGGGTTCTACAAAGTCAGCTTACCTCATCACATGCTGAGCAACGTGGCTTAATTCGTTCAGCATGGTGGCGGCCACAGTAGATCTTGCCATCCAGGTGGAAGTAGATGAGATCTACCAAAAGCTCGCAACACACGCTGCACACAAAACAGTGGGGGTGCCAACACAGGCCATGGCCAACCCGTGAGGCAAACACTGCAATATCGCCACCATTGATCTGGTCTCTGCACTGTGTGAGAGGGACATTTTGTCATTTGCTGCTTGTTGCACCTTAAGACAGGGACACACCTTTTCAGTTTCTGAGCGCCGACCGACTTCGTTTTTTCGCTGTGTTCCGCACCGTTGGCTCTAGTCGGATGCTGTCAGCTTTTCTTTGGCCAATTTAACACGTAGAATCGGCGTTGGGCCGTCGGTGAAAGAGAGAACTCTGATTGGCAGTTCAGTTTAGCGAACAAGAAAAAGAGCAAAAATGATGAAAGCGAGCAAAGAAGTCCTGACGGCACAGACAGAAGGCTGTTCTAATATTACATCATCTTACCTGAGGATTCCACTGTGCTAATATTTTCATAATAACATGAGTGGAGTGGAATAAAGAACGTGATAATCATTGATATTCAGAACAGTAAGCAAGTACTGCTTTGTTTATGGTTTGTATACATGCAGTCTTAGTTCACTTTCCCTCTTAGAATGACGAATATAGACGAATATATCTGCTAAAATAGACAATCATCTCCTTTACGCTCAGGCACGGAACACAGTTGCTAGTTGACAGTCGTCTGTAGTTCTCTCGGTGTGTTCAAGCACAGACTTTTTGAGCCGACAACAGTAACACAGACAACACAGTCGGCTTTCATCAGCGCAAGTTCTTTGCTGTTTGGTTTGGTGTGTCCCTATCTTTATTGTGCATCCTATAATATGCAGTGTAACATGCAATCATTACTGAAATATATACTGAAACATTTTTACTACATCTGCATGGCTACTCATTTTTGTTAATCCAGTTCACTAGTCCAGAAAAGATGTGGATTGGTCAATGATTTAATGTTTAATTTATGCAAAAAAACTGCCGGCCTGGCGGCTATGGAGAGATTACGTGCACATCTCTAAAATAATGAGGGTGAGAAACAAAGGCTTGCATATCTCCACTAAATACTATTACTGCCAGCATTGTTATGAATGGTTCAAAAAACATGTCCTGTTCCAATCGCTTATATTTTGTGCCAGTCTCTGTCTTGCTGTTTAGTACTCGCATGTACCTGTTCACATATAGCTGCAGTTATAGTGAGGGGTAGAGGTCGGACAGTGCCTCTGCCTAGATTGTCTCTCTTTCGCTGGTTACTGAAGATCTTCAATTCCCGCTTTTCTTCTTCATCCAGTGAGGTACAGTACCGAACCTGACATCAGAAAGTATCATCAGTAAGCAAGCATCATTACAGATCATCTGAATTCTTATTGGATGAACCTCATGCAATGCCGTTATAAAATGCCAATGTACATACACCTGTGACTGCACATTCAATTCTAATGCGCCACGTAGCAACCTTGCTTTTAGTCATAAACAGCTATGCCTAAGTTATGAATGAACTACATTTCTTTGCACAGGTATTATTTATTCAGATTATTGCTATTAATAAGCATGCTTATTCAAATTATTTTTATAATATTTACTCCACTTTGCCTCAGAAAACCCCCTACCTGTGGTAAAATCCCTATAACAAAGCACAAAGTGGTGATTTGTTTTATGAAGCACAATTTTACACAGATTTTGTTCCAAATTAATAGATCTTTAACCTGTAAACAGTTGCAATTGCATTTAAACCTGCAAATGGGGAATTAAACACAGTTTCCCTAAAGACCAGAAACTGCCAATAATTTTTGTTTAACTATGTAGTGCCCTGTGTAAATAATTTACAATTATTGGACAAGACGGCTGAAAAACCAGGCACAAATATAGGGATTCTGTAACACCCAGAAAACATCAAAACATGACTTTACTTCAAAAATTGACAATACAGTGCAAATTGGGGCAACCATTTTATCATAGAGCTTGGGATCTAATTTAAAAATCACAAGATAATTTCTGACCAAAGTAACACACCGTTTATTCATGTATATACAATTGTAATGCAGGACACAAGTTGAGAACTAAAGGTGAAGTCACTAGACAACAGCATCGCTGTGCATTGACTCATTTAGTTACACTCAAAGGTGATTGGGCTCTCAGGCAAAATCCCAATTTGTCAGTCGTTCTGACGTAATGTTGAACGTGACTGACTGAAGGGAATAGACATTTATTTAACTGAGGATCTAAGCATCAATAATTGACCTCTGACTTGTAACAAAAGCCCTATTCGCACGGAATAAGTATTACCTGGTGACCTCTAGTCATTTGTAATAATTGCCAAGGTTGTCTGTGATCTTAATCCTGTGCGAATCAGCCATGTCTGTAATTTGTAAAGTTAAAATTCCCCCCCAAATGACCTTCAATATTCCGCCGAACACCGAGGTCCTGTGATAATGTTTGTCCCGTGCGTATCGGCATCTCTGTGATTTGGAGGGTCGTATATAATTTTTTCAAGGTTTTTGTTTCCTATGTGCCTTTTTGTTGATTTCACGAAGAATGAAGGCTGCGTTGGAGTGTTGTTATAGTATTTTGGATGCTGGGTCATTTCGCTATACACCATACAACTATACAATTTGCAGAAAGAGAAAGCTGAAAACCATCAGAAGAGCGAAAACAAAAAGAATGATTAGATGGAGATGGATGACATACAGCTGCATGTGGTAAAGAATATTATTCTGTTTATGATATATCATACAGCTAGACCTATAACGACAAGACATGTAATAGCCCATTGACATCATACCCAGGAGAAAAGTCAGTAAATTCGAGTAAAATCACAGGCTTATCCCGTGTGAATGTGCCAGATGAAATTCAGATGTGTGTGTGTGGGGGGGGGGGGGGGGGGGGGGGGGTAATTTCTAAATCACACAAGGACCCCAGATAATACTAATCAAGTGCGAATATTGTTAAAGAATGTAATCTTCTTTAATTCATTATATTTAAATTCTATTTCTCAAAAAAAAAATCCATATTGTGTTGAAATAATTTTGCAAACTTCTTGAAGTCTAATGTTAAGATGAGTAGAGACAAGCTAACCTCAAGATGAAATTAAAGAATAAAAGTATGTGCGATTAGTACGTGCTATTGTTATGCATTTTTGTATTCAACTTTTTTGAGTTATGACTGTACTAACAAACCTCATTGTCATGTGGTGGCAGTTGCTGAAGGAGTTGTTTGATGCGATGCTTTTCACCAATACTGTTCACATAAGGGACCTTATCTTCTGGGAAAAAGCTGTAGTATTGATGAACCTGTGTTCATGCAAACAGAAACAGACAGAGGCAAATAGATCACATAATTCATATAAACAATTAGGATTTTTTTTTTTTTTTGTCACAGTACAGACTACAAACATATTGTGCATATACTTGAATTGTTCTATTGGCTATTGCATAAACCACTTGAAAGCTTTGTGTAAAACAAAGGGGACTTGATTAATGTGTAGGTCTTCATTTTGGCCATAAAAATCTTGACAATGCAATTTTGGAAAAGATGCCTCAGGTGATCAAGGGTTAATATTCGTTTTGTAGAAATGCTAAACAAAAGCAATGAAATTGTATAGAATATTATTTAGCATTCTCTTGTCTATACTGTGATTGAATAAATTAAAAACATTTTGAGAGAAAAAAACATTTCAAAAAATTATTATTATAATGATTTGCTTAAACTATTACTTTAAATTTATTGTAGAATTTATGTTCCACATCACTTTGTATAGGACTGTTTAACTATTATGTACATAAATGTTATTATTAAAAACCTGCATGTAGTTTTAAACTCTTGCCAGATTTCTATTTGCTGCTATTGCAGTTGGGTAGGATTAGGTTTGAGGTACTATCAATAATGTATCTACATATGAAATTATAAGCATATGTACTTCAAATGTAAGATGCAAGTACAATGTAACAACATGTATTTATACAATAAGCAGCCAATTTGAAATAGGCGCAAGGCAATTTTTAAGTAAATACTGTAGTGGTACAAATGTATTAAAATGTTTAATTTAGGTTCCAATACAATATTATTTTAACTGAGAAATTTATTCAAAGTTATCTCTTGTCACTCACTTGTTTAGACAAGAGGAACAAATGAACTTTATGACTACCACTGAAGTCAGAGGTCGCTGCCCAACCACCTGATGCACACACACACACACACATCCTCCAGCTGTATAAACATAACAACAGAACACAGATCGTTTGTTCTGATGAGATCAGGGCTAGGGAATGTCCAGGAAGAGTTGACTCCTGTACTTCATTTACATGCTTTGTTTAGATTGTCTCCACCTCTATGTAACTCCTCCCCATTTAAAGGTATAAAATACAGACTGTATTTTGCCTTTGTTAGAGTTGGATGAAATACACTACAGTGATGCAACAGCGACTTCACAACAAAGAATCCTGTTGAAAGATATCCCAAAGTCTCCTGGTCTTTGCTTCTGAGTTTTCTACACTTGAGAAGAAAAAAAGTTCACAACAGATGGTGCCTGTGACCCGGATGGAGATGCTCACCAGAATCCAGATTGAAACTTCAAGCTAAACAAAGAATCTCAACAAAGAATTAACTTTCTGACTGAGTTCCAGATGGAATCTTTCCGTACAACTGAAGATTTGGTGAGTTTCACTCTATTCAAAGAACCTCTGCAGACCAGTAAAAAATAATTCCTCTGCGCCGGCCGAGAAACGTTAACAGACAGCTGTAGAGTTTGGTTAACTAAAGTTACCCTTTAAAAGTTTTCTTTTAGAGATGAAAGTGTATCCTCTGTTCAGGCAGGGAAGTTTTAACATTATGTATTAATAGTGGTTACCCTCTGTTTCAGGCAGGGAAGTTTAGCATCATGTGCTAATGATTTGGTTGTCCTCTGTTCAGGCAGGGAAGATTAGCGTAAAGTGCTAGTAATTTGAAGGTTGAGAATACCCTCTGCTGAATAGAAAAGTTTTAGTGTTTTTGATTGTGTGATATCAAAGAAATCAACAAAATAGTTAGAAGGAATGCTAGGCTGGTTTCCACAACTGAGAAAGGTGGACTAGCAAGTCCTTTATGGACAGACAGTGAGTTCAAGTCAAGACTCCATAGTGACTGAGTCAGATTGAATTCAACAAAGAAATTTTGTATTCACCCAGACAAAGTATGGTCTATTGAAGAATGCAAGAAGGTGTTGGGTGCATGTATCAGGAAGAGAAACAAAAGGCATTATCTGCTGCCAGAGAGAATTTAGCTTATCCATTGCACAAGAACAAGCTAGGTGTATAGCTAAGTTAAAAGAACAGAACAAACAATTGCTCACTCGAGTTCCCTGTCTCACAACAAAGGTGGGCCATAACAAGGCCTCAACCAAATGTGACTCAGAAGACCAACAGTCACATGAAACTTATCCTGAATTACAAGCTTTCTTTGAAACAGATGTAGCCATTCAATCAGTAACTGATGAGCCTGTAGACTCAGTAAATGTATGTGTGGCTAGGAGATATCAGGGAATTGAGGGAACTGAAAGTGTTCCTCCCCACTCTTCTGTTGTTCTATTACAAACTGTTGCCAAAGTGCTAGGACCTAAAGATATAGAGAGACTATCCCAATGCTTACCAAAACAAAAAGAACTTAAGACAAGTTAACAATGTTACGCAGCTTCTACTCAATCTGCTTGCTACTCTAAAGCAACCCCTCCCCTCATCATTAAATCCGTTGGGCAGCTTGTTGAGGTGTTAACCATTTGGGCTGTGAATGCTTAATTTCCCCAGTAACTAACAACAAAGATAAAAGACTTATTTTTGTTTAATAGAACAAAAGGAAAGTGACTGTCTCAGCCTTCCTTTGGGGGACACTGTTTAAGTAGACTCACATCCTTAAATTTTATGCTACAGCACAGGCCCTTCATCAGTAATGAGTTTAGGTCAGGCTGTAAACGTTAAATGCCCTCATGTAGTGTCCACACTAATGAATCAAGCAAAAGTCACTTTTGTCACCTCCTCCTGTTGGGGAAATTGGTTAACGACCCTCACAGCCCCAAACATTGTTTTACAGCGTGCACCAGTCACAAACCCATCCTCATGTATGATGTCTACCATGACTGAAGTTGTGTTAGAGGATGAAGGAGAAATGACACACGATTGTGTTACGCAGATCAAGGTACACACTTCACAGGACAGGTAGTCAAGGAAGTGTCTAGAATGTTGCAGGCCATTAGAGCCTAAGTGGCACGGACCACATCGAGTGATGTTGATTACAGAAGCTGCAGTATTGTGTCTGGGAAGGAAAACCTGGACTCATGTGTTTGTCACACTGTAAAGTTTTTCCCCCACCCACAGGAATAGGATAGGACAAGGACCAGTGAGGAGCCCAGGGAAGAATCGACTGCAACAGGCGTCGGGGGCCAACCCTGCGGTGAAGACTCCCTCATAGGCCTTCCCCATCCACTAGTCCATCCTTACCTCACTGTTCTTTAGGTGTCAAAGGAATTAAGAAATAGGCAAAGAAGGAACAACAATAGCAGACTCAGAAAAAGATAAACCCTGTTTGAACAAATACTGCTCTGTCGTCTTTTGTTTTCTTTCTTCCTCTGTGTAGATAACACTTGATGGCTGTCCTGGGACCTATACGCACCGACCTCCTCACCTGCGTATGAAGCTACAACCTCCAGAAAACAACTAGACCCACTTCCGAGCCAACTATCAAAAAAAAAAAAAGAACGCAGAGACCCACAAACAGAACCTTCAGTCATTAATCAACGTGATCAAGATTGTCCATGAACAACTCTTGGAGCATTAATCCCACCTCATGCGGCCGTTGATCAAGTCAGAAGCTTATCGAATTCTGTACAGAAATTGGCCAATGATATGGTTTTGGCCCTTAGTAACATCACGGACACTCTCGCTTCGCACAAGATAATGATCTTACAGAACAGAGTGGCCTTGGATTATAATCTAGCAACGCAAGGAGGAGCCTGCACCATCATCGGCCCTGAATGGTGCACCAGTTTAATGGATCCAACAGAGAACTTGAACAAAATCCAACAAGACATTCTTGATCTTTCAGCAAAATTACACCAGATGAAGATAATTCTTCATGGTTTGGAAACTTGTTAGGTCCCCTCGCAATAAAAAAATCACAGTTCCAACCAGAAAAGACTTTTACCCGTAAGAACTTCACGTACCCTAATTGCATGTTTGTTTCTGTGTCAGCATGCAATTACAGAAAAGCAAACACAGAGCATGCATTATGTGCCTGTAACGATCACAAGTTACAAGAATGAACTTTTAAGTGTCTAAATTTGTATTTTGTGACAGTTATTAGAACTCTCAAAGGGGGAAATGTAGTGTTACAAATTTATTAAAATGTTAAATTCAGGTTCCAATACAATAGTATTTTAACTGAGAAAGTTATTCAAAGCTATCTCTTGTCACTCACTTGTTTAGACAAGAGGAACAAAGGAACTTTATGACTACCACTAAAACCAGGGGGTCTTCTCACCTCTGAAGTCAGAGGTCGCTGACCAACCACCTGATGAGTGTCTCTCACTCTCACACACAAACACACACACACACACACACCCTCCAGCTGTATAAACATAACAACAGAACACAGATCCACTGTTCTGATGAGATCAGGGCTAGGGAATTTCCAGGAAGAGTTGACTCCTGTATTTCATTTACATGCTTTGTTTAGATTGTATTTTATACCTTTAAATGGGGTGGAGTTACATAGAGGTGGAGACAGACTGTATTTTGCCTTAGTTACTTCACAATAAAGAATCCTGTTGAAATATATCCCAAAGTCTCCTGGTCTTCGCTTCTGAGTTTTCTACACTTGAGAAGAAAAAAGTTCAAAACAGTACATAGTAAAGACATGAAATATAAGGTAGGTCTCTATATCCCAAATTTGACAGGAAAACCCATGTACCCTGTCAATATTTTCATGTTATACAATAACTTATAAACACAAAAATGACCAGATTTACAAACTCCCAAAATGGAGGAATATTCATATGTGCTTATGCTTGAAAAAAAATGATTTGGTATGTTTGGGCAAGCATTGGTGCTCGGATATTAAGCAACATTCCAATCTCCATTGGATATTGCTGAGATATTGCCTAGACTGTCACACTACTAGAAGGCTTCGAGATCCACACAGAATTGAAAGGAAACAGGGAATAACTGGAACAGAAACAGACTCTGGAATAATTTGAACTCAGAAGTAGACTTGGTGATAAATCAGGGCTTGAAGGCACACACGAAAGCACTTGGAACTTGAATGCAGATATGTAGACACTTGAACAGTAATACCGATCCGAAGACACACAACTGAGAGCGGACTTGAATAAACTTCCAACTTGAATGTAGAGAAGAGATATGAGGTCCGATGCACAGAAGAACTTGGAGAATCAGATTGGAGATTCCTGAAGCACCGCCGCACACAATGTCTGCTTGGAAATACAAACAGGAGAGTGGTTAGTGATGAACTTGAGTATACTTGCTGCGAGCACAAAGGAATCCTGGAACCAGAGAAGCAAGAGGAACCAGGAGAGTCACACACGTTGATAGACGAGACCGGACAGAGAACAATGGAGAGACTGAAGCTTAAATCCTGTGTGCAGCGTGGTGAGTTCGTGATGCAGTGCAGGTGGTGAGTAATCAGTATTCAGGTGATGATGAGCGTGACCAGGTGTGCTGAGTTGATGCTGGTTGGGGTGTGTCGCTAGGTGTATCCGTGACATAGACATATTGCTATTTCTGAGATATTGCTTAAGCACACATAATTATATGTTTCAAGCACAAAGGCGTCTGGGTATAGATTGTGAGATCCCACTATGCAGGGAAATTTGGTTGTTTTTATAAAGTCATTTGTGTTACGATAGATTAAATGACGACACCTTTGTTGATTTCCCAGTAAATGTAGTACTTAATTTTTATAAAATGTGTATCTGTAAAAGTAAGTTAGTAATTACCCTCATCTGGTTTGAACCTGTGACCTTTTCATTCAACCTCAATGCTACCTCTGCATGCTCGTAAGCTCAGGGTTGGGAATCACTGTGCTAGAAAGCTGAAAATGAAGAGAACTTTCACCTTTCATCATGACAATGATCCAAGCACACATCTAAATCAACAAAATAATGGCTTCACTGAAGAAAGATGAATATTTTGGAAGAGCCCAGACCTTAATCCTATAGAAAATCTGTGCACAGGAGATGCCCTCACAATTTAACAGATCTCCAGGATTAAACTTCCTGGAAAAGAAAACTAATGAAAACCGGGGGGGGGGGGTCCAGAAAACCAGTCAGAATCTGGTGTGGCCACCATTTATCTCACGCAGTGAAACACATCTCCTTCGCATAGAGTTGATCAGGCTGTTGATTGTGGTCTGTGGAATGTTGGTCCACTCCTCTTCAATGGCTGTGCGAAGTTTCTGGATATTGGCAGGACCTGAAACACGCTGTCGTATGCCGATCCAGAGTGTTCCAAACATGCTCAATGGGTGACATGTTTGGTGAGTATGCTAGCCATGCAAGAACAGGGATGCTTTCATGAATTGTGTACAGATTTAATTGAATTGAATTGAATGCCTTTATTGTCATTGTACTTTACAATACAATGTAATTGGGAGCACTCTACACTGGTGTATACAATAAATACATTTAAATAATCCTTACAGTACATAAAATAATATATATAAATAAAACAAAAATAAAAACAGAATTAAAACAGTAATCACAGTGCAAAGGGTGACTGGATTTGTCTGACTATTTGTTAATAGAAACTATTGCATTTAGAAAGAAGCTATTTTTGAATCTGGTGGTGCTGGATTGTGTAGACCTATAACACCTACCAGAAGGCAACAGTTGAAACAAAAGGTGACCTGGATGAGTATCGTCCTTGAAGATGTTTTTGGCTCTTGAGAGAATGTGACTATGTGCAATGTCTGACAAAGATGGTAAAGGGCATCCTATAATGTTTTCTGCAGTCCTGATGATTCTCTGCAGAGCCTTTTTTGTCGGCAGCAGAACACGCAGCAAACCACACAGAGATGCAATATGAAAGAATGCTCTCAATGGTGGATTTATAAAAGGACACCACCAGCCTTAGATTCATGCTGTTTTCCTTGAGTATCCTCAAGAAGGGGAGGCGCTGCTGTGCTTTTTTTTTACAACTGTTGTGGTGTTGATTGTCCATGAGAAACGATCTGTAATATGGATGCCCAGAAATTTAAATGAGTGAACTCTCTCCACACACTCGCCATTAATGAAAAGGGGTTGGTGGTGTGTGTTACATTTCCTAAAGTCCATTATAAGTTCCTTTGTTTTTGCAGTGTTTAGGATTAGGTTATTGGCAGAGCACCACTCAGACAGATTCTGCACTTCCTGTCTGTAGGCTGACTCATCCCCTCCCGTTATGAGTCCTACCACAGTAGTGTCGTCTGTAAACTTTATGATGTAGTTGGAAGAAAACGTTGGTAAACAATCAAAGGTGTATAATGAATAGAGGAGAGGACTCAGCACACAGCCCTGAGGTGAGCCAGTGCTAAGTGTGATAGTGGAGGATAGGTGGGGGTCGATTTTGACAGTCTGTGGGCGATTTGACAAAAAATCCTTTATCCAGCTGCAGATAGTTGGGGGAAGGCCGAGAGTCAACAGTTTGTTTATCAGGATGTCGGGAATTATTGTATTAAAAGCGAAGCTATAATCCACGAAGAGCATCCTGACGTAGCTGTTTCTCTGTTCAAGATGGCTCAGGGCAGTATGGAGAGTAATGGATAAAGCATCATCTGTAGATCTGTTAGCCTTATATGCAAACTGATGATTATCCAAGGACTGAGGTAGACTGGCTTGCACATGTTTGAGTACCAGTCTCTCAAAGCACTTCATTATAAGAGGAGTGGGGGCCACGGGTCTATAATTTGCAAGGCTATTTGATGCTGATTTCTTAGGGATAGGGATAATAATTGCTTATTTCAAAGAGGAAGGGACAATGAACTGAGCGAGACATAAATTGAAAATGGTGGTAAAAACAGCACAGAGTTCATTACAACATGCTTTGAGTACCTTCCCAGGTACCCCATCAGGGCCAGCTGCCTTCCTGGGGTTCACTGCTTTAAGAACCTGTCTCACTTCGTGCTGTTGGACAGTGAGGGCAGGCATGTCAGTGACCACAGATGGGGGTGAATTAAATGGGCTCTTGGTCTCAAAACGGGCAAAGAAGTTGTTCAGTTCTTCTGCCAGTAGGACACCATTTGTTGTTGTTACGATTTTCTTCCTGCCCTGATAGTTAGTGAGATGTTGTAACCCCTGCCACACTCGTCTCGGGTGGTTATCCGAGACATAGTTCTCAATTTTCTCTCTGTAGGCCCGTTTAGCGGTGTTAATTCCACTCTTCAGTCATTCCTAGCAGTGGAATATAGGGCTATGTCTCCTGACCTGAAAGCCCAGCCCCGTGCTTTGAAAAGTTGATATACTTCTGAAGTCATCCATGGCTTCTGGTGAGAGAATACCCTAATACGTTTATGTACCGTCACATTGTCAATGCAGGTTTTTATATAAAAAAAGTACTTTGTCTGTGTACTCCTCAAGATCCCCTTATTCAAAAAGGGACCATTCAGTGCTTGAGAAGCAGTCTTGGAGTTGTGACAGCGCCCCCTCTGACCATGTTGTAATGGTTTTGATACATGGCTTTGTTGTCCTTCTAAGAGAGATGTAGACAGGAAGGAGGAACAGAGAGAGGTGATCTGAACATGGATCTGATCTGTGATCCTTGCAACATAGGGCCGTGCATTATCATGCTGCAACATAAGGTGATGGTCGTGGATGAATGGCACAACAATGGGCCTAAGGATCTCGTCACAGTGTCTCTGTGCATTCAAAATGGCATCAATAAAATGCACCTGTGTTCACTCTCCATAACATGCGCCTGCCCATACCATAACCCCACCGCCCCCATGGGCCACTCGATCCCCAACATTGGCATCAGTAAACCGGTCACCCACATGACGCCATACACGCTGTCTGCCATCTTTCCTGTAAAGTGAAAACCGGGATTTCTTTTGTGAAGAGAACACCTCTCCAAAGTGCCAGACGCATTCGAATGTGAGCATTTGCCCACTCAAGTTGGTTACAACGATGAACAGCAGTCAGGTCGAGACCCCGATGAGGACGACGAGCATGGCGATGAGCTTCCGACGGTTTCTGACAGTCTGTGCAGAAATTCTTTGGTTATGCAAACCGAGTGTTGCAGCAGCTGTCCGGGTGGCTGGTCTCAGGCGATCTTGGAGGTGAAGATGCTGAATGTGGAGGTCTTGGGCTGGTTTGGTTACATGTGGTCTGCAGTTGTGAGGCCGGTTCTCTGAAATGCATTTGGATATGGCTTATGGTAGAGAAATGAACATTCGATTCACAGGCAACAGCTCTGGTGGGCATTCCTGCAGTCAACATGCCAATTGCACGCTACCTCAACACTTGCGACATCTGTGGCATTGTGTTGTGTTATAAAACTGCACATTTTGGACATTTTGGAGTGGCCTTTTATTGTGGCCAGCCTAAGGTACACCCGTGCAATAATCATGCTGTGTAATCAGCATCTTGACATGCCACACCTGTGAGGTGGATGGATTATCTCGGCAAAGGAGAAGGGCTCACTAACACAGATCTAGACAGATTTGTGAACAATATTTGAGAAAAATAGGCCTTTTGTGTACATAGAAAAAGTCTTAGATCTTTGAGTTCAGCTCGTGAAAAATGGGGGCAAAAACAAAAGTGTTGTGTTTATAATTTTGTTCAGTGTACATACATAATGGCCAAGTTGGTGATGAAGACTGTTATCCATTCATCCACCTCATTTATACGGATCAGGTTGTAGACACTGTGAAGTTCCAGCTTGGATATGACCTGTTCAATGGCAGCAGGCACTAGATGGTGATAGCCTTGAGACCACAGTAATCAGTACTTGAACCAAAGAACTCATCCTTCTTTTCCACTAGGAAAATAATCTTGTCACAGCTGGAGAAGTAGATGGCTGAATGAATCTCAAATGCAATGCCTCCTCTGTTTATTCCTCCATGGCCTTAGTTTCAGATACTGACAGTGGATAGGATTTCCTCTTGGGCAGTTGACTTAGTTGAACACCCCATGCAGGTCATGATAGACATAGGCACATCAAACGAAATGACAGTCCAGGTTTGGTGTTAATGGAGAGATATTATGGAGACCTGCAGTGGAGAGATATACAATGGGAAGCACGGTTCTATTGCAGGTGTTATGACAGAAATTGCTTGATTTCAATATCTCACCCTCCTTTCTAGAAGATAACTGGATCATGATGGGTTAGCTACGGGGTAAGCTTAGAATTAGTGGGCTGGTGGGTGTGTTGGTGATGAACAGCTGAAGGTTTTCTTGATACAGAGCTCCGATTTGGATGTTAACAGGTTTTGTGACCTCTTGCATGGAGCTTGTCTCACTCTCAAGTAGCATGGGCCCAGTCCAGTGCTATTTCTTGAAGCAGAGAGATGATTAAAGCTACCTTTGCTTCTTCAGCAGTGAACACTTGTATTGCTGGGTTAAAGTTGCTGGGCGATTTAAAGAGAAAACTGAAACAGAAACCCTTGGCAGCAGCCAGGCGGACTGCTCAACTTTTTGAGGAGAGTTAGGCAACATTTACTGTGACATGAGAAGAAGGAGATCTCATCTAATCCATGTTCGATCTCAGAGGTGATTATTATGGTGCGGATCGGACAGGTGTGAAACCGCTGTTTTTGTGTAATGTGTGTGATGTATTGCTTAGAGATGAACTAAGATATATTGAGAATTTAGATTGCATCTGAGATGAAAAGCGCGATATTTAATATCGATATCAAATATTTAAAAATGTGTGCATGTGTCTGTGTGTGTGTGTGTGTGTGTGTCAGTGTGAGAGAGAGAGAGAGAGAGAGAGAGAGAGAGAGAGAGAGAGAGAGAGAGAGAGAGAGAGAGAGAGAGAGAGAGAGAGAGTGAGAGAGACTTACAGGTTCTGTGACATGAGCCATTTCCTTTCCATCTGTTCAACAATGAAGTTTTCAACAGCAAATCAGACATGCTCAGCAATCCTCATCTATCCCTATTTCCCTCACAAGCACAGATCGTTGATATCTAAATCTCTACGAGTGAATCTAATGAAACCTGTCAGAATACATCCTTGTCATGTTTCATTTCAAAATCAAAAGAAAGAAATAAGACATATTTTGCTTAAGCTTGCATATTTGAAGCCTAAATGCAGCTGCTAAAGTTCTGACCAGTTCTTGCCAAGAATATATGATCATATAACACCAATTTTATCATCCCTACACTGGTTACCTATTAAGTTCTGTATAATTTACAAAGTATTACTACTTCCATCGCCCTACAATCCATCACGTTCTTGAAGGTCACAAAACTCTGGGCTTCTGGTAGTACCTAGGATATCTAAGTCCACTAAAGGAGGGATAGCGTTTTCACATTTGGCTCTAAACTTTGAAATAGCCTTCCTGATAATGTTTGGGGCTCAGTATTATATTATATTAAATATTAAAGAGATCTAGATTAAATTAATTATTCTCCATTTACTTTCTGTTTCTTAAGATTACGCCAGCTCCAGTTTTGGATCCAGCCTCTTAAGAGTATTTCAGATGACCCAACACCTGTGAAGAGATGAGGCTGACCCCTGCCAGGACTTCAGATTATGCCAACTCTGAATCAACATGCACCAATGTCAAAGTTTCTATATATTGTACTCATTATGATCACAACATTTAATCATTGCTTTAACATGCTCATTGTTTTTACTTAAAGGAATACATGAAGTTGGCTAACTGCATGATCTGTATTGCCTTTAAACTGTACATTTTCAGCATGTGTACATTACTCGGGCACAGTCACCTCTGATAACAGATTACTCTTAATTGTAACATAGAAACAAGCATTTCTTTTTAAGCTGTTTTGAAACGATATGTATGTAAAAAGTTCTACAAACAAATGCGAATTAAACTGAATTTCACTACAACAAAATGAATAAGTGATGAAAAGCAAACAAAAAATTACACAATTATGAAAAATGTGACTATTATTTCTCTTATAGTATAATTATTATATATAACAATTTTGTGATAGGAGCAAATCCTGCCATACATTTGCCCCTTTAGCATTTTTCTCATGGAATACCATCTTTTCAACTGAAAATTTCACATTATAGATATAGAAGGTTAGTTCAACCAAAAATGAACATCATGTCTGTAGCGAGGTTAGATACAAAACAAATAAAAAATGAAAGTAAAGACAGCAGCACCTCACGGACGACTGCTGTCACATATAATCAAACACAACATAAATCCAGGCCTGGCCTCTCTCGATCTTCACTTTCATCGCTCCTCCTTTATGCTTCCGCTCCTCCATGAGAGATATGAGACACAGATGTCACTCATTATCAATCACGCCACGCCACTCATCCTTCCTCCTTCTTCCCAGGTTTCGGCACCAATGTAGCAAGGTTAGATGTTGTGGGAAGAAGGAGGCGGGAACCGGCGAACATTCAAGGACTTTAATAAACGTAAAATAAACAAATACAAAATGAAAGTAATCATTTTGTTTAGTTCCTTTAGTTCCTTTTAGCCCCTTTCTCTCACGGCCCTCGGCTTCGGCCTGCTCGCCACAATGTCATTCCAATCCTATGAGACTTTCATTCATCTTCGTTCCTTTATGTTTTTTGGCACATTTGGAACTGCTCTATTTTTTATGGTTCTGCCTTGATTACTATACTAAAGAGGAAGGCTCGATGACATCAGCAGCTAACATCTAATCAATGAGTAGTTTGATAATCTTCTGTTTTGTAGAAGAAACATGATAAGGTTTTTGTTTTATATGAACATCTTGGGTGACAAACTCGATATGTCAAAACACTTGTTTTACCCAAAAGATCTGTGAAGACATCAGAGTTCTGTTTGAGTTGTATTAGAAAACGTTCCTTTCCTCTTTCATCTAGGCAGGTGTTTTGGCATTCTACATGCAGATAGTTTGGTTATTCCTTTGTTGTACGAGGTGGAAGAGCAGAAAAGAGAGCAAGAGGTGAAGAATTGTGCCAGTCATGGAAGTGAGCATCATTTTTCAGAAAATAATATTTTTCATCAGGCTAAAAGCAGTAGACATTGTTCTGGAAGTCCATTTGTAGCCCACTGAAGAAAAGATAGTCTAAACCCAACACAACAGGAAAGGCAAGCATCTGTGGGGCAAGGACAACCACAGGTAAGGTGACTGTTAAAGTTTGCACAGCAAGTTGTACTTCACGCTATCCTAATGGTTGTCAAGCTCCTCCATCAGCCAGATAAATGAGACCCTCAGCTATTGAGTGTGATAACCTATGGTTAACCACATTTTTTCATTTAGCAGTGTAAATGAAGATCCTGTGTCAACCAAAGCTTGGCTAACAGTGCTAACAGTAGGATGATTACCATGGTTACCTTTAACAGGATTTGAAATTTGTTGGCCTTTATAGTTTTTGTTCTTAGCAGAACCACCCCGAGGACAAGTAGGAGCATGAAGGCCCTTACACCGCCAACGGAAGGAAGTTTTAGAGGAATCCTGTGGTACTAGTGCTATTTTCTTGGTTATTCGACTGAACAGAATCAGGACTAGTTACTCTGAGTTTCCAAGGTTTTTTCAGTTGTTCATATTGTAACTGGTTTTCCTTGTCCTTTTACAGCTGTTGTCCAAGATGGACTAAACTGTCAACAGATGTAACACTGTTACTTAAAAGTTGGCTTGCCATCTGAGGATTGATACTCTTCAAGATTAGCTTAATAACTTCATCCTCTTCCATTTGTGGCTTCCAGCGTTTGCACAGAGCTTGGTACAGGTAAGCAAAATCTTACCTTCATTCTGTACACGTGAACATTCTACCCCGCTACTCCGTTACTCTCTCCGCTAACTCATCCTCATAGTCTTCTGACAAGAAAGCCTCAAGAAACTTAGATTCAAACTCCTGCCAAGCGGTTGTTTTAAGTCATGCAATATCCCATCAGTCTCTAGCTGTTCCATGGAGCACATTCCTGAGTGTTGCTATTAACTCTTCATCTGAAAGGGGGGAGGGGGGGTCCATGAAATCATAACATCTCTCCAGGAAGATCAAAGGATCATCACAGTATTCTAGTCGGCTAAAGCATTGGAACTGGATTTCAATGGGCTGTTTTCCTAAAAAACATCCTCTACCTTCAACGGTGGTAACCAATTTATTTGTGGGATTAAGCTTAGAATCATCCAGTCTATATTGACATGTTGAATAGAGTCGCTGTAATCTGGTATTCACCACTGGTGTTTCCACCACAATTGAAGCAGATGGTGATGTAATTGTTTGCACAGAAGCATTTGCTTTCACTGAACTGCAGTGAAAAACTGAGAGCTCGATGTCCAGAGCTAATTGATGAAAATGCTGCATCCACTGGTCAAGTTAAAATGTATTGAAAGGATAGACCCTTGAGATGTAACATCTAATTTTTGAGGGGGTCCCAAGAACATCCCAAGTTCATCCTGTAAATTATTATTTGAGCTTGTCTGAGCAATAAAGGTGTTCAATTGTTGAGTACAATGATCAGTGGACTTTTGTATGAGATCCAGAGTATAAGTCATTGGTTCCATGACTACATTGAAATATTTCAGTACCTCTGCATGATGATTCGTTAGTCGCCAATGCAGTGTGTTAAACTCTTTCCTGAAGTGCTCAAACTGATTTCTCATAAGCTGTTTTATTTCTGTTGTTTGTTTTACAGATGCAGTATCCACATTCGTAGTCAAACTATCTACGGCATTTTTAAACTCTCCATTTTCAGTGAAAAAGATGTCTTTTAGACTCTGATATTGTGCTTGGGTTATTTTACTCAATTGCTGAGGTGTCAGACTGTCCATTAATCCAGTTACTGCTAATGAGGGCTGAGATGAAGGTGATATTTGGGGGTCTGAGATCAAAACTTCCTGTTAAGTCTATGCCCAGCAGAGTATGTTGAGATGAAATAGCCTGAAATCTACCAATGTACTAGGAAGAAGGGATTGAGTTCCATCCTGATCTGAGGCCATTACATCTATAAGATCCTCTTTAAAGGCCTTGGTTGGGGGTTAGTTTTGTTCTCCCTCCATTTCATGGCAAGATTTGCTTGGAGATGCAGCCATTCTGTTTGTAGAATTGGTTGTTGTGTTTTAGTTGTTTTCAATTATAAAGTGTGTTTTTATTTGAGGGTATTTTCCTCCTCACAAGTTTTAATATTTGTGTCTGATCTGGGGTGCCACTTTTATGTAACGTTTTCCCATAATCTTAGTTTTTTTTAATATATATATATACTGGGGTGCCAGACAGGATTTTTGTCAATAGTTTAAGTTCGAGGTCATTGTTTAAGTCACAAGTTAAGAAAACACACAAAGATCTTTTGTAGTCTTTGTCTTACACAAAACCTGTAACTTAATGAGATGAGGATTTTACACCAGCAATCAATGCAATAATACCAACAATAATCACTCTTAAGTAGAAAACACACACATTAAACACCAAAGAACTGGATATGGAATTGCATTCAAATCTGTATATTCAAAAGTCAACAAATTCAAGTGTCCCAAAATTGACTTTTAGTAAGAGAGGAAAGAAGAAATAAAAAATAAAAAATAAAATCAGTTCAAAATTGTCCAGCCACAAAATAGGTTACAGAAACGAAACTAAATTATTCAGTCCAAACAACAATCAGTAATATAATCTAAAAAAATAAATAAGCAGCAGCAGAAATATTTCCAATTGTCAAAGTAGAAGAAGGGAACAAATAAAAAAAAAAACTTCTCAAAAACAGTCAACAGTCGAGTCAAACAGTCATCCACAGCAAGCTAGATTGTACTCACATTTTTAATAATCTGGTACATTTTCCGGGACTTAGGCATTGGTATATACAATAATGGAGGCTCCCACTCCATCAATCCACTTCAGGTTTTGGAACTACACACTCGCATTAAAGTTTTCCCTGCAGCGTCTCAACGACAGTCAGCTAGTCACATAATGACAAGGATACTTTCCTTTGTGTTATCTAGAAAGTGCGATCACAGTAGAGTGCAGACGATAAATACTCTTGCTGCGGATAAAACAATAAATCGCCACTTGAGTCTTCTAGAGGGGCTCCGTGAGGCTCAATGCCCAACAGCCGCGCCATCTTGCCGTGAGTGACGCACGTCATCCAGATAAAGGTAACTAGGCTGGACTAAAGACGTCGCCATCTTGATTCGGGCAATATATTACGATGACTATAAATCCATAGAATATTGACATATTTTTGATATTTGTTGATAATGATCACAGATTTATTTCACAGATGAATGAGGACTGATAAATGCAGGAAAGATAAACAATGCATTGTAATTTATTTATTTATTTCATGATGACATTGTCACAAAGTGAAGTGAAATCTGAGAGATTTCTGTCCCTCCACTAAAAGCCTATCCACTCAAAACTCTGATGCTTCAAAACATTCCATAGAAATGGAGCGGTTTAATCCAAGTCTTCCGAAGAGATATAAACACTTTATAGGATGAACAGATTTCACTTCGGCTTTTATTCACATATAAACACTGATCAGCAAATGTACATGGAGATCGCAAACATGTTAAATGGAAGCTCAAGCATGAAAACCAGCGAGTTTCATTCTCTCTCGCCACGCAACACATTTGAGCTTCTGTTTCTGTTCTCTGATCAATGTTTATGTGTCAGTAAAAGTCACTTTTGGGTGAACTATCCCTTTAAATTGAGTTTCATATTCTCATTAAGTGTGTGTTACCTGTTCAGGTTTGAGGCCAGGTGGCACCCAGGCGTACTCCTCTAGCGCACAGCCGGAGTCATCATCAGAGGTCGAGTTCCTCTGGAAGTCAAACATGATTTTAGAGACTGTCCTCTCCATATCCAGAGCCATATCACCACTTCATTCCATTAAACACTGCAGAAAGACACAGACAGACAGGAATGAGAAATGTAGATCTAAGCGTGTTTTACACACTTACAGATCGACGCTGAAATAACCGAACCTTGCGTGCATTTAACTTTTATTTTGAAAACACACACACCCACATATTGGGTTTCCCTGTTTTATGGGGAGTTTCCATAGACGTAATGATTTTTATACTGTACAAACTGTATATTCTATACCCTTACACTAACCCTATCCCTAAACCTACCCATCACACAAAACTTTCTGCATTTTTACATTTTCAAAAAACATAATTTAGTTTGATTTATAAGCTGCGTTCCTCATGAAGACCAAAACAAAGGACAAAATTGACAGGTATTACTAGCTTTGTGGGGACATTTGGTGTTCTATTAAAGCAGTTTATTAAAGCAGTTGACCAAATGCTCAATCAATGTGAGG
The DNA here is from genome assembly GCA_030578275.1 of Meda fulgida. Taxonomy (NCBI): domain Eukaryota; kingdom Metazoa; phylum Chordata; class Actinopteri; order Cypriniformes; family Leuciscidae; genus Meda; species Meda fulgida. The sequence continues at coordinate 127,468 of CM060623.1, forward strand.
ACACTGACAGAGTACTGAAATAAACAAATTAATTGAAATTGACTGCATAGAAATGTAGCCTTCCAACTCATTTATTGATACTTAGGAATGCAATGCAAGAAGGGAACTCATCAATCATAGTTGAAACACTACATTTAGACAGGAAAAATATCATTTCCATTTCAGTAACCACAACTATTAAGGAAAAATAGTGCAAAAAATGTAATATGAAAATCAACCAGACTATATTAGGTATTTCAATAAATAACATTCTCAAATGCTAGATCAAATAGAAGTAGCTATTCTAACAAACAACTGCGTATTTTCATATTCGACATCATGTGACGATATTTTAATTAATTTCCAGTTCCACATAATACCAACGTTTTTGTTATATGGATATTCCATTATCTCAAAAACTACACGGTACATGGATTTTTTTTTTTTTTGGAATATCTGGAGTCTTATGTATAAGACAAAGCCATCTGAATTCATCAAAATGTCTTTAAAAACACATTTGTGCGCCTGTTTGATGAACGGTACTGAGATAGTAAAAAAATAATAATACTGATGCCATTATCAACATATCTGCAGCAACATGACAGCCACGCATGATAAAGTCAAATCATTTTAGCACAAAGAGTATTATGATCATCACCAGTACTTTCTGTTCTCTGTGCAATGAAATTGATTGATTTTGGTTTGTGAACCTCTACACCTGAAAGCTTTCCCTCACATAATAAATAATACAATCTTATACCACACAAGACGTCAATGTGACATCACAAACTTGCGCACCACATGAACATTAATTTGGTCTTTAGAATTAGCAGGAAAAACAAGGACAGAAAGAAAGAATATGAATACAACAATCAAAGAAAAGAAAACCACACAGCTATAATGATTTTCAGAAGCATGCTTTTAGATCAAATACATGAAATGAATACACTGATTCACTAAACATAAGTAGAGACTGTACGTTTCAATAGATATTGGAAGCCTGTCTTATGATATCGCTGCAAAGATCGCTAGATGAAAGGCATACAGACCTGCATCTTCATATGAGCATCCAAAAAATAACCTGAGGGCTGAGGGAACCAGAAATAGAGGGAAAAAAGAGAAGCGCAGTGCTAAAGCAAAGAGAAAATAAATGCTTTTCTCTTTTATGTGTCATGCCTCATCCTTCGCTCTCCCTCTGCCTGTGGATGTGACTGTTTCTGTGTGGGTGTGTGTGAGAAAGAAAGAAAGAAATAAAAGGGAGGGCGGGAGAAAGAGAGAGACAGGGAAAGAGAGAATTTCTTATTTGTGTAAAAGGCAACATAAGAGCAAGCTCTCAACTAAAGGACTGATGTTGACCTTCACATCTCTTTAGATCTTTATAACATCACAATACTGCTTATTTTACATGTGTTCTTAGCACACAATTATTTACCAAACAAGAAATCACAAACATGACTGAGACCCAGAACACCATGACGTATGAACATAGTGGCACACAGGACAAGTTACACGGTTTAGGATAACAATCCATTTTAAGCAATCAATTGCATCACTGTGTAAAATTTCCAAGATTACATCATAATAAAATATTTGCAGAGACAGGCGTGTAAAACATGCTAAACAAAGTCCATAATTGGCTCTTTTTTTTATAAACATCCTCTTCTGAGCATTAGACAATGAGACATATTTTTGGTTGGAAGTCAAAAACATAATGTAGGAATATGCCATATCCATCTTGATGAAACCGTACAGGACTACACAATTGCATTGCTTTTGTGTTTGTATAGGTTATGTGTCTGGTCAGAGTTTTACAAACAACACAAAGTAGCCTACTCACAATTACTGTGTATTCATTGATTTCATGAAACAAATCACTTTCCTGTTCATCCCAATCCTTTCTGACCCGAGTAAGAAATTGTATATAGGCTTTGTGACGATGATGAAGATGAGAAAATAATCCAAACCCACACACTTGGCGTCAGTCAGTGTCAGTGAGTGGGCTCTCGATAATACAGCTGTAATTACTGCTGCTGCGCTTGAGTTGATAATTAAGCCTCAGTGATGGCTACACGTCACTGTGTATTAATGACATAAAGATACGCACCGGGCTTACTTTACATGATTATGATGGGTCCTTTTTCACAGTTAAGATTAAGCAGTATGTCTCCATTTGATTTAGACCAGTTTGAGGAAATGATGTGCAGCCATGCTAAATGGTAAGTTAATCTGTGGAATATGCTGCTTTACAGTTGTAAAGATACCAGCAATAAGATAAATCACTAAAAGCATAAAACTGCACAAGAATGGAATGACAAACATCAAGCGCGTCAGAACTTACAATAGAAAGCACACTCATTTCCTGTTTTCTGTATGCCCTCTAGCTGTAAGATTTTCATATAACCAACAATAAAATAGATGAAAGATGCCCATCGACATGCACTGAAGGAGGAGCTTAAACCATATCTAAAAGTCCCTACCTTAAAAGCAAAAATTCTTCACAGCAAAATGGTGCTTCAGCATCTTTTTGGATATTTTTCTCGATTCTAAAGAACATCTATACAGTCTCAGGAACACACAAAGATGTTTGAGCCTTTGGAGTTCTCTCAGTGACCGTGAACACATTAATCATTCAAACTAACAGCAGGATTCTGGCTTTGTCTCTTCCCAGTGAACAGTGCTCGTGCTCTGGTCGCCATGGAGCTCTCGCAGTGACAAGTCTCCGTGGAAACCTTGTGCTGATCCGAGAGCAAGAAAGCATATACCCACAACAGATTTATCAGTGAGAAAGCGTAAACCCATTCCCCCATAAACATCACTCAGTGTCCCTGCTTCTCATTTCAGTCAATCATTTCTTTGCATCAAAATGTCTTTTGTTTGTGGCAACTCACTTTGAGTTAGCAGGGTAATTCTCACAAAAAAATTTCCATGTCATATTTAATCCCAAAATTAAAAGAACAAAAAATGTAATTCTTCTTTGAAAAAATATTAGTCCTATGTGTATGTGTCAGCAAATGGTTGATGCCAGGATGAAAAAAGGCTGGATTATGTGCATCAGTATAGATTTAATGGGCCGATGAAACCCTTCAACCACCTCCTCGTGGTATCGGCTGGTAGCAAGGACCTTAATGGCTAATGGTGGGGGTCCCCCATGACATGGGGTATGATGGGATGTAGATGGGATGGGGTATAGAATAGTTGCATCTATGACACGCCGGATGGGGTAGAGAACCGTTGCATCTATGACACGGCTGATGGGGTATAGAATCGTTGCATCTATGACACGGCGGATGGGGTATAGAATCGTTGCATCTATGACACGCCGGATGGGGTATAGAATCGTTGGATCTATGACACACCGGATGGGGTATAGAATCGTTGCATCTATGACATGCCGGATGGGGTATAGAATCGTTGCATCTATGACACACCGGATGGGGTATAGAAGCGCTGCATCTATGACATGGCGGATGGGGTACAGAATCGTTGCATCTATGACACGACGGATGGGGTATAAAAGCGCTGCATCTATGACATGGTGGATGGGGTACAGAATCGTTGCATCTATGACATGGCGGATGGGGTATAGAAGCGCTGCATCTATGACACACTGGATGGGGTATAGAATCGTTGCATCTATGACACACCGGATGGGGTAAAAAATCGTTGCATCTATGACACGGCGGATGGGGTATAGAATCGTTGCATCTATGACACGGCGGATGGGGTATAGAATCGATGCATCTATGACACGGCAGATGGGGTACAGAATCGTTGCATCTATGACACGCCGGATGGGGTACAGAACCGTTGCATCTATGACACGGTTGATGGGGTATAGAATCGTTGCATCTATGACACGCCGGATGGGGTATAAAATCGTTGCATCTATGACACGCCGGATGGGGTATAGAATCGTGGCATCTATGACACGGCGGATGGGGTATAGAATCGTTGCATCTATGACACGCAGATGGGGTATAGAATCGTTGGATCTATGACACGGCGGATGGGGTATACAATCGTTGCATCTATGACACGCCGGATGGGGTATAGAATCGTTGCATCTATGACACACCGGATGGGGTATAGAAGCGCTGCATCTATGACATGGCGGATAGGGTACAGAATCGTTGCATCTATGACACGACGGATGGGGTATAGAAGCGCTGAATCTATGACACGCCGGATGGGGTATAGAAGCGCTGCATCCATGACATGGCGGATGGGGTACAGAATCGTTGCATCTATGACACACCGGATGGGGTAAAAAATCATTGCATCTATGACACGGCGGATGGGGTATAGAATCGTTGCATCTATGACACGGCGGATGGGGTATAGAATCGTTGCATCTATGACACGGCAGATGGGGTACAGAATCGTTGCATCTATGACACGCCGGATGGGGTACAGAACCGTTGCATCTATGACACGGTTGATGGGGTATAGAATCGTTGCATCTATGACACGCAGGATGGGGTATAAAATCGTTGCATCTATGACACGCCGGATGGGGTATAGAATCGTGGCATCTATGACACGGCGGATAGGGTATAGAATCGTTGCATCTATGACACGCAGATGGGGTATAGAATCGTTGGATCTATGACACGGCGGATGGGGTATACAATCGTTGCATCTATGACACGGCGGATGGGGTATAGAATCGTTGCATCTATGACACGCCGGATGGGGTATAGAATCGTTGCATCTATGACACACCGGATGGGGTATAGAAGCGCTGCATCTATGACATGGCGGATAGGGTACAGAATCGTTGCATCTATGACACGACGGATGGGGTATAGAAGCGCTGAATCTATGACACGCCGGATGGGGTATAGAAGCGCTGCATCCATGACATGGCGGATGGGGTACAGAATCGTTGCATCTATGACACGACGGATGGGGTATAGAATCGTTGCATCTATGACACGCCGGATGGGGTATAGAAGCGCTGCATCTATGACACGCTGTATGGGGTATAGAATCATTGCATCTATGACACGCCGGATGGGGTACAGAATCGTTGCATATATGACACGGCGGATGGGGTACAGAATCGTTTCATCTATGACACGCTGGATGGGGTATAGAATCGTTGCATCTATGACATGGGAGATGGGGTAAAGAATTGTTGCATCTATGACACGACGGATGGGGTATAGAAGCGCTGCATTTATGACACGCCGTATGGGGTATAGAATCGTGGCATCTATGACACGGCGGATGGGGTAAAGAATCGTTGCATCGATGACACGCCAGATGGGGTACAGAATCGTTGCATCTATGACATGCCGGATGGGGTACAGAACCGTTGCATCTATGACACGCCGGATGGGGTATAGAATCGTTGCATATATGACACGGCAGATGGGGTACAGAACCGTTGCATCTATGACACGGCGGATGGGGTATAGAATCGTTCCATATATGACACGGCGGATGGGGTACAGAATCGTTGCATCTATGACACGGCGGATGGGGTACAGAATCGTTGCATCTATGACATGCTGCATGGGGTATAGAATCGTTGCATCTATGGAACTGTCTCCAAACTAGGGCATCTCCCGGAGGCGACGCGTGCCGCTCTTTCCTCAGTGATGTGAAAAATTTGCTCAAGGATGGAGAAGGCTAAAGAAGCTAGTCCCACTACAATTTGCCACGATCAATATCGGAACGCACCGCGGCCGCCACCGCGAGTTAGTCGACTCCGTCAAGACCAGGGGCCTCATGTATCAATCTTGTGTCACAGGTCGGGGGTCCAAGCCAGACTGCGCCCACCCCTCGAACCCAGGACCACCTCGAGGAGCGTACCAGAGAGCAGGCAGACAAGAAGAATTTCTAAAAATAACAATCTTTATTGAATAAAGCAAGAATTAAAAGTCTTAATGCGGGCTTCGTCTCTCTTTTCCAGGGAGGAGGAGGCCAAGGGGTTCACTGCGAAGGCCCGGGTTACTGGTAGCCACAGAGGAGGAAGGAGTCGAACGCCCGTCCGGCGTGCAGGTAAGAAACGTGGTAAGTAGACTCTCTTCGGCGTAATACAGGCGGGCAGCGACCCGGGCAGACCAGGGCCGGGGCCACGGGCCAGGAGGGAACTCTCTCCACCGGACAGGTGGGTAGCAGGTAAGTTTTTTTCCAAGCGTCAGTTACTCAGTCGATGACCGGCCCAGGGGGCGATGGAGTCCAGGAGGGGGACTCGCTGCCGGCCAGGTAGGTAGTCAGGTAGGCAGATCTCCTTCGTAGCGTCACTGAGCAGCAGGTGCGAGGTCCTCCAGGTGCCTTTCCGCCCTTGACGGCTCCAGCCAGAGGCAAGGGTCCCCTCTAATCCAAGATAGGGACAAGTTTACAGGTTCAATTCTATTTCGGTGAAGTAAGGACTTACGGCTGGAGCAGGTGGTTCTGAACACGCAGCGTTGCTGCTGGGATGTGTCTCTCCTCTGAACAGGCAGCACACAAGAAGGCAGGGACAGACGAATCTTGGCTGAACTGGGTGGTTCCCACGGCAACACTAAGGCGGGGGTGTGTCTCTCCTCCGACCAGGCAGCACCCCAAGAAGGCAGGGGGAGGAGAATCTTAAATAGACAGGGCACTTGATACAAGAACGAACATAATCCTTTCGTATAATGGAGAATCGGCTTACGGCTGGACTGGGTTGCCCCACACAGGCACTAGGGCTGGGATGTATCTCTCTTCCGAACAGGCAGCACACAAGAAGGCAGAGACAGACAAATCTTGGCTGGACTGGGTTGCTCCACACAAGCACTAGGGCTGGGATGTGTCTCTCTTCCGAACAGGCAGCACACAAGAAGGCAGAGACAGACAAATCTTCTATTTAAATAGACAAAGCCTTTGATACAAGAACGAACATGATCCTTTCGTATAATGGAGAACCGGCTTACGGCTGGACTGGGTGGTTCCCACGGCAACACTAAGGCGGGGGTGTGTCTCTACTCCGAACAGGCAGCACACGAGAAGGCAGAAACAGACGAATGCTCTATTTAGATAGACAAGACAAGTTAACAGGACAATCACACTCCTCTCTCGTATCACAGGACCTGATGGCCGAAATGGAACATACACATTCAACCTGAGGGCTTTGCTCCGTAAACACTTGGCGAGGGCGTGAACTGGAGAGTACTGGCGATTAAATAAACGTGTACATCCACACACTACAACTTCACGTCAAGTCCAATACTGTGTGACACTTCAATTCAGGCACCGCAATCCACTCTCAAATCTTCGTGCACTAAGGCCAGCACTCACCCACTGTTCAATCCCTCCGCTGTTGCGCTGGATCACCACTCAGAAGCTGAAGAGATGCAGAGGACTTCACACCGCATGGAACACAGCGTCTTCAACACTCTTTCTTCACATCCCATTCACGTTCCAGCTTGTACTCCCACAATCACGATTGCACCCCTTTCCAGTCAGATCCTCACAGCCGCTCCAAAGATCCCAGCAAATCCAAGCCACTGCCAAAATAATCGATTTCTCCCAGGGGGAGTACCACACCCGAATGCCTTTTTCTTTTAACTGCTTCTCTAGGCCGTGTTTCCCAATCACAACTCCCCACACCAAACACCCGCACCTGGTACCGGTTAGCTAATCAGCGGCCACTGTCATGGCAACTGACAACAAGTAAACCAGCAAGGTGTGTCAGTGAAATCGTCCCGGGGGGAAACACACCCCTAGCGGAAAATGGTTCCGCTGGATTTGTCAACTTGTGACACTTGCGTACGCACAAAAACTTTGCACACGCCTGCTTTCACGCTCACGGTCGGATGTACTAACAGTGAAATTAACGTGAGAATGTGCGTTCTTGCACGCCAATTTCATGTCTGGCGTACGTACATTTCTCATAGTTTTTGTCCGTTGGCGACTCTTAGAGGCAATGAAGTTAAGTTGCAAACATTACACAACGAATTGTTCTACAAGTCTATCGCACTACCACCTGTGGGAAGCATTGCTATTAATTTGCAATTTATAAAATAATTTACATATATTCTAACTCGAGCCTTATGGGAATATTCTATCAACTATGCAATTAAGTAAGAACATATAAAAGCATATGCAAATTGATACAACCCTTAGTCTATGGCAATGGCAGCTTTGGCCTTATTAGAGGACATTGCTAATGGCAGAATCCGAAGACAATTTTTAGGGACCACAATTATTTTCTGGCACAGGATGATGACTGATGACTATCCTCTTGGAGCTCTGTGCTGAGTTGGGTCTGAATCTAGAGAGAGAGACGGTGAGGAGCCACGCAATACCCGTTCCCTTGCAGGTGCTGACAACACTTGGTTTCCTTGCAACTGGTTGTTTCCAAAGGGAACTGGCAGACCACTCAGGAATAAGCCAGTCGTCTTTGAGCCGCACAATGCCAGCGGTATGGGTCAGGATCATCTGCATGTCTACCAGGTATATAACGTTCCCATATGATGCAGTTGACCAGCCAAACATTAAAACGCAATTTGCAGCGATAGCCGGTTTTCCTAATGTAATCGGAGCGATCGACTGCACATCGACACACACATTGCTATAAAGGCGCCATCTGAAGAAGAATTTGCATATGTGAATCGGAAACATTTCCATTCAATAAATGTGCAGATAATATTAGTTACCTTCGTGGCAGTCCTGTAGTAAATCCGAGTCTCCCACAGCAGCAGATACTACTCCAGAGAGTAAAGTGTCACCCATAATTGAGGCAACTCTCTTTTGTGGTGTAAGTTCATCGACCCCTTTACCACTGCCTGTTCTGCCCACACTTTGTCGGTGCGCAGCAGTTCTCCATTTAACGTCCACCTTTATATCAGACCATTTCTTTTAAGGTCATTTACAGTGCGACTTTCAGATCCCACCGCATTGACGGTATCAGCCAAACTCTCCCACTCATATTTTTTCCTTTTGTTATTAATTCCAGAGGACAAAGTTCCAAATACTTTTTTTCTCGTTTCTACCTCCGCTAGTAGCACCTCCGATTCACTTTCTGTAAAAGTTTCGCTTCTTGCTGCTTGCTTTAGCCATTTTCTTACTCCTTTCTTTTGCCAAAGTGGACTCATTACCATATTTAAATGTATTTAATTAAGGGAGGAGACTGGGTGGGGCGTTGTACTCGTGCATGTGCGCTCATTTTTACGTTAATTGGGATGTACAAAGAGAATATGCGTGGGATCCTTCGTACGCAGAGATTCATACATCTGTTTTTTTGTGCGTACGCACATTTACAGCTTTGTTCGTACGCAATGTTTTAGTATGAATTCAACGCAAGTCTTTGTACATGAGGCCCCAGACGAGTCCACATTGCATGCATACAGGTAACAAAGTGGAAAGGATCAAAGGCAAAAGAGATCAGATAAGGATACAAGATTGTGCCACCAGCTCGGTTAGAAATGGGGTGGCAGTCGTGATGAGCCAATAATTCCACAATAAAGTCAAGAGGATATCGGATTGGCTTATGTCCATCAAAATTGGATCGGAGTTGACCATAGCCCATATCATCTCCTGCAACGCACCACAGACCGGGTGAAGGATGATCTGGGACAGCCTCAACACACACCTACGGACATTTGCCCCAGATGACTACATCATCCTCGGAGGTGATTTAAATGGGCACGTGGGAGCAGGTAGCGATGGGTACACGCACTGCCATGGAGGACATGGGCTCGTCGTGCGGAACGATGATGGATGTCGCTGTGGTGAGCAGGATGAGGCCGAGGGCCGTGAGAGAATGACGGTGGTGTGCTTGCTGATGAGCGAAACCTGCGCGTTGCACCGGTCTCGTATCTCTCATGGAGAAGCGACGATCGTGAAGGACAAGAGAGAACCAGGCCTGGACTATTTTATTTCCGTACAATGACATAACTCAATGCTTTACTACCATAGTACGATAAACTAGCTTGTCACAACTGTTTCCAGAAACCGTATTGTCACAATTTGGTCGTTCGTTCAACCATTGGTTAATGATGTCATGCAGATGGTGGAGTAATAACTACTTTTAATTAATCTGTTTGAGATCGAATTAATAGTTTATAGTAATAATAATATTTATAGTTTGCTATAAATAACGGACATGGCCTATTTCTCATTTTTCTCAGATATTTTGCTTTATTTCCAGGCTCGTTCTGGAATTTCAGGCTTTATATCATAGGCTCGTTCTTACCTACTAGAGCACATTCACACATTCGCACTCTTCAAAAACAATATTAAATCTCTTGACAAACTAAAATATGTAAATGACATTTGTATGTAATATAAATAAAATACATAGATTGTACTAAATGTCAGCTTGCTTATTTTGTTCAAGATAAGGATTTGAGTCCACATGTCATGCAAACAAGAAACTCTGCTTCTAACCACAGGTCGAGATCTAGATCTGTCGTTCCAAACACACAACTTTGCAATGCTGTTTGCGAATGTTTATTGGAGCTATGTTTTCGGGGAAACACTGACTCATTGAACTATGCTCATAGTTGGCTAACAATGTTTTTGGGAAACACACCCCTGGCTCTGACCAACACGTATTCCAAGAAGTCAAGTCAAGTCAATTCAAGTGTATTTATATAGCGCCTTTCACAATACAAATTGCATCAAAGCAGCTTCACAGTATCAATCAAATAACACAACAATGCTTGTTTCTTAGTGGAAAAAACATCCACGTTTGGTAGGGCTGATCAGTGGTATTAATGCTTGGTTAGTTAATTTGAATATCCCCAACTGAGCAAGGCAAAGGCAACAGTGGCAAGGAACCAAAAAACTCCATCAAGTGACCTACTGGTGTCCTACAACTCCATCAGGTGACTTACTGGTGTCCTACAACTCCATCAGGTGACCTACTGGTGTCCTAAAACTCCATCAGGTGACCTACTGGTGTCCTAAAACTCCATCAGGTGACTTAATGGAGAGAAAAAAAACTTGGGAGAACCCAGGCTCAGTCGGGGGCCAGTTCTCCTCTGGCTTTTATGAACTAGAGGCCGGATTTACAGTAACTGTAATTTGATACAGAATGTTGTTTTATTTTATCACTTCGGGGTGGGTACGCGAACCGGAATCACAATGTTTTATCTGTAGAGTGGTAAAGGATCCTCCATAGGGAGAGGCTAGTTGGTACTTCAGCACTGCGTTGTCATCGGGTCCAGGCAAAGCTCCTAGTCAGATCTGGATACAGCCTGGATCCGATAGGCTGCGGGAAAACCTCGGGATAAACAAATACACTAAAATTAGCGTAGATGCCATTCTTCTTATGATGTAACGAGTACATCAGGATTTAAGGGAAGTGTTCCCATTTCCGGCTGACCTAATCTATGCAGCCTAACATTGAATTATAGAAGTCTATAATGTATTATGTGTATGCTAGGTCAAAGAGATGTGTTTTTAGTCTAGCTTTGAACTGACAGAGTGTGTCTGCTTCCCGGACAATGGTAGGAAGACTGTTCCAAAGTTTTGGTGCTAAATAGGAAAAGGATCTACCGCCAGCAGTCGATTTTGATATTTTAGGTATTATCAACTAGCCCGAATTTTGAGATCACAATAGACGTGAAGGACTATAATGCGTTAAGAGCTCGCTCAAGTACTGCGGAGCTAAACCATTTAGTGCTTTGTAAGTAATCAACAATATTTTAAAATTGATACCATGTTTAATAGGCAGCCAATGCAGTGTTGACAGAACCGGGCTAATATGGTCATATTTCCTGGTTCTAGTAAGAACTCGAGCTGCAGCGTTTTGGACCAGCTGTAGTTTATTTATTAAGCGTGCAGGGCAACCACCCAGTAGAGCATTACAATAATCTAGTCTTGATGTCATGAACGCATGAACTAATTGTTCCGCATTGGTTAATGAGAGCATATGTCGTAATTTTGATATATTTTTAAGATGGAAAAATGCGGTTTTACAGATACTAGACACGTGACTTTCAAATGAAAGATTGCTATCAAAGAGCACACCCAGGTTCCTAACCGACGACGAAGACTTAATAGAGCAGCCATCAAGTGTTAGACAGTATTCTAGGTTATTACGTGTGGAAGTTTTTTGTCCAATAATTAGAATCTCTGTTTTTTCAGAGTTTAGTAGTAGGAAATTACTAGTCATCCAATTTTTTATATCAGCTATGCGTTCCGTTAATTTTGTGAATTGGTAAGTTTCGTTAGGTTTTGAAGAAACATACAGCTGAGTATCATCGGCATTACAGTGAAAGCTAATTCCATGTTTCCTAATGATATCTCCTAATGGTAGCATGTACAGAGTGAACAGCAGCGGTCCTAGTACTGAGCCTTGTGGTATGCCATACTGAACTTGTGATCGATAAGACATCTCTTCATTTACTGCTACAAACTGATAACGGTCAGATAAGTATGATTTAAACCATGCTAGTGCAATTCCACTAATGCCAACATAGTTTTCTAGTCTATTTAAAAGAATGTTGTGGTCAATTGTGTCAAATGCAGCACTAAGATCAAGTAACACTAATAGAGAGCTACAACCACGATCGGATAATAAAAGTAAATCATTTGTAACTCTAATGAGAGCTGTCTCAGTACTATGGTGCGGTCTAAATCCTGACTGAAAATCCTCACAGATTTCATTTCTTTCAAGAAAGGAACACAGTTGTGAGGATACTGCTTTTTCTAATATCTTTGACAGAAAATGAAGATTTGAGATCGGCCTGTAATTGACTAATTCTGAAGGATCAACTTGCGGCTTTTTAACAAGCAGTTTTATCATAGCCAGCTTAAAGGTTTTTGGTACGTATCCTAGAGACAAAGACAAATTAATGATATTAAGAAGAGGATCTATGATCTCTGGAAGCATCTCTTTCAGTAGCTTAGTCGGTATAGGGTCTAGCATACAAGTTGTCGATTTAGATGAATTAACGAGTTTGAAGAATTCTTCCTCTCCTATAGCAACAAATGAATACATTTTTCCCTCAGGGAGACTACAATGGACTCCCTGATGCGATACTGTAGTAGGCGGTTGCATAGTTATAATTTTGTCCCTGATATTATCAATCTTATAAGTGAAGAAGTTCATAAAGTTATTACTGTGTTGCCCGGAAACTTCTGTGCTTGAAGCTTTCTTTTTCGTTAGTTTAGCCACTGTTTCAAATAAATACCTAGAATTATGTTTATTTTCTTCTAATAGGGTTGAAAAATAAGCAGATCTAGCAGCTTTTAAAGCCTCTCTGTAAGCAATCGAGCTCTTTCCATGAAATCCGAAATACGTCTAGTTTTGTTTTCTTCCAGTTGCGCTCCATTTTTCTGGCTGCTCTCTTAAGGGCCTGAGTGTTCTCGTTGCACCACGGCATTGGACTATTTTCTTTAATCTTCTTTAAGCGCAACGGAGCAACTGCGTCTAAAGTGCAGGAAAAGAGAGAGTTAAAAGTTTCTGTTGCAATATTAAGTTCTTCCAAGCAATCCGGGATGCTGATATGATGAAACTGATTAGGAATATTATTGATAAAGCAATCTTTAGTGGCAGAAGTTATAGGTCTAACATATTTATAACACGGAGTCGGCTTTGCAGCCTTGGCTAAATGTCATTTACATGAGACTAGATAATGGTCTGAGATGTCATCGCTCTGCTGCAGAATTTCAACGGCATCAACATCTATTCCATGTGATAATATTAGATCTAGAGTATGATTACGACAATGAGTGGTTCCTGACACGTGTTGTCTAACTCCAATTGAGTTTACAATGTTCATTATCTACATGTATATTAAAATCACCAACAATTAGTGCTTTATCGTTAGCCAATACTAATTCTGATAGAAAGTCTGCAAATTCTTTGATAAAATCTTTATGGTGCCCTGGTGGCCTGTATACAGTAGCCAGCAGAAATCTAAAACGTGATTTATCGTTTACACTATATATTTTTACATTAAGCACCAACACTTCAAAAGAAGTATATTTAAAAATAGATTTCTTAGTGGTTTTGAAAATATTACTATAAATTACAGCAACACCTCCCCCTTTGCGTTTCAGACGAGGTTCATGTTTATAACAGTAATCTTGTGGGGTGGACTCATTTAAAGTAATGTAATCACTTGGTTTTAGCCAGGTTTCTGTCAAACACAGCACATCTAGATTATAATCTGAAATCATATCATTAACTATGAGCGATTTTGAAGTAAAGGATCGAATATTCAGCAACTCAGGCTTTATTTGTTGAACATCAATTAAATTTTTTACGTGACGTTTTTTGGATTTCCAAATTCGGGGAACAGACACAGTCTCTAGATGATGATATCTAGGTGAAAAAGGCTCTATGTGATGGGATTTATCTGACCTTGGTAACGCGAGGATGCTAGCAGGCGGTCGGTTTAGCCAGTCTGTCTACTTCCTGACCTGAGCCCCAGATTGTCATGTTTTAGCTCTAAGACTATGTGCCATATTACTAGAGAGAAGAGCAGCACCATCCCAGGAGGGATGAACACCATCTCTTTTCAACAGGTCAGGCTTTCCCCCAAAACTTTTCCAATTGTCTATGAATTCTATATTATTCATCGGACACCACTTAGACAACCAACCATTGAGTGAGGCCAATCTGCTAACTATCTCATCACTCCTGCGAACAGGAAGGGGGCCAGAGCAAATTACAGTGCCTGACATCGTACTTGCGAGTTTACACACCTCTTTAATATTAATTTTGGTTCCCTTTCAGTCGCTCACGTTCGACGTGACGTCGACGTGGCGACGTAATGGGATCACTTCAGGGAGCCCTATCAACTTCGAGTATCTACAGAACAAGCCAATGAACGTTGGCGTGCGTGAAAGCGTCACGCGCCCCCGCCCCGCAGCGCGGGTATAAACAGGAAGCGGGCGCACGCACTCATTGTCTTTCGCTTCGGAGCCGAGCTTGACTTCTGAGCTACAGACTGCTGAATACAGGGAAGAAAAAAGGCTTTATCCAGTGCTGGTGTGACGGCGCGATCAGCGGTGGCCGCGAGCATTTCACAACAGCTGTTTTCACAGCTTGGTTTGTGTGTGTGTGTGACTGTGTCGGTCTCGTGGGCGTTCCTACATTGAGAGTGTACCCCGATTACACTGCAGCCATCCCTGGGTGCTTCAGCACTAAAAGAACTTTTTATTTTTATTTTTTCCTGTTTGTTATTTTTACTAAAAGAGCAACACAAGCGTGACCCTGCGTCCTTTTCAGGATGTCATTCCGCTTGTGCGTTTCTGGATGCGGTCATACCCTGGCGCCAGGCGACGGCCACAATGGCTGCATCTCGTGTTTGGGCATTCAGCATGCTGAGGCAGCTTTTGTGAATAGCTCATGTTCCCATTGCGGGAATATGACTATGATAGCGCTAAGATCGAGACTCGCTTACATCAAGGGAGGTACAGTCCCCTCGCCTATGCCCCGATCTAGTGTCTATTCTGGACCTCAGAGTAGACCTACTTCTGTACATGACCAGGGTGATCTGAGGATTACCGTGAGGGCTACCCCGCCGAGGCAATCTCCGTGGGCCCCTCACGCCTCACAAGCGCTACCGCCGTTGGAGCCTTCAAATGAGCGTGCTGGTCCTTCTCTTGGACGACCACTCGTCTCCTTTGGGGCTCCACCTGACGATCAGATGTCGATCGCAGCATCGGAGGGGGAGCTTCGTTCCTCTGGAGATGAGGATTCGGCTGCGTTGCCCCCTTCGGGGCGTGTAGCGTTGCCCGAGTCCGATCCAGAATGGACGGCTATGCTTTCCCGGGCCGCCGAGAAGGTCGGGCTTGTGTGGAACCCTCCACCACGTCCCGAGCCTTCCCGGTTGGACGATTGGTTTCTCGGGGCGGGCCGTGCTGGTTCTCAGCGTGCCGCCCCGGTACCTTTCTTTCCGGAAGTGCATGAGGAGCTTACTAGGACGTGGACGGCGCCGTATAGTGCCAGAAGCCGTCCTAGTGGCTCCTACCTCCTCACCACCCTCGACGGTGGGGCGGCTAAGGGGTATGTGGATGTTCCGCCGGTGGAGCGTGCTGTTGCGATGCAGTTGTGTCCAGCGTCCGCTTCCTCCTGGCGGGGCAATCCACGCCTCCCGTCCAAGGCATGTAAGTTTTCGTCCGGTCTTACGGCGAAGGCTTACAGAGCCTGTGGACAGGCTGCTTCCGCCCTCCATGCCATGGCGCTTCTGCAGGTCCATCAGGCCCAGGCGCTCATGGACATGAACGAGGGTGGTTCTGACCCAGAGCTCTTCCGGGAGCTCCGTGTGGCAACTGACCTCGCCCTCCGGGCGACGAAAGAAACCGAACGTTCCGTTGGTCAGGCGATGTCCACCCTGGTGGTCCAGGAGCGCCACCTCTGGCTCAACCTGGCTGACATGAAGGACACTGACAAGTATCGGTTCCTGGATGCCCCTCTTTCCCAGGTTGGGTTATTCCGCGACGTGGTCGAGAGCTCTGCCCAACAGTTCTCGGCCGCCCAGAAGCAGACGGAGGCCATCCGACACATCCTGCCCCGGCGGACCGCTGCTGCTCCCACCTGTCCGCCGGCTGCAGTCCCTCCGTCTACTCGTCGCCGAGGTCGGCCTCCTTCGGCGTCCTCCGCTCCTGCGAAGCCTCAGCAGCAGCCTTCATCTAGGCCTCAGCGTGGAGCAAGCCGCAGGAAGCCGACCACGCCCGTCCAGGCCGCTGCCAAGGCAGGTGGCAAGCGGAGGTGCAAACGTCCCTGAGACGGGCGACCCGGAGGTGGATGAAGTTGCTCTTCAGGAGATGGTGAACGCGCCGCTCCTTCCCCCGGTGGAGGGCCGGGCGGAGAATCTTTTGTTTCCTTTTGTTTCTGTTCCGCCACTGGCCCCCGGGGGGCCAATTTCTGAAACCTCTGGGTCCCAAGAGGGCGCGCTTGGCGGTCGACGACGCTATGCCTTGTCACCCTCAGGCCCCTCTTCTATCGCCAGCGAGCAGCAGTGGCTGTGTCCCGGACGCAGTGTTGCCTCCGCACACTCACTCTGCCCTTCGACGGAAGCAGGTATGTGTCGCACCTCACATCCAGACCCCACCCCGGGCCGCTATGCCGTCCGAGTCGAGTCCCTGCGTTCCGCCGCGCTGCCCCACCCCGGGTACGTCTGTGGTCCCGTTGGTCCCGCTTGTGCGGTGTCTGGGAGCCTGGCTAGCGCTTCCCAGCCCGTCCCGCTGGCTCATCCGTACTGTCAGACTGGGCTATGCGATTCAGTTCGCCCGGCGGCCCCCGCGCTTCAGGGGCATTCAGTTCACCCGTGTTCTGGCGGACAGTGCCCGTGTGCTCAGGGCAGAGATCGCAGTCCTACTGGCGAAGGACGCGATCGAGCCGGTCCCTCCAGCCGATATGAAGACCAGCTTCTACAGCCCGTACTTCATTGTACCCAAGAAAGGCGGTGGGTTACGGCCAATCTTGGACCTACGTGTCCTGAACCGGTCCCTTCACAGGCTGCCGTTCAAGATGCTTACGCAGAAACGCATTTTCAAATGCATCCGTCCCCAAGATTGGTTCGCAGCGATCGACCTGAAGGACGCGTACTTTCATGTCTCGATTCTCCCTCGACACAGACCGTTTCTTCGCTTTGCGTTCGAGGGGCGGGCATATCAGTACAAAGTCTTACCCTTCGGGCTGGCCCTGTCGCCCCGTGTCTTCACGAAAGTCGCGGAGGCGGCCATTGCTCCCATGTGCGAGCGTGGTGTTCGCATTCTCAACTACCTCGACGACTGGCTTATTCTTGCCCAGTCGAGAGAGCAGTTGTGCGAATACAGGGACATGGTGCTCAGTCACCTCAGCCACCTAGGGCTTCGGGTCAACTGGGAAAAGAGCAAACTCACCCCCGGGCAGAGGATCTCTTTTCTCGGTATGGAGCTGGACTCGATCAACATGACAGCGCGCCTCACCGAGGCCCGCGTCCAGTCAGTGTTGAACTGCGTGAGTACTCTCAGACGCAGAACAGCGGCACCACTGAAACTTTTTCAGAGGCTCCTGGGGCATATGGCATCTGCAGCCGCGGTAACGCCGCTCGGATTGCTTCATATGAGGCCGCTTCAACACTGGCTCCACGGTCGAGTCCCGAGATGGGCGTGGCAGAGCGGCTCGTGCCGGGTCCAAGTGACCCCGCACTGTCGCCAAACTCTCACCTTGTCGTCGGACCCTTCGTTCCTGCGGGCGGGTGTTCCCCTAGAACAAGTGTCCAGTACATCAACCGTCAGGGTGGTCTACGCTCCCGCCGCATGTCACAACTCGCCCGCCATCTCCTCCTTTGGAGTCAGAAGCATCTGAGGTCGCTTCGTGCCATTTATATTCCGGGCCTGCTCAACCGTGCAGCCGACGAGCTCTCACGGCAGCAGGTGCTACCAGGAGAATGGCGACTCCATCCCCAGGTGGTCCAGCTGATTTTCAGGCGCTTCGGGACCGCACAGGTAGATCTGTTTGCCGCCCCGGACACGTCTCACTGCCAGTTGTTCTTTTCCCTGACCGAGGGGACCCTCGGCACGGATGCTCTAGCACACAGCTGGCCCCCAGGTCTACGCAAGTATGCGTTTCCCCCAGTGAGCCTTCTTGCACAGACCTTGTGCAAAGTCAGGGAGGACGAGGAGCAGGTGTTGTTAGTGGCGCCGTATTGGCCCAACCGGACCTGTTTCCCGGAACTGGTGCTCCTCGCGACAGCCCCTCCCTGGCCCATTCCTCTGAGAGAGGACCTGCTCTCTCAGAGACGGGGCACCTTGTGGCACCCGCGTCCAGACCTCTGGAAACTCTATGTCTGGTCCCTGGGCGGGACGCGGAGGTTCTAGGTGACCTACCCCAGGCGGTAGTTGACACCATCACTTCCGCTAGAGCCCCCTCTACGAGGCGCCTCTATGCGTTGAAGTGGAACCTGTTCGTTGATTGGTGTTCTTCTCATGAGGAGAACCCCCGATCTTGCTCGGTCAGAGCCGTGCTTTCCTTCCTGCAAGATGGGTTGGAGCGAAGGCTGTCTCCCTCCACCCTTAAAGTGTATGTTGCCGCTATCGCCTCACATCACGATGCAGTTGAAGGTAAGTCACTGGGAAAGCACGACCTGATCGTCAGGTTCCTGAGGGGGGCAAGGAGACTAAATCCTCCTCGTCCGCTCTCTTTACCTTCTTGGGATTTGTCTCTGGTCCTTTCGGCACTTCAGAGACCACCCTTTGAGCCTTTGCAGTCAGCAGAGTTAAAAATTCTGTCCTGTAAAACTCCTGGTTGCATTGGCCTCCATCAAGAGGGTAGGGGATCTGCATGCATTTTCGGTCGACGAATCGTGCCTGGAATTCGGCCCGGCTAACTCTCATGTGATCCTGAGACCCCGGCCCGGATACGTGCCCAAGGTTCCCACCACTCCCTTTCGGGACCAGGTGGTGAACCTGCAAGCGCTGCCTTCGGAGGAGGTAGACCCAGCCCTGGCTTTTCTCTGTCCCGTCCGCGCTCTGCGCCTGTACGTGGACAGAACTCAAAGCCTCAGGACCTCAGATCAGCTCTTCGTCTGTTACGGAGGTCAGCAGAAAGGGAAGGCTGTCTCCAAGCAGAGGATGGCCCACTGGATAGTGGATGCCATCGCCTTGGCTTACGAAGCCCAAGGCGTGCCTTGCCCGCCCGGGTTGAGAGCCCACTCCACTAGGGGTGTCTCTTCTTCTTGGGCGCTGGCACACGGCGCCTCGCTGACAGACATCTGTAGAGCTGCGGGCTGGGCGACACCTAACACGTTCGCTAGGTTTTATAGCCTACGTGTTGAGCCGGTTTCTTCCTGTGTGCTCGCTTCAACCAGCCGGTAACACCGAAGTTCCCGCTCTTGTGTCGGCTTGCTACGCCACTCCCCTCCACATGGAGCGGATACGTGCGCTTTTCTGCTCCAGTCGAGTTCCCCACTCAGGCGAACCCTGTAGAGTTCCTCCGTACCCCTTCGGCAGTCAAACGTTGCGGAGCGTCCGATGCCAGGCGAAGTGCTCGTATGCTTGTTTAACTTGTGCTAGGCTGGGTTCCTTATGTGGTGATCCCTGCGGCGATCCCATATGCGTATTCTTCCGCGATCAGCTCCCTGCGGTGAGCCCGTGTCTTCCCTTGGCAGACTCCGCTCTGCCGTCACTGTCTGGTGCTGCCTCCCCCTTCTCAGGCTGGAGCCACCCCAGTGACATTCCATATGTTGCACTGCCCCTCTGGCCAGTCCATATGTGTATTCTCCACATGTTACCTCCCTTCGGGCAGGATGTGGCTCCGCAGCGTCCCTCTCCCCTGGAAAGGCACGCTTTCCCAGTGTTATCCAAGAGTTCCACTGTGTGGGGTTTAACGGAACAGCAGTGAACTCCCTCTATGCAGGTCTTCCGCCCCAGCCATTTGGGGGTCTGAGAGTCTTCCGTAGGGCGCTGGATGTGGCAGCTACCGTGGCGTTTTCCATGGGATCCCATTACGTCGCCACGTCGACGTCACGTCGAACGTGAGCGACTGAAAGGGAACGTCTCGGTTACTAATGTAACCCTCGTTCCCTGAAGGAGGGAACGGGAGACGTGACGTCCTGTCGCCACGGTTGCTGACCATCGCTGTACGGCCGTCTCAATCTCGGCTCCTCAGCGAAAAACAATGAGTGCGTGCGCCCGCTTCCTGTTTATACCCGTGCTGCGGGGCGGGGCGCGTGACGCTTTCACGCACGCCAACGTTCATTGGCTTGTTCTGTAGATACTCGAAGTTGATAGGGCTCCCTGAAGTGATCCCATTACGTCGCCACGTCGACGTCACGTCTCCCGTTCCCTCCTTCAGGGAACGAGGGTTACATTAGTAACCGAGACGTTATCTCCGACTGGCGGAGTCGAACATCATTAGTGCCGACATGAATAATGATCTTAGAGAACTTACGATTAGCATTAGCCAGCACTTTTAAATTTGCTTTGATGTCAGGCGCTCTGGCTCCCGGCAAACATGTGACTATGGTAGCTGGTGTCTCTATTTTCACGTTCCGTGTGATCGAATCACCAATTACCAGGGCACAATCAACAGAATTCTCAGTGGGTGTTTCACTGAGTGGGGCAAATCGATTTGTTATGGTAATCGGAACGGAAGAGTGTTTTTTTAATCTGCGACCTCTCACGGTCACCCATCTGCCCTGCTGTGTGGGCTCTACTTCAGCCGGAACCGAATCATGTACAGTGTAAGGACTGGGCGAGGGGTGAATCTGAATAACTAAATACATCCTAGCTAAAATCCCAAAGCCTTCAGGCCCAAAAAGTCTGGATGTAAATTAACACACACACACACACACACACAACCACACACACAACCACACACGCATCCCCTACAAGTGAAGCCCGCTCAGGAGAGAGCGTGGTGTCCAGTTACGAGACATTTTTATGACTGACTGGAATGTCCCAAAGAAGGTGATTTTAAAGAGAAAGAAACTTCTCTTTTTAAAAGACATTTAACCAGATATATTCGATTCGATGTAAATACCTTCATTATGCATTTTTAAATATAACTGTCTATTCCCATAACTTGTACACATAGTTCTGGACACCTCCAGAATGCTTTCGGTGTGATCAATCAGAATACGTACAGTAATATCCAGTAAAATATAGTTTACTATGTTTTCCATCTTTGGAGTGAAAAGAGACCAAAACTAACATCACTGGTGTTCTTAGATAACAGCGTTTACGACCTAAAGGAATGTTCACAGAACTGTGGCTCTCTCCCTCTCTGAATTCGTGCTGAGAAAGAGAAACGAAACCTTTCCAATCCTATATATTCTATATATATATATATATATATATATATATATATATATATATATAAATATAACCATGTGAGAAATGTATTACCATGCATCTTATGTTCCAATCTTATGATGTGGCCTTTTATGTGGTTTGTTTCATGTAAACTCTAATACTTATTATTCCAGACTGTTCACACTATGATCAACCAGAATAAGATGTGTGACATATTTGGTTTCTAAAACCTGGTACTTTGAAGATCGAAGTGACTGTATACACGATATGTCGTTAACAACAACATATTAATAGTAAAAGCATCTTTCATAGTTTCTTCAACAAATTGACAAACCCATCCCCCCCCCCCCCCCCCAGCAAACACCTAAGAAGCTTGCGCTCTTAGACAAAGAGTAATAAAAACTAAATTCCCGCCTGTGACTTCCAACTCTCCGATTGGCCAAGCCGACAGGAAGAGGCTGGATTTCTCCAAGGTGATAAATGTTGGCGCGCTCCACTCCCTCTCTCTCTTACCCTCTTGTCCTCGTGCCATAATGTAACGTCTCGCCTCCGGGCAAACTCCTCGCCTTTCTTTTATTTGTTTCTAGTTTAGTTTGTGTTTTTCAGTCTTAGATAAGTCTCCGTGTTTAATTCCAATCGACGGGTGAAAAGAACACCGCGTGACATATCTCTTCAGCAAATCCATCTACAAGGGACCTTTAAACGAGCGCGCGCTCGCTTTGTAGGAGAAATACGCACGTGACCACGTGGGTTAGGGTTAGGGTTAGGGTTAGGGTGGGTGACACCCACACGCTTCTTCACAAGCCATGCAAAGAATCCAAGTATCCGTGTTTGATCACGCTTTTAAGATTTGTTGAAGTCTTATTGTCTCTCAAAGTTCCGTTGTCTATGTGAATTTGCTATTTAGAAGGATCCTCGGGTCTTTCTAAACTCCCTCTTGCATAACTGCAACTCTCTACATTTCCTCTCTCTCTCTCTGTCTCTATGCATTTCTCGTTCATCGATGCCTTATCATGTTTTGTTGTTTATTATAATTGTAAATACATATATCCCATGTAACCGTAGTAAATACATAAGTAATTCTGCCTTATTATATTCATTAGATTCATTTGATTGATGTACTGCCTCTTTGCTCATTTTCCAAGTCCCTTAAGTGTCAAAGATCTTAGCTATAAGCTTACAAATTAAAGATACTTTACAGAGTATTTTCTTATAGGGCAGGAAACCCAATTCTTGTGGCCACAGAATTGCTTTTCCTGAAATCCTATAAAGTAGGATGATATTGTGGATCCCCACAAATATTATTTTGACAATTGAGCTAATTAATTTTGCCATGTGGCTAAGACCGGCTGGTGGTACGGGGCAAGACCTGAAGCTGGAGACCAACACTAAAGTGATTCCGTATGGCAGCATTGCACCCCAAAACCGTCCACTGGAGCTGGACGTACAAATGGACCCGCTACGTCAGACGAGGGAGCCAACGACAGGGTCCGAGCGAATTAAAGTGGTGGAGGGCAGGGATGAGATCCTCTGTGATCGTGGAGTGGTATTCCTTGCCGACCTCTTCAACCGCACTGTGGCCAAGAACACGCCGCCCTGCATCTGGACAATAGTTGAGTGTCGGCTTTGAAGCATTGTCACTGTCACGTCCAACCAGTGTATTTTCGGTAAGACTGTCATTCGCCCAGTTGCTCTTTATGAAGCCGAAAGTTGGCCCACAACCAAGAAATACGAACTAGCCCTCCATGCAATGGAAATGAAGATGCTCCGATGGATACTTGGGCTAATTTTCCACGACCATATAATAAACAAGGATATCAGGTGAAGACTTTGAGATGCCCCAATCACAACGAAGTTGAGAGAAGCCAGTTTCAGGTGGTACAGCCACTCTATGCGTAGGGTTCGGTCCCCAAACCCCCTAAATGACCAGAATGGTCCGGACTGAATCAGAATGCAGATTTTGGTGATTCAATTAGGTACCACTTAAATACCTGAGATGTCGAGGTGGCGGCAAGGGACTATCGTTGAGTGAGTCATTAAACAGTTCATTGAACCTACACGTTCAAAAACGCAGATTCATTCATAGATAGATGTAATGAAACAAGGTGTTGAAATTATTTTAACTTTGAGCGCCACATAACAAGGCTCGGCTGAGCAGCGATGCATCACATGGGCAAAACTGAAACTGATGCTTCATTTCTTTATTCTTTTTTCTTTATTTTATTTCAAAAGAACAATGCACATTAATATGCACATTAATTAACATGAGCACTCAAGTCCATCATGTAAATGTGGCAGATTTAGCCATTCAGACAAATTTTCTATAGTCCCTGGCAGGTTGATGGTAAATGAAAGTCCATAAAACATAAACAAATCATGTAATACACGCCACTAATCCAAATTATGAGGACATGATTGATTATCCAATAACCACTGTTTTATCACTGCATAAAAAGAAGTAAAAGATGTAATATTTCTTAATTCTATAGGTATAGTGGTATGTGGGTAGGTATGTGCAGCTCTATAAAAAAAGGCTGACTGCACAAAAGCACCTTCATTAAGGTGAAGCCATACCTTGCGAAATTTTATACACAAGTAAAATATCTCCAAATGTATTCACATTTCCCCAGTTTTAAAAAAAAAAATTAGTAAAATTTTTACGGCCCGAATATTGAACTCTGAGAATACAAACCTACTGCCTTGTGAAAAAATCCACAAATAACGCGGTTGCTTGCATTCCTCTAATCCCTGTTAGTAGTACTGTAAATGTTATTTAGTGTTAAATTATTGTAGTTAGGTTAGGTGGGCAAGGTTATTGTGAATTTGTTATGTACATTTGTTGTGTTTTATATTTACATATATTTATATATTGAAGAATACTTTAAACTAGGGCTGTAGCTATCAATTATTTTAGTAATCGAGTATTTTACAGATTATTCAATCGATTAATCGGGAAAAAAAATGTGTGGTAAAAATAGATCCAAATTAACAACAGCCTTTAAAATGACTTAAAAGATAAATATATAAAAACAAACAATAACAATTGGTTCAACAATAAAGTATCAAAGTAATTATATGGGTTTTATGAAACAACACTGTTAAAATACATCCATGTAAAATAAATTATATAAACTAATATAAACATAACTTATGTATAAATAACAAATGCCTGCAGAGGGCGCCAGCGGCCTGGTGTTAGTTTTTGTTACACTTAGGCATGATTAAATCCTTGTTTTATAATGGCCAAACAACATTTAATTCAAATGTCAACTTAACCTTTAATATTTGGTCACTTCTGCACGTTAGAAATGCTACAGCCACCGTAATTTCTTGAACAAGAACATCTGCACATCAAAACATGCAAACTCTTTATTTTGAACATTAAACTTTTATTTTAAAATCGCGAAGAAACAACAATTTGCATATTTAGAAAAATATTTCTTTATTCTCCTGTGATGGCGTACATTAAAAAAAATTGTTGTTACAAATCTTGTGAAATGGCACACACTGCGTTTATAGATGAACATTACAAGCCACACACACTCACAGCATGCAGAGATGGAGTTTGAGAAACACGAGACGCGCTCCACACATATAAATGATAACAGTGCAAAGAAACAAAAACTGCGTCCGACTTGAGTTCCCAAATGCACGTTATTGGAAACCTAAACAAACAGTACTGAGACTGAGTTTGCGTGGAGCAGCGTTTACTGTGAAGTGTGACCGGAGCTGAGGGGATTTTAATAATAATAATAATTCATTACATTTATATAGCGCTTTTCTCGGTACTCAAAGCGCTCTACATAGAAGGGGGAGTCTCCTCAACCACCACCAATGTGCAGCATCCACCTGGATGATGCGACGGCAGCCATATTGCGCCAGAACACCCACCACACACCAGCTTACTGGTGGAGAGGAGACAGAGTGATGAAGCCAATTGGTATATATATATATATATATATATATATATATATATATATATGGGGATTATTAGGAGGCCATGATGGACAGAGGCCACTGGGCAAATTTGGCCAGGAATTTGGCCTACTCTTTCGAAAGACATCCTGGGATTTTTTGTGACCACAGAGAGTCAGGGCCTCGGTTTAATGTCTCATCCAGAGGACGGTGCTCTTTAACAGTATAGTGTCCCCATTACTATACTGGGGCGTTAGAACCCACACAGAGCACAGGGTGAGCACCCCCTGCTGGCCTCACTAACACCTCTTCCAGCAGCAACCTGGTTTTCACAGAAGGTCTCCCATCCAGGTACTGACCAGGCTCAGCCCTGCTTAGCTTCAGTGGGGAACCAGTCTTGGACTACAGGGTGATATGGCTGCTGGATTTTAACATGTTATCTGCACGCATGTAAAATAGTAAATGGACTGCATTTATATAGCGTTTTCACAGACCAAGTGGCCACCAAAGCGCTTTTTACATATCACTTCTATCACTTCACATTCACCCATTCCTACACCAACGGCGGTGTCAGCTATGCAAGGCCATCCAGCTCGTCGGGAGCAAATCGCAAATTGTAAATTGCAATCGAGGATTTTTTTAAATCGAGAACTCGACTTTAATCAAGGAATCGTTACTGCCTTACTTTAAACTTTGAATATATTGTTAAATTTAAAGATATTTTTTTCAATAAAAAGCCGCTATTTAATGTCATCCATCATTGTTTTGTGGCTCTTTTTTAAGTATCAGTGCAGGCACTGTTTAGGCACCGGTACAATTTTAAAAGTATTAATTTGACACTGGTATTATAAAAAACCCAAACGTTACCCAACCCTAGCCATGCGTAGTAACAAGGACTCTGTGGCAAGAACTCCGCTTCGACACCGGGAGGCCGCCAAATGTGAGGAAGACCAAAAAAGCAGTGGATGTACAGCGCTACGGAGAACATGTGGGCAGTGAACCAAAACCCCAGAGGACGTCACAAACCGAGCCAAATGAACGAGACACAGCCGAGCAGAGAGATAACAAAGATCAAATATACAAAAATTCTCTCGGAAATATTCAAAAGTCTGAACAGATTAACCATAATAATTTCAAAATCAGACCTAGAGCAACTGAAACACAGTGGTGTATTAATAGTAGAAAGAAAGGGAAATAAAAGAAAAACAGGGGGACATATTTAAACAAGCAATTAGAAACCAAAGAAAGAAACTAGTGGCAGGAAAAGGGAACAAAGGAAACAGGCACTAAACGCAGAAAAACAGGTACAGATGTTCCGATACCCCTCTTCCCTTCCCGATACCTGGACTCAGGGTATGGGCCAATACCGAGTCCTGATCCGATACCTGTGTGTGTATCTATACAAGCTGCAATTCATGCTAGCACTGTATGAATTGATAGAATTATTTTATGGTGTGCTTCAGACTTATCCCTTAATTAAACATGAACAAATACATACAGTGAACTAGAGTATTTTTATTATCTGACATACATTTCACTGCAATATATTATTTATTTATTATTTATTTATAAGAACTTCAAATGCAACCACACATCTAATACTGTAAACTGAAAAAGGTATTTTAGTTTTACAATATAACTGTATAAAAAAGTGCAACAAATAAATCTAGGAATCTAAAAAATGATATATGAATAATATAAGAAAATAATCACTTTATAACTTAAAGTCCAGAAACAATTTTGTTAAATAAGAGGCATTTCAGTTTTGACAGCGGCTGATCATCCAAACCAATTAACTCGATAATTTTTTTGGTTATATTTATCGCTCGTTGACTGTCTTTTGAAAACTTTTCTCTTTGTTTGAAAGATCTTCCAGAGATTGTTGATTCTGGCGTGGCTCATCCTTCTCTCCTTGCCTTTGTGTAACCCTCGTGTTCTGCGGTGACGCGACTTCAAATGCTTTAAGTTACTCGTGTTGAAGTTGCTAATACTTGTTCCACCCCTCGAAATTACATTATGACATATGAGACATGTCGCCGTTTAACTGGCTGGTCCAGTCTGAAATACTGCCAAAAAGCGGACACACTGCTAACGCGCGTTTTCTTCTTTGCTGATCTAAACAGTGGTTGCTTGTGGCAACAGCACAACTTCCTGTGTTGCCACAAGCAACCACTATTTAGAGCCGCGCAGAAGAATTGATCTCTGATTTGCAGCATTAAGCAAAGCTAGCGTGCATAACTAGGTATTGTTTAAGAATATGGTATCGGATCGGTACATGGGTAGAAGTACTCGCTGATTAAACCAGCTGTATTGAAATTCTGTTCCCTCTTCTTCAGTATCCTGCAACAACCCTGATAGAACGATCAACCAAAAAGTAATGGAGGACGACACGATGGATGCTTATCTGTTTGATCAGAATGGGAGTTCTCTGGAGGAATTTGTTGAAGTTTACCTGCATCTGCATCAGGACGTTTACTGGGAGGAAGAGTTCTTAAAGCAGCGGTTCTGGAGAGGACTGGATGATCCACTAGCCCAGATACTGCTGCTCGAAGACTTAAATCGACCTTTTGCGGAGTTTATGGACAGAGCTCTTTGGGTTTGTGGTTCTTCCCTCACAGTAACACCAGCGGATCCAGAAATAGCAGAGCCAGTCTTCGAGCAAGAGCCAGAGCCAGTCTTCAAGCAAGACCCAGAGCCAGTCTTCGAGCAAGAGCCTGAGCCCGTCGCCTGTTCGCCAGAACCGGAGCCAATCGCCTGCCCGCCAGAGAGTGAACACGCCACACTTGAGTCTGCTCTGGAAGACACAGCGCTCATTGTGGTGTCCATGGCTGTTTTATGTGTGTGACATATCAGCATATCAGCTACAGCCCATGAACCCAGCCCAGAGTTTCCTTCGCCACTGTTCCCATCCAGCCCAGAGTTTCCTTCGCCGCTGGTCTCGTCCAGCCCAGAGTTTCCTTCGCCGCTGATCCCGTCCAGCCCAGAGTTTCCTTCGCCGCTAGTCCCATCCAGCCCAGAGTTTCCTTTACCGCTGGTCCCGCCCAGCTCAAAGCCCTCTTCGCCGTTGGTCCCACCCAGCACAAAGCCCTCTTCCCTGCTGATCATGCCCAGCCCAGAGCCCGTTGATCCTGCGCCAGAGCCCACTGATCCTGCGCCAGAGCCCGTTGATCCTGCGCCAGAGCCCACTGATCCTGCGGCAGAGCCCGTTGATCCTGCTCCAGAGCCCACTGATCCTTCGCCAGAGCCCACTGATCCTGCGCCAGAGCCGGTGTCTGTTCCCGATCCTGACCCAGTCCTTCTCCCCAATAAAATTTAGTGGGGGGGCTATACGCCTTCGCCGTGGCCGGCCAAAGACCCACGGAGGCCTGAAAGAATATCTCCGCCATGGCCGCCCGAAGGGTCCTCACCGCCACGGCCGCCCAAAGGGTCCTCACCGCCACGGCCGCCCGAAGGGTCCTCACCGCCACGGCCGCCCGAAGGGTCCTCACAGCCACGGCCGCCCGAAGGGTCCTCACCACCATGGCCACCCGAAGGGTCCTCGCCACCATGGCCACCCGAAGGGTCACCATCACCCTGGACGGCCAAGGGTCCGACAGCTCCGCCCTGGACGCCCGAGGGTCCGACAGCTCTGCCGTGGCCACGCCCACAGCCTGCTCCGCCCTGGTCCCCTGACCAGCCTGCTCCGCATGGATCGTCCTGGAGTCTAGGATGCCCACCCCTTTGGATGTTATACGGCGCGAGGACGCGCCTTCGGGGACGGGGGAGGTACTGTCACATTTCTATGTGTTTAAGTTCTGTTTTGTGATCTGGTTTCCCCCTGTCTTTGTTATTTTGGTTTAGTCCTTTTAGTGGTTCCCGGTCTGTTTAATTAGTAATTCCCTTCACCTGTGTTCTGTTAATCATCCTATTAGTCCCTGTTCATTTAAGCCCTGTGTTTTCCCACAGTGTTTGTTGATCGTCGTCGATGTATGGTTGTGTGTTCCTGAGTTCCTGTGTTTTCCTGTAACCTGAGTTTTTGAATAAGCCAGCTGCATTGAAATTCTGTTCCCTCGTCTTCAGTATCCTGCAACAACCCTGACACTAATACCGATGCCAGAATTTGCATTGGTATCGGCGGCATTTACGATACTAGTATCGAAAGAAGGAACAACTCTAAAAACAGGAACATACCAACTAAAGGTCCAGGAAAACCGAAACTCAAACTTAGATCCCCTAACAGTTTAGATAACTACACTGAAACTACAGGTACCAAAACTCAGTCCAACAAAATTAATTAAACATGACTACTGAAATGAGAAAAGCTATGAGCATGGCTCTTAAATTAACTGTAAGCTTACTGAAACTTCCTCAGTTATGTACCTATGGGTTATGTCTATCTACATGACTGATTGGCTCCACATGGAAAAGAACTGCCAGAAGAACTGAAATTGTGAAACTGTGTGAACAAATAAAAATCTGTAAAGAATTAAAAAAGAATGATGTAAGTTGTTATAGAGAATGCATAGGCCTATATCATTCATTGAAAAGAAGACGATATGTTCTCCTTCAGAAGAAAGTGGTTTTATTTCATTTTAAGATAAAGACATGATATATGTCACAGCAGTTAAATCTGTGTCTGTATTGTGTTCAAACTTTAATATCATTAATATAAACAGGTTGATAGATGTTTTCTCCAGGAGTATATGATGGGTTTGGAAATATGAGAGAAATTCTAGATTAATGCATTACAATTTAACTAAACCCATTAGAATTTAGTTGATTGTAGCAGTAAATGAAGAGATGTCTTATCGATCACAAGTTCAGTATGGCGTACCACAAGGCTCAGTACTAGGACCGCTGCTGTTCACTCTGTACATGCTACCATTAGGACATATCATTAGGAAACATGGAATTAGCTTTCATTGTTATGCCGATGATACTCAGCTGTATATTTCTTCAAAACCTAACGAAACTTACCAATTCACAAAATTAACGGAATGCATAGCTGATATAAAAAATTGGATGACTAGTAATTTCCTACTACTAAACTCTGAAAAAACAGAGATTCTAATTATTGGACAAAAAACTTCCACACGTAATAGCCTAGAATACTGTCTAACACTTGATGGCTGCTCTGTTAAGTCTTCGTCGTCGGTTAGGAACCTGGGTGTGCTCTTTGATAGCAATCTTTCATTTGAAAGTCACGTGTCTAGTATCTGTAAAACCGCATTTTTCCATCTTAAAAATATATCTAAATTACGACATATGCTCTCATTAACAAATGCGGAACAATTAGTTCATGCTTTCATGACAACAAGACTAGATTATTGTAATGCTCTACTGGGTGGTTGCCCTGCACGCTTAATAAATAAACTACAGCTGGTCCAAAACGCAGCCGCTCGAGTTCTTACTAGAACCAGGAAATATGACCATATTAGCCCGGTTCTGTCAACACTGCATTGGCTGCCTATTAAACATGGTATAAATTTTAAAATATTGTTGATTACTTACAAAGCACTAAATGGTTTAGCTCCGCAGTACTTGAGCGAGCTCTTAACGCATTATAGTCCTTCACGTCTATTGCGATCTCAAAATTCGGGCCAGTTGATAATACCTAGAATATCAAAATCGACTGCGGGCGGTAGATCCTTTTCCTATTTAGCACCAAAACTTTGGAACAGTCTTCCTACCATTGTCCGGGAAGCAGACACACTCTGTCAGTTTAAAGCTAGACTAAAAACACATCTCTTTGACCTAGCATACACATAATATATTATAGACTTCTATAACTCAATGTTAGGCTGCATAGATTAGGTCAGCCGGAACTGGGAACACTTCCCTTAATTCCTGATGTACTCGTTACATCATCATAAGAAGAATGGCATCTACGCTAATTTTAGTGTCTTTGTTTATCCCGAGGTTTTCCCGCAGCCGACCGGATCCAGGCCGTATCCAGATCTGACTAGGAGCTTTGCCTGGACCCGATGACAACGCAGTGCTGAAGTGCCAACTAGCCTCTCCCTATGGAGGATCCCTTTCCCACCCTACAGATAAAATGTTGTGATTCCGGTTCGCGTACCCACCCCGAAGTGATAAAATAAAACAAAATTCTGTATCAAATTACAGTGTAGCAATAATCAGATGATCAGCGCAATCATGTGGTTTTAATCAACTAAGTCTCCAATTAAGTAAACACTCCTGTTTCTTTCACAATCCGAAGAATGGAGATGTCATGAGACTTTTTAAGTTACTGATTCACACACAAGCAAATGGCGATGGGACTTAATTAAATGACCGATGCCAGAAGTGCCCCCGCGGCGTTTTTCGCTGATAAGTAATCACAGGGTCCTCTGTCTTACCACATGTGACCCAATAGGAGCGCCTCTCTGGCCGGAGATCCCGTGGTGTCCCCTCTTCAGGACACCTCACAAACACAGACAACCTTGTGTGATGAACCACACTGGTCATTGTAACCAGACTTAAAACTCATCAATTCAAAGAATACGCACACACATATCATTGCCCGGGAGGGGGGTGAGCAAAAGTTCACCACATCTTCACCAACGAATGACCCAGCCACGTTCACAGTACACACACACACACACACACACACACAAGGACTTTTTCTCCAATCTCCTCAATTGAGAGACTTGTACTATGATATATTCGATATGTTTTTATGTTTGCCCATGTTCCACTGGGGTTAGATGTGATCGTATTATAATTCTAAATGAACAGAGGTGCTTTTAGATGCATTTTTAATGTAACTGTGTTTTCCTATAATGTTTGTATGTCGTTCTTCACACCTTTAGAATCCTCTTGATCTGACCAAACCATATATATATGGGTGCAAACCGTAAAATGTATGTTACTATGTTTTATCATCTCTGGAGTAAAATTGAACGCATTTTTACATCACGGTCATGAAACATGCAAAGTCGATCTCGAGGGAACAAAGGAACACTTATCCGCACACTTTCCTCCCAGCTGATTGGTGCATTCACGCCAGAGGAGGCGTAAACAGAAGTGTCTTTAAAGAAGACCACCAAGCACCTCATCTTTGGTTTTTGGTTTTAGTTTTGGAAGAGTAAGGAGGGGGGAGAAAGAACTGCATCTTTGGGGGAACTCCCTTCTTCGAGGGAACTTTTGACTGGACTCTTCCCTCTCCTTCGATCCGATGTAACCATCATACTCGTGATCCCCGCCCTGGGGGATCTTTCCTCTTCTTTTCTTTTGTTTAAGTTTGTTTTTCCTTTGTTCATTTCACCAGAAATGAACTTAGTCTGAATTATTTATTTGGTAATTTACGTCAAAGACCTTTAAGCCTTCTTTGAAACTGCGCGCTCCAGACCGCAGCAAACCACGTGACGCTCCAACGGAACACACAAAGACCAGCCGCTCACACACGCCGCAGGGCTCAGACACCTGAGAACTATATGCAAGTATATTTGAGTTACCAAGATTTTAGAGCATTAAGACTGTTTTTCCGTGTTGTCTCTTAAAGGTTTAAATGTCCAGGTGAATTTTGCCAAACTGTGATCCTACGGATCTCTCTCTCTCTCTCTCTCTCTCTCTCTCTCTCTCTCTCTCTCTCTCTCTCTCTCTCTCTCTCTTCCCAACTCTCTCTCCCTCTCATTTTTATCTTCCTCTCTCATCCTATTTTAATTCGTGTTTGTAATGTTTTTCGATTTGTTTGTTTCGGGTGTATATACATATATTCTGTGTGAATTGTAGTTCGATGTATTATTAGTCCAACTATTAAAACCATTATATTCTTGATTGCCTTCTGTCTAAAATGCTCATTTTACAAAGTCAATGAGATTTCGATCCTAGCAACAAAGCTTTCATTATTGACTATGTTGCGTAGTCTAATTTTATAAACACAGGAAAATTAATGTTCACGGCCAGAAAATTGATATGTCTTGGAGTTTATAAGAAGGGATAACTTTGTTGAGAAGTTGATAAGTTAATCTTACGGCCGTTTGCTGGACAAACAGTTTGATAGCTAAATTAACTCCATTAAAGGTTATCTCATATAATCGATCTGAAAATGGACCATTGACATATGAATGAGGAATTATAATTCGTTGTGATTGATCATTCGTGTGTACAATCAATCTATTTTCAACTTCGATAATTTAACTGTAATATGCAATATATTAATCATATTCATGATTAATTATTAAAATCCCCTATATATAATTTGAGCTAATTTAATGTAAAACTAAATGTTGTTACAGTTTGGTGGAGAATGCGGGCAATTTCAAACTTTGTTTTATGAGCAATCCAGTTTCAATCTGTGTATATGGTTATTAATTTTTTTTTTTTGTGCGCGCTATGAAATTATGAAATTGTGAGATAAGTCGCAACGCGAACTCACTCCTAACCGACTGAGGCAAAAAGCCGAAGTCAGTAACGTTACATTTTTAACAAGTTGCTAAAAATATGCCTAGACAATTGTTAGCACTGTTAAATGCTAAGACTGCAGTACTTTAATATTACAAATGTCCTGTTAAGAGATGAATAAATACCTCTGCAGTTGATACATTTCTAATATTTGTTTTAAATCGCTGTGAATGAAGAATTCTCACGTGCGTATTACCGGTTTGAATAAATATGTTTTTAAGCGAGATTCCTTTTAAACATAGGCCTTGCATGCAAATATCGTTATTGAATTCGAGGTTAACCCAGTGATATTCAACAATAACGATAAACTCCTGGTCAAAAAAATTGGCGTAGCTACCCAATTGAAGATCTAATACATTTAAATCATAAGTGCTATTGTGAAAAATGTTTATTGGAGTTCGAACCAACAGACGAAAATTCCTGTTGTCCACATTTGTGTATGTGCGGCGAAGAAATCCCGCCATATAATCTTGTGCAGTATAGCACCAAAAAGATCCGCAGAGATCTGAATTGTATACTTGTGATTTATTCCAGAAAATCAGTGCGTGACGCGAGCTGAAAGCTCTTAGCTTTTGAATCACATTAAAAAGTGGTTGTAATTCCGCTGACTAAACACTAGAGGGAGTTTAGAAGTCTCAAATTACGCCCCGCCTTCTAACTTCGGCATGCATGAGTGCTATTACTAGAGGGCCGTTTCAGATAATGCTCTCTTACTGCTAAAAGTCCACCACCTAGTGGCCGCCTTCTAAGTCGGCTCACTCAACTCTCCTTTTCTCTCTTTTCAAATTCTGTTTTGAATTGCCTATCTCTACTTTTCTCTTTTGATTGTTTTATAGTTATTGATGATACTTTGCTGTTATCGTTAATTATTATAAAATATTATCCTGATTTGTCAATTCCCTTACACGCTTAATTAAATTTGGTTTTAAGCCGGTTTGAATTTAAATTTACATCGTGTTTGCCTGTCAGTCACTGATACCCACTTAGAGGGACACGCACCCTTGTGGCATCCCCTGCTAAGACGGTGCATCACTTTTCCTCCTTTCATTCTGTTTTGAAGTGGTATATTTCCAGTTTTTCATTGGCTTTATTTTATTTATCACTGATACCTTACAGTAATCGTGATCATCATCAGATATAATTTTGATCTTTACTTTTCTTACACTTATTCAAATTTTGGTTTGAAACAAACAAATTTCGAATTTAAATTTGAATTATGTTTCTCAGTTCAATTTTTTTTTTTTAATTTATTCTTCGTATTGATACTTCATCACAACTGTATCCTTACTAGATTAGATGTTACTTAACATCTCTTTATACACTTATTTAAATTGAGTTTAAACCGGTTTGAATTGCAATTTAAATTAAGCTGTCTTTTCAACCAGGTTGACCACTGAGAGGAGGTACGCCCCCTTGTGGCACAAACCCGCTACTACAGCTTGCCTCCTCCTGTGTCATCCTGCGTTACTTATTGATATCTCTTCTTTTAGGGATTAGGTGATTCTGATAATTAACATTGTCATAATTCCCTTTTGTTTTTACCATTATTTAGTAAAGCCTTTGCTTTTTATTTTCTACATTAGTACTCAATTTGGTTTAGACAAAGAAAGCCTTAATTCACTTTAAGTTTCACTTGTTCTTCATCCTGTTTTGTATTCATAGGTAGAACACTCTCTTATGCTGTGGTGATTTGACAGTCATCCCTGGTTGGTTTCCAGCGAGCGGGGTCGTCTGACCGGCGTTACCGACGCCTGCCGTGCGTGAGTCTCGGACCCATTCTGTTTCTTTCCATTGGTGCGGCACGCAATAAGACTCAGCAATTTGGCACTCCAAAGGGAAGTCAACCACACTAGTCGACACACAAGGCAATTTTGGAATAATTACTCAAACCAAGGCCCGAAGAGGGGCCACTCTTTTTGAGGGTTCTGGGGAAAATCCACTTTGCTGTGCCGTCTGGGAAGTTGACACCTTGGTATTGCCGGTTGTGTTTAAAGTCAAGTTGTTTGAGAGGGCGCACCTTGGTACAGATGAACGGAGGGGCCCGGGGACACTGTGGTTGAGTGTTAAGGGACGACGGAAAGATTGACCGCGACGCTGGCTCCGACCAGGGAGGACCTCAAATCACCCCAGGCAAGCTAACATAAGGTAAAACCCATCCACTTAGTATAGGCCACAGAATATTAGATATTCCCCCGGTCATTTAAGTGTTTGGCCCATCCCCTTTTCTCCAAGCCACACATAGCAGGCTCAGGCCTCCTTATCCCCTGTAACACTTCCTGTGTTATTATTCACTCAATTTCATTACAGACCTATTCACTTTTATTGTTTCATTTTACTTCCATCTTTCCCATCTTGCTATTTTTCTTTTCTGTTGTGATCTGTTCCTTTCAGTTCACCTAGAGGCAGAACCTACGAGAGACACCAAGGAAAGCTAAATAACAGGTTGACAACCAAGCTGTTAGCATCAACAGATGACCCACTAGGCTACCGCCCTGTCAAAATCTTTATTTAGGTCCCACGCTGACCTACGCAAATTTTCCCCACATAACTCTAACTGCCTGCATCAGTTAGCCGAAATTCTTGTAGACGGCATCGCCCGTATTAGTATTATAGCTTGTAAACGAACTTGCATTGGTCTCTTTGTGTGTGCTGTGTTCCTCTCGCCCACAGTGAGCCAGTATGTTCCGATCTTCCAGCCCCGCAGTCCAATGGGACAACCTCGAGACATGGCTGAAAGCCATGACGACTACCTTCCTGCCCAAGGTCGCCAGTGACTCAGAGCCCCCGAGCAAAAAGCAGCTCGACGCCGACTTGGACAAGCTGACGGCTCACGAACCGAGTCAAAGCTACAACGACAAAGACTGGGCCCGACACGTCGGAAACCTCGCTCACAAGCTCATTGCACAAGCACGCCTCCACGAAAGGAGCCGCATCGCCCTGGAGCATGAAGTAGCAACGCTAAAGATGCAAGCGGAGGAGGCCCAGATCCACAGTCGTCTAGAACAACTACTCCTCGAAACCAAGGAAAAGGATGACACCGACCCCGAGCTACAGAAGGAAGTGGAAAGACTTCAAACTGCCCTGTCTGATCTTCGTATACACACAGACCGAAAAGAGCAGTCAGAGAAAGGAACCAGAGAGGAACTCAACAAGAAACTGCGAGAAGGTGAAGCTCTCCTTGCAAGAGCAGAGACTGAACTAAAAGAAAGAGACAATAAAGCCAAGGCCTGCGAAAAACACTTGCAAGCGGCCCAAGCTAAAATCCACGAGCGTGTTCAGCAGAGACACGATCTCAAAGACGAACTTGACATTATTCACAGAGAGCTGAAACACTCATATAGACTGCAGAGTGACCGGGAAGGGGAAACACACACCACAAAGTTTCTCCTGACCAACCGGTCCGCACCTTTCAGCCAACAACCCAGAGCTGAAAAGAAGGGCGAAAGCCCGCTGTTCAAAACACCACCAGCCAGCCCTTAAGAACCCCCGTCAGCAGCGAGGGGGGGGGAGCCTTTCCAAAGAACCCCTGCCACTAACCACGGCATGGCTCCCAAAGAACTTGACAAGCTGGCCAGAAACATCCCGACGTTCACTCTGAACCCTGCAGGAGGCCACAATGTGCACGCATACCTGCAAGACATTGACTTTCACTTACAAACTGTTACTAACGCGACCTTATGGAACAGATTGTACCTGCTAAGAATTACTTCCAGTCGTGAGGTGCACAGCTTCCTTGACCGTCAACCAGAGACTATCAAAACGGACTACCAGCAGCTGCAACAAGCTTTGATCCGTGAATTCTCTGATCCAGAATCAGACCAAGGGTTATTCACCGCCATGGACCTCAAGCAGGCCCGACTTGAAACCCCACAGACCTACTACAGCCGACTCCGACAAGCCTACTTCGGAGCACGGAACCAACCAGGTATGGAAGAGGATGTCAATTTCAGAACTCTGTTCCTTCGAAATCTGCATCCCACAGTGAGTCATTACTTAGGCATCCTGGCCTGTCCCCGTAGCATGTCTACCCAGCAGCTACGAGACTTGGCCCACAAAGCTCACATTAAGCAAAAGACTGTGTACGAAAAGACTTTTAAAGACACCACAATCTACTCTGTCTCTGAACACTACTCAGAGCTGCCTCTAGAGGGCGCCCCACAACACCACAGCCCTTTTTACAGAGAGTCAAGACCGTTCCAGGCCAGCAGAAGGCAGCACGGCCGTGACGGTGCTCATCCAAGGCACCAGAGCGAGCGCTCTGAAAGATTCTGGGAAGCCAGCCGGCGACCCAGAAATAGCCAACCCCCATCACCAAGAGACTCAAACCCAGACATCCTACGTCTAAGCGTAAGGCCTGAAACAGGCACCCAGAACACTGCTCATCAGCATCAGACCACAGAGCTTACTGTCACACCACAAAGTGACAGCATCACCCAGCCACCACAGCTGACAGCTGCACAGCCTAAGCATGACAGCACAGTTTCCCACGACTGGGTCCAACATCACAAAGACCCAGGAAATGCTGCTTTGTCTACCTGCCTCCACAGCGAACAACACGAGACCGGCCCTAACCGCCCATCGATCACCACACCAACCCGGACGCCAAAGCTCCTGGGGAACCTGATCGAAAACGGGGTGGCCCGGAAACCCTACCTAGCCATCACTTTGGAAAATGACGTGAGACTTGAAGCACTGGTAGACACCGGCGCAGACCTTACTTTGATATCAGCTGAACTTTTTGGAAAACTCAGAGCTAAAGCTATGAGACAAAATCGAACTCTTACATCCGAATCGTGTGAGCTGAATGTGCAGTCGTACAGCCAGAACGACATCCGGCTCGAACAGGTAGCTCCCATTCACCTGACAATTGGTTCTATGAGTCTGATCCACCCGGTGTACATCTCACAAATGGACACGTACCCCTTTCTGATTGGCAAAGACCTGTTAGACTGCTCTGAGCTTTTATTAGACTTATAAACACCTGACCGTCTGGGCCCAAGTTCAAGAACCCAACCCCCTCCGGTCACAGAGGTCACGAGAACTACAACAAAGCCAGACTCCAAAATCACAGAGTTCCCCGGAACTCCAGCAGCCATCCATGAAGACACAGCCTCAGCACCAAGTCAAGGTTCAAGTCCGCTACCCTGCACCTTCCAGCTCGCCAAAGACCACGCAATGCCCACTCAACGATGCGTGACCTAATGCAGAAGGCCTCTTCTGAAAGAAGTCCTAAAACCCCGCTGATTTTGAACTGCAAAACCAAAAGACACTGCACGAACACAGTGCAAGACTCTGCTAAAAGGGTCCCTGATCAGCATAGGACATAGAACTTTTAAAAGTAGATGAAAATGTGTGCTCAAAGAGTTGCAAGACTCTGCATTCGTAAAATTAGAATTTTACTGAGTTAAAAGAATCTTAAATGGACGCGTAAATCTCAACGGCCAACAGACTATGCACAACTCTTTTGAAACAAACAGTTTCTAGATGCTGGTTGAATTGACACTGCTAAACATTAGGTTTCCTGACAATGAAGGGTTACAAGAAACACTAACTCCAAATAGGGCATACGTCACCTTACCGCCAGAGTGTAGGAAAACCACCTCAGCCTTAAACTACTGTTAACCTACAGGCGTGCATTTGATCTTTGCGATCCAACTAGAACACAACGTGCAATAAGCATTTTTAATCGCTGGCTTGTCTAAATGCAGATAAAACGATAGCTGGAATTGACATCTCTACTTTAAGTGAAAGAGTCTTAGATTTCCAACTAATATCAGTAAGTTCAGCCGTAAAGCGTAAGTCTGTGTGACAAAGGAATCTCATTTCAGCAGCCTCTAATCTGTACCGATATCTATTCTGCTTTGGTCAAAAAGAAATCCAAATTGCAGTATGACTAAACCTGTGTCTGAAAAAGAAAGCTCAGAACAGAGTTGTATATATGTAGACCTGGGTGATGCTCCCCTTTCTACAATGTAAAGGCCTTACAAATTATTGTTAGATTGATGTAATTCACCTAAATTTTAGCTGCATCTACAAGCAGAGAGCTACCTAGCGATCAAAACTGTTTACTCGCTGAAAAGTCAGCATTTATGCATGAGAGGAACGTAACTATAGATGCTTAGACAACCTTTGACTTACAGCAAATCTATTTCCTTACTCGGTAAACAAATAGAATAAGTTGTGTAAAGTAAAGAGAAGAGTTACATGAGTAAAATTAGCAAATGCCAAAACACAGTCGCATTTTACTTAATGTAACATCAAGTTCTCGAAAGACTTCAAGTATAGGCGCCCCCTTTTAACCCGTTAAAAGGTGCAGACACTTTTCAGGGACTGTTGAATTGTTCTGACATACTCTAGTTCCCATGACAACAACTTGTCACAGGAAGTGCTAACTTGTGACGTCACTTTGTAAACAAACCAGCCTAGGTGGCTAAGCTACCCTAACCTAGTATCCATCTACCTTAGGCTAAGCTAACTTAACCTAGCATCCTTCCAGCCTTAAGCTAAGTTAGCCTAACCTAGCATCCATCCAACTTAGGCTAAGCTAACCTAACATAGCATCCATCCAGCGTAGGCTAAGCTAAATAATAACTTCCACAGTTAGAAGTTAGCATCATTTACTTGAACCCTTAATCACCGTTGTTTTGTTTTCCACAGTGCAAAGTATTCTAGAATACTTTCCTTAACACCAGTTAGGATTTCTAATTCACTTTCCGTGTTTGCAACTCTTCTTAGCTAAAGTTCACCTTCACTAGTTTAGGCATAGTCCTTGCTAACCGTCGAAGGCTAACTTTGCAGATGCCCTGTTAATTAAACATAAGTTTGACTACATGTAAACTGTGTAGCTAGAGAAGAATTCATATAGCAATAGGAATTTTCATCACTAATGCCACTGATTATTCTCGCCTTCAGATCATTCCCGTTGTTTTGATCATTTTATTCCCTTTTGCTTTTAATTTTAATTTGTTTTTGTTCTTTGTTAACTCTTTCATTTCTTTGACTTTGATAATAATAGCAGTCAGCTATTCCCTTGGCTATTCAGTCATCTATATGATTTAATTTCATTTCCTCTCTTGTTCAAATGTGGTTCCATTCCCCATAGGGCCCAGAAAGGAAACAGAGACACCCTTATTTGTTATTTTGGCGTAGTTTCAACCAGTATACTCATTTTGTGACCCTGCAACACAAGTAATTTAAACAATTTACTAGGGCACAACTATGGTCCAGAGGATTGATAATAAGCATAATTCAAATAGGAAAGCTTTCCTTTTCCCCCTATTATTCACTTCGTCAAGCCGTGGTGAACCACTAGTTCAGTCCAGAGAAATAATTTAGTCATAAGAACCATCTTAAGTCATTTATTTCATCTCGGCTATGCTCCTTCCAGGAAATACTCTCGGAACCACATACATCTTAGCCTCCTAAGATCCACAGCTAAGATAAGATACAAGACACATTTCACTAGCTAGTTACACGTGAAACACCTAGCTTTATGCTACAGACCTAGCGAACCAGTTAAACCGTGGTTCTGAACTTTTAAGGTCATGCATGCGTCTCTCACCACAAGTATGACAAAATGTCACAGAGCCCCTGCTTCACCTGACCTTAACCTTCCAGCTAACCAAAGACTATGACAAAACAATGGACAATATGAGAAACCACCTCTCAGACCCCTCCAACCACCCAAGCACGCCGTCTGCAACCACCGATAACCGGTGCCCCAGTCAACTGCAGCTCACCAAACACATGATGCGTGAACAGGACAACATTCTACGTTATGCACCTGATGCCATCACAGCGCCAAGGCTTGTGGTGCCACAATGCAGAAGGGGGGTAATGCCAATGTATGCCCATGACGCATCACGTGCTGCACACTGCAGCACCAGAACCACTTACAAGACACCGAAGCAAGTGACACACCGTCGTCCTTGAAACGAAAAGACTGTCCTAGCCAACCAAGGACGACACTCGCTGAAATTTTTCCTACCTTTCTCTCTCTTCTTTTTGCCTTTACCAGGATGCTGCCGTGGTTTGCCATTCTGAGCCTTCAGCCAACCTGAGGGCAGCCGCAAACGGACAGCATCTCACCGGGTCCGGCATCAGGCATCGTCCTAAAAGAACAAATGGGATTCCTGATAACCAACTGCCGCACACACACCCAGAAAGTGTATGTTCAAGTGGACCCCCGCAACGTGTACCTAAAACCCTACCCCAGCACAGTAGCCCAATTCAGCTGGGCCAGTGCCCAATGGACAGAGGACTCCCTCGCTCACGCTGAGGCCAATGTTGAGCACATGCTCAACCAACTTGATAAAATGACTGTCACACAAGCGGACTTAAGTGGACACAACCGCCGTGCCAAACGGATCCTAGGAGCTTTGCTCAGAGCCGCCGCTGCTGTCGGAACTCTGTTTAACGTTGACATATCCAGTGTCAATGCAGTGAACCTAGCCACCGTGAGACGGCATGTGACTGAAATTCAAACTGAGATCCCACTGCTAAAAGAGCAACTTACGATACAGAGTGCCTCCCTGCAAATCACCCACAAGACATTTAAGGGAACAGTGGTAATTCTCAACACTCACAGC
Organism: Meda fulgida; assembly: GCA_030578275.1. Taxonomy (NCBI): domain Eukaryota; kingdom Metazoa; phylum Chordata; class Actinopteri; order Cypriniformes; family Leuciscidae; genus Meda; species Meda fulgida. Next base: position 170,007 of record CM060623.1, read on the forward strand.
GTTCTGCTGAACCAGACAGTGAACTCCATGAAACAGCTGTTTACTGTCTCCCAGAATGACTTTGCTCAAACTCAGCTGGTCACAGCCCGGATGACAGACCTGCTGCGGGAGGTGAGCTCCTCCATTGACAGCCTAGCCATGGGTAGAATTCCACCGTACCTGATACCCTTAAGCCTGGTGCAAACCATGCTGGCTCCTGCCATCACCACGCCAACTGACCCTCTACAAGCACACCTTACCTACTCTCTGGGTAACGCCATCCCACTCCGCGTCGACTCCGAGCAGAGGAAAGTGGGTTTTCTCCTGAACCTACCCATCATAGAGTCAAGCCGACTCTACCAAGTAAAAGACATTGTCAAGGTCGGATTTTTGAAAAGTGACACGCACATCAAGATTCGCACTCCAGACGTGGTGGCCTACCACGACAGCAAGACACGGCTGTACCTGGCCCCGAACCTGCACATGTGCACATTGACCAAAGACATTCACTATCTCTGCCTTAACAGACCCTTCCTCAGAGACAACACTGACGGAATCTGCAGGCTGCAGATCAGCGACACCCGCTGCCCTGCCGAAGCAAAGCCTCGCACTCAAGGCATCGAGACCCAAGCAGAGATTGTAGGTGACAGGTGGTGCGCACAGCTGCACTCACTGCACCATCCTTCACCTGGACGACCTAGCCCTGTACCACCTTCCGAGTGAAGAATACCAATCCGAACTGGAAAAATGGATTGAGGAAGGGGGGGGGGGGGGGGGGGTCACAGATCATCGACATCGCTGCCCTTGACACAGCCCTCCAAGCATTGTCCAGATTGCCCATCCTGAACAATTCACCTGTTGTTCAAGCATGGACCGCCGCTGACACAGCACTTTGCATTTCGACAATCATCATGCATACCGACGACTCAACGAGATGAGAGCCTCAACAGCCAGGCTCACCCAAGCCATGTCCGGAGGGTTCCGTAGGGGCCCTCGGAAAGAAGACTCCCCGCTAGAGAACGCGGAAAACCTCATAGAGCTGAGCCCTCAGCCCTAACCATCATCTGCAGCATCCAACCTCCATGATTTACCTGCCACCTGACCAATGCGGTCATGATGGTTCAACGAGGCCCACCCACACGGGTCCTGCCGAACCATCAAGGGGGGAATGTAGCAATAATCAGATGATCAGCGCAATCATGTGGTTTTAATCAACTAAGTCTCCAATTAAGTAAACACTCCTGTTTCTTTCACAATCTGAAGAATGGAGATGTCATGAGACTTTTTAAGTTACTGATTCACACACAAGCAAATGGCGATGGGACTTAATTAAATGACCGATGCCAGAAGTGCCCCCGCGGCGTTTTTCGCTGATAAGTAATCACAGGGTCCTCTGTCTTACCACATGTGACCCAATAGGAGCGCCTCTCTGGCCGGAGATCCCGTGGTGTCCCCTCTTCAGGACACCTCACAAACACAGACAACCTTGTGTGATGAACCACACTGGTCATTGTAACCAGACTTAAAACTCATCAATTCAAAGAATACGCACACACATATCATTGCCCGGGAGGGGGGTGAGCAAAAGTTCACCACATCTTCACCAACGAATGACCCAGCCACGTTCACAGTACACACACACACACACACACACACACACACACACACAAGGACTTTTTCTCCAATCTCCTCAATTGAGAGACTTGTACTATGATATATTCGATATGTTTTTATGTTTGCCCATGTTCCACTGGGGTTAGATGTGATCGTATTATAATTCTAAATGAACAGAGGTGCTTTTAGATGCATTTTTAATGTAACTGTGTTTTCCTATAATGTTTGTATGTCGTTCTTCACACCTTTAGAATCCTCTTGATCTGACCAAACCATATATATATGGGTGCAAACCGTAAAATGTATGTTACTATGTTTTATCATCTCTGGAGTAAAATTGAACGCATTTTTACATCACGGTCATGAAACATGCAAAGTCGATCTCGAGGGAACAAAGGAACACTTATCCGCACACTTTCCTCCCAGCTGATTGGTGCATTCACGCCAGAGGAGGCGTAAACAGAAGTGTCTTTAAAGAAGACCACCAAGCACCTCATCTTTGGTTTTTGGTTTTAGTTTTGGAAGAGTAAGGAGGGGGGAGAAAGAACTGCATCTTTGGGGGAACTCCCTTCTTCGAGGGAACTTTTGACTGGACTCTTCCCTCTCCTTCGAACCGATGTAACCATCATACTCGTGATCCCCGCCCTGGGGGATCTTTCCTCTTCTTTTCTTTTGTTTAAGTTTGTTTTTCCTTTGTTCATTTCACCAGAAATGAACTTAGTCTGAATTATTTATTTGGTAATTTACGTCAAAGACCTTTAAGCCTTCTTTGAAACTGCGCGCTCCAGACCGCAGCAAACCACGTGACGCTCCAACGGAACACACAAAGACCAGCCGCTCACACACGCCGCAGGGCTCAGACACCTGAGAACTATATGCAAGTATATTTGAGTTACCAAGATTTTAGAGCATTAAGACTGTTTTTCCGTGTTGTCTCTTAAAGGTTTAAATGTCCAGGTGAATTTTGCCAAACTGTGATCCTACGGATCTCTCTCTCTCTCTCTCTCTCTCTCTCTCTCTCTCTCTCTCTCTCTCTCTCTCTCTCTCTTCCCAACTCTCTCTCCCTCTCATTTTTACCTTCCTCTCTCATCCTATTTTAATTCGTGTTTGTAATGTTTTTCGATTTGTTTGTTTCGGGTGTATATACATATATTCTGTGTGAATTGTAGTTCGATGTATTATTAGTCCAACTATTAAAACCATTATATTCTTGATTGCCTTCTGTCTAAAATGCTCATTTTACAAAGTCAATGAGATTTCGATCCTAGCAACAAAGCTTTCATTATTGACTATGTTGCGTAGTCTAATTTTATAAACACAGGAAAATTAATGTTCACGGCCAGAAAATTGATATGTCTTGGAGTTTATAAGAAGGGATAACTTTGTTGAGAAGTTGATAAGTTAATCTTACGGCCGTTTGCTGGACAAACAGTTTGATAGCTAAATTAACTCCATTAAAGGTTATCTCATATAATCGATCTGAAAATGGACCATTGACATATGAATGAGGAATTATAATTCGTTGTGATTGATCATTCGTGTGTACAATCAATCTATTTTCAACTTCGATAATTTAACTGTAATATGCAATATATTAATCATATTCATGATTAATTATTAAAATCCCCTATATATAATTTGAGCTAATTTAATGTAAAACTAAATGTTGTTACAACAGTTACTGTAAATCCGGCCTCTAGTTCATAAACGCCAGAGGAGAACTGGCCCCCGACTGAGCCTGGGTTCTCCCAAGGGTTTTTTTTTCTCCATTAGGTCACCTGATGGAGTTTTAGGACACCAGTAGGTCACTTGATGGAGTTTTTCGGTTCCTTCCCACTGTTGCCTTTGGCTTGTTCAGTTGGGGATATTCAAAATAATTAACCAAGCATTAGTACCATTGATCAGCCCTACCAAACGTGGATGTTTTTTCACTAAGAAACAAACATTGTTATATTATTTAATTGATATTGTGAAGCTGCTTTGATGCAATTTATATTGTGAAAAGCGCTATATAAATACACTTGACTTGACTTGACTTGACTTGATTAAATCTACTTCAGATTACTAAAATATGACTAAAACTAAATCAAAATCTGCTGCCAAAAAGAACAATGTGAAGCACAGAGGTGGGAGTGTAATGACATGGGGCTGCATAAGGGCAAAATATTTTGGAGAGATGGCATTTATAGATGGAACCCAGAATGCCTGTGAATGTAATGTACCAAAATACTAGCTGACAAGATAACTTCTGGTCTCCAGAAGCTTGGCAGAAGGAGAATATTATAACATGATAATGATCAACAGCACACTGCCACAAGCATACATGAGTTTCTAAAGAAAAAAAAGAAAACATCTCATTCATGAAAACTATGAACAGGAGATGTACCCTGCTTTACTTGATCCAAAAGAACACATTTAGGGTATTTCACGAGTTTACATGTTTGTGTAATCTTTGAATAGTATAGGGAAAAAACATATTTGGCTTGCTGTCCTTGGTGGATAGTGTGGGCTCGAGTGATAAATGAAGATTATTGTGTCCTCACAGGGTTGTGTGTGCACTGTTTGGATTAATAAATTAATTTAATGACGTGGAATGTGTTGTTTGAATTTATAATTAGCCTATAGGAATGGCATTTCCAGGCTGTCTTGTAGGATTGGAGGGTCATCGGAGCCCTGAAGGGATACAGCTGGAACAGTGCGGATGAGGTTGTGGACTGCAGCATGCTTTGGAGATAGGGAGGCCATTTTGGTAAAACCATTTTGTTGCAGCAAGGCAGGGTTAGGGAGCACGGGAGCAGAAGAAGGGAGAGAAAGGAGGTGTGAGATTAAAGGGCAACTTTAGGGAATTATGTGCATGGCGAATTTTAAATGACAGAGGAGAGTGGAAAAACGTTCAAAAACTTCAAAAACTTTTTGGATGATGCGAAGGTGGGCAGCTGGGATTGCATTGTGGGGGCGATGATTAAAAATCGTCAAGCAGATGACTGAGGAGAGGGATTGCGTGATTATCAAACAGGATCCAGCATATCGCTTCAGACAGCATCTCAAATATTTGGGGGCTGTTTTTTCAGCCAAAAGTTAAGTGCACGGTGAAATAGAATTTGTCATGCCATCACACTCCAGAGAGATGGCTGAAATCTGAGTGAATGGACATTGGCAATTTTGCCGAGCCACGCACCGCGGCCAATGCTTTTGATCATTGTTATAGCTTGGTCAACATTATGGTAATAAAGAGAATATTCTTTAATGGAATGAGGCTGTTAATGCTGAGAAAGGTGGATTCATGTGGGGCTGAGAGATCAATTATAATGCGCTTTTTTCCCAGAGAATTTCCTGGTTGCCACTGTGGGGCTGATGCAAAACATTTGGAAAGGAGGTAATCAAAAGGGGCTAATCATAAAGCCTCATTCCACTTCCTTTCATAAGAGATTGTCAACTATTTCAGATTTGGAAATTGCAGTTTGTAGGTTATTGCAAATAATGCTTGAGGAGGGCAGGCGCTCTAGACCGGGGGTTAAAACAATATTTGAGACAAGACAGGAAATAGGGTTTGACAATTCCACAGCAAGATGAGAAATAATGACAGGTTTGGAAAGATTTTTTTTAAAGATCTTTACTTTTGTTACCTTTCAAAACAGGACATATGGAGTAGTTAGACATGGAGAAAGAGACAACACTTCCTAGTAGACTTCATTTAAGTTATCCTGTCTGCCTGAAGAGAAATGAACTACTCTGCCCCTGACATCGTGGTTATTTGAGGGATTCAATATAACGGCAGGTCGAAGGTCATGCTTGTGGATTTTGTCTGACTAGAATCAGGATATGCCAGGATTACTGGTTTGATCTGAGAATAGGATGTTGTTGCTTGCTCGACTGATCTGCACACAGGAGATGTTGCAGCAGTCGAGGAAACCTCTTGTGCAGATCGGTGTCCAGTACCGAGTAAGGTCACTGATTCCACTGGGCCACATGGACTGAGCATTTGGCAGAGAACAGTTTGTAGTATGTATAGACTGCCAATGTAGGACAGTGTGAGCTCTGAGATGAATTACATGTAATCATTTAGTTCTCATGCCTATGGAGAAGCGCTGAACATATTATTTCAGTATAACGCCTGAAAGCATTGCAGATTTCTGCTAGGGATAACACGTGCGAGGAGGAAGATGTTGGGATCCTTAGAGTGACTGAAATATCTCTGCAGTCTATCTGGCAGTTAAACTCGCCGGGCGGAGATAGGGATAGCTTAAAACGTCCTCTTCTTATATAAAATAAAACAAAAAAACATATTAACTAAGCTCCAAAAACAGCTTGTTGTAAGATCTGTGACATCACACAAGCAAACACATTGGCACATAATCGCCTCTAGAGCAAGACATCGATGAATAATAATAAATCATCACACGACAGGCACCTCCAGTAGCCCAGAACAGAACCAAACCGCCAATCCAAACTATTATCTAAAGTCATTATCTTTGATTGTTTTTAATATTATTAAGCGAAATACAGAGCTGACAGAACACAAATGAGAGAAGACATAGAATGTACATGAGATAATAGAAATGGTACAGATGATGCAGCATGTAAGATTCAAACACCTAACCTTTAGACTAGAAACCCAGTTACTTTAAACAGTGCCCTACAGAGGACACATGTTTGTCTTGATGTCAAGGAGATCTTCCAAAGTGAGAATGTACACACAAAAGCATTAGATACCATGCTAACCAATAACTAACATAGAAGCTCACAAAGTTTACTGTTTACTGTACAGCTCTTACTGGACTACATCTGAGCCCGTTTTGGTGAGAATCTGATCAAATTTGAAAGGAATAGCAGAGAACAGAATATCTTTCAAAATGGTGACTATTGTGTGACTGTAATGTGCAAAGTACAAATGTAAAGCCACGTTTCCACCGCAGTAACTTTCTCCAGGAACTAGGGACTTTGTAGTGGTACTCTGTGTGTTTGGAACCAGGAACCAGGGTTTAAATGAAGTTACGGGTAAATACTTCTCCCTCAGGAAGTCCCTGCTTGTGAGCATTTCATCTGTTGCTGTGCGTGCTGTAACAGTTGATAGCTATTCGAATCAACAGTGGTGTTTAAAATATACAACCGATGGACCGACGATGAGGTTCAGTCTTTATTAAGCTTAGACAAAGTCCTTTTAGGCAAGTCATGCCACTCGGCCGCCATCTTGGCAACGCCTCCTGGCAGCTATTTCGGACTAACAAGACCAGGTTCCTATCTAAATGAATGGGCAGAGAGTCAGAACTGCACTTTCACTGGTCACCGGGACATAAAAAATGCATGTATAGAAACAGCAGTAAAATATGATAAAAATCGCTGAAAAAGTTTGATGACTTTGCCCCAAAATAAGGTTTAAAACGCCTTTTTCCCCACAGGTTATACTTCACTACGCATGCGCAAGGGTTCTCTCCCTCTCTGACGTGGGAGCGGCACGGTTTGAAACACAGTATGTGTGAGCTCTCGCTCGCGCGCTCTAGATTCTGGGAGATTTGAACTAATTTGCGGGCATCAGGGAGCCGCTATCAATATGCGGTAGACACTTGGGATGTCTGATATTTACACAACAAACACATACACTGCATATCAAATCTGCCACCTTTTCAAACAGTAACATATTTTCCACTGTCGCAAACCTCAACTGTGCGCATGCGTCAGTGGAACCAGATGATAGGCTCAAATGTTTCCCGGCTTGAGTGTTAAAAGCAGACGATTGGCTTTCCAGCGGGAGGGGCGGGACATGTGCATAAAACCGCCATCTTTGGCGTTACGGGTTTTCCCTATATAGTTGTATTGAGGATTGAGTAAGTGGCATGTCTCTATAGAAATAGTCTGGCTTAGATTCAGAGGATGAAATCCAGCGGGAACTGTAAAGTAGCGCGCAGTCCTATGTCACCGGACTGTTTGCCTAATAGTCTGTTGTGATTTGTCTACTCTGCTCTGATTGGTCAGGTGACCCAGTCTGTTGTGATTGGTCTACTCTGCTCTGATTGGTCAGATGACTCAGTCTGTTGTGATTGGTCTACTCTGCTCTGATTGGTCAGATGACCCAGTCTGTTGTGATTGGTCTACTCTGCTCTAATTGGTCAGATGACACAGTCTATTGTGATTGGTCTACTCTGCTCTGATTGGTCAGATGGCCCAGTCTGTTGTGATTGGTCTACTCTGTTCTGATTGGTCAGATGGCCCAGTCTGTTGTGATTGGTCTACTCTGCTCTGATTGGTCAGATGACACAGTCTGTTGTGATTGATCTACTCTCCTCTGATTGGTCAGATGGACCAGTCTGTTGTGACTGGTCTATCTGATTGGTCAGATGGACCAGTCTGTTGTGACTGGTCTACTCTGCTCTGATTGGTCAGATGACTCAGTCTGTTGTGATTGATCTACTCTCCTCTGATTGGTCAGATGGCCCAGTCTGTTGTGATTGGTCTACTCTACTCTGATTGGTCAGATGACTCAGTCTGTTGTGATTGATCTACTCTCCTCTGATTGGTCAGATGACCCAGTCTGCTGTGATTGGTCTACTCTGGTGTTATTGGTCAGATGGACCAGTCTGTTGTGATAGATCTACTCTCCTCTGATTGGTCAGATGGCCCAGTCTGCTGTGATTGGTCTACTCTGCTCTGATTGGTCAGATGGCCCAGTCTACTGTGATTGGTCTACTCTGCTGTTATTGGTCAGATGGGCCAGTCTGTTGTGACTGATCTACTCTGCTCTGATTGATCAGATGGGCCAGTCTCTTGTGACTGATCTACTCTGCTCTGCTCTGATTGGTCAGGTGACCCAGTCTGTTGTGATTGGTCTACACTGCTCTGATTGGTCAGATATGCCAGTCTGTTGTGACTGGTCTTCTCTGCTCTGATTGGTCAGGTGACCCAGTCTGTTGTGATTGGTCTACTCTGCTCTGATTGGTCAGATGGCCCCGTCTGTTGTGATTGGTCTACTCTGCTTTGATTGGTCAGATTACCCAGTCTGTTGTGATTGGTCTACTCTGCTCTGATTGGTCAGATGACTAAGTCTGTTGTGACTGGTATACTCTGCTCTGATTGGTCAGATGGACCAGTCTTTTGTGATCGGTCTTCTCTGCTCTGATTGGTCAGATGACTCAGTCTGTTGTGATTGGTCTACTCTCCTCTGATTGGTCAGATGACCCAGTCTGCTGTGATTGGTCTACTCTGCTGTTATTGGTCAGATGGACCAGTCTGTTGTGATTGATCTACTCTCCTCTGATTGGTCAGATGGGCCAGTCTGTTGTGACTGGTCTTCTCTGCTCTGATTGGTCAGGTGACCCAGTCTGTTGTGATTGGTCTACTCTTCTCTGATTGGTCAGATGACCCAGTCTGTTGTGATTGGTCTACTCTGTTCTGATTGGTCAGATGGCTCAGTCTGTTGTGATTGTTCTACTCTGCTCTGATTGGTCAGATGAACCAGTCTGTTGTGATGGGTCTACTCTGCTCTGATTGGTCAGATGGACCAGTCTGTTGTGATTGGTCTACTCTGCTGTTATTGGTCAGATGGACCAGTCTTTTGTGATTGATCTACTCTCCTCTGATTGGTCAGATGCCCCAGTCTGCTGTGATTGGTCTACTCTGCTCTGATTGGTCAGATGCCCCAGTCTGTTGTGACTGGTCTTCTCTGCTCTGATTGGCCAGGTGACCCAGTCTGTTGTGATTGGTCTACTCTGCTCTGATTGGTCAGGTGACCCAGTCTGTTGTGATTGGTCTACTCTGCTCTGATTGATCAGATGGCCCAGTGTGTTTTGACTGATCTACTCTGCTCTGATTGGTCAGGTGATCCAGTCTGTTGTGATTGGTATACTCCGCTCTGATTGGTCAGATGGCCCAGTGTATTTTGATTGGTCTACTCTGCTCTGATTGGTCAGATGAACCAGTCTTTGTGATTGATCTACTCTCCTCTGATTGGTCAGATGAACCAGTCTGTTGTGATGGGTCTACTCTGCTCTGATTGGTCAGATGGAGCAGTCTGTTGTGATTGGTCTACTCTGCTGTTATTGGTCAGATGGACCAGTCTGTTGTGATTGATCTACTCTCCTCTGATTGGTAAGATGGCCCAGTCTGCTGTGATTGGTCTACTCTGCTCTGATTGGTCAGATGGCCCAGTCTGCTGTGATTGGTCTACTCTGCTCTGATTGGTCAGATGACCCAGTCTGTTGTTACTGGTCTTCTATGCTCTGATTGGCCAGGTGACCCAGTCTGTTGTGATTGGTCTACTCTGCTCTGATTGATCAGATGGGCCAGTCTGTTGTGATTGATATACTCTGCTCTGATTTGTCAGGTGACCCAGTCTGTTGTGATTGGTCTACACTGCTCTGATTGGTCAGATGGGCCTGTCTGTTGTGACTGGTCTACTCTGCTCTGATTGGTCAGATGGCCCAGTCTGCTGTGATTGGTTCACTCTTCTCTGATTGGTCAGATGGCCCAGTCTGTTGTGATTGGTCTACTCTGCTCTGATTTGTCAGGTGACCCTGTCTGTTGTGATTGGTCTACTCTGCTCTGATTGGTCAGATAGCCCAGTCTGTTGTGATTGGTCTACTCTGCTCTGATTGGTCAGACGACTCAGTCTATTGTGATTGGTTTACCCTGCTCTGATTGGTCAGATGACTCAGTCTGTTGTGATGGGTCTACTCTGCTCTGATTGGTCAGATGGAGCAGTCTGTTGTGATTGGTCTACTCTGCTGTTATTGGTCAGATGGACCAGTCTGTTGTGATTGATCTACTCTCCTCTGATTGGTAAGATGGCCCAGTCTGCTGTGATTGGTCTACTCTGCTCTGATTGGTCAGATGGCCCAGTCTGCTGTGATTGGTCTACTCTGCTCTGATTGGTCAGATGGCCCAGTCTGTTGTTACTGGTCTTCTATGCTCTGATTGGCCAGGTGACCCAGTCTGTTGTGATTGGTCTACTCTGCTGTTATTGGTCAGGTGACCCCGTCTGTTGTGATTGGTCTACTCTGCTCTGATTGGTCAGATAGCCCAGTCTGTTGTGATTGGTCTACTCTGCTCTGATTGGTCAGACGACTCAGTCTATTGTGATTGGTTTACCCTGCTCTGATTGGTCAGATGGCCCAGTCTATTTTGACTGGTCTATTCTGCTCTGATTGGCCAGATGACCCAGTCTGTTGTGATTGGTATACTCTGCTCTGATTGGTCAGATGGACCAGTCTGTTGTGATGGGTCTACTCTTCTCTGAATGTTCAGATGACCCCGTCTGTTGTGATTGGTCTACTCTGCTCTGAATGGTCAGATGAACCAGTCTGTTGTGATGGGTCTACTCTGCTCTGATTGGTCAGATGGACCAGTCTGTTGTGATTTGTCTACTCTGCTCTGATTGGTCAGATAGCCCAGTCTGTTGTGATTGGTCTACTCTGCTCTGATTGGTCAGATGGCCCAGTCTATTTTGACTGGTCTATTCTGCTCTGATTGGCCAGATGACCCAGTCTGTTGTGATTGGTATACTCTGCTCTGATTGGTCAGATGGACCAGTCTGTTGTGATGGGTCTACTCTGCTCTGATTGGTCAGATGGGCCGGTCTGTTGTGACTGGTCTTCTCTCATATGATTGGTCAGGTGACCCAGTCTGTTGTGATTGGTCTACTCTGCTCTGATTGGTCAGATGGCCCAGTCTGTTTTGATTGGTCTACTCTGCTTTGATTGGTCAGATTACCCAGTCTGTTGTGATTGGTCTACTCTGCTCTGATTGGTCAGATGACCCAGTCTGTTGTGATGGGTCTACTCTGTTCTGATTGGTCAAATGACCCAGTCTGTTGTGATTTGTCTAATCTGCTCTGATTGGTCAGGTAACCCAGTCTGTTTCGATTGGTCTACTCTGCTCTGATTGGTCAGATGACTCAGTCTGTTGTGATTGGTCTACTCTGCTCTGATTGGTCAGATGGCCCAGTCTGTTGTGATTGGTCTACTCTGTTCTGATTGGTAAGATGACTCAGTCTGTTGTGATTGGTCTACTCTGCTCTGATTGGTCAGATGGACCAGTCAGTTGTGATGGGTCTACTCTGCTCTGATTGGTCAGATGGACCAGTCTGTTGTGATTGATCTACTCTCCTCTGATTGGTCAGATGACCCAGTCTGCTGTGATTTGTCTACTCTCCTCTGATTGGTCAGATGGCCCAGTCTGCTGTGATTGGTCTACTCTGCTGTTATTGGTCAGATGGGCCAGTCTGCTGTGATTTGTCTACTCTGCTCTGATTGGTCAGATGGCCCAGTCTGCTGTGATTGGTCTACTCTGCTCTGATTGGTCAGGTAACCCAGTCTGTTGTGATTGGTCTACTCTGCTCTGATTGGTCAGATGGCCCAGTCTGTTGTGATTGGTCTACTCTGCTTTGATTGGTCAGATTACCCAGTCTGTTGTGATTGGTCTACTCTTCTCTGATTGGACAGATAGCCCAGTATGTTGTGATTGGTTACTCTGCTCTGATTGGTCAGATGACTCAGTCTGTTGTGATTGGTCTTGCTTGCTCTGATAATTCAGATGGACTCAGTTCTGTTGTGAAGGTCTACTCTGCTCTGTTTTGTCTGATGACTCAGGTACTGTTGTGATGATCTATTCTCTCTTGTTGGTCAAATGGCCCAGTCTTCTGTGATTGGTGTTACTCTGCTCTGATTGGTTCAGAGGGGCCAGTTGTTGTGATTGGTCTTTTTTGCTTGATTGGTCGGTGACCCAGTATGTTGTGATTTGTCTACACTGTTGATTGGTCTTCAGATGGGCAGTCTGTTGTGAATGCGTCTTCTCTGCTCTGATAATTCAGATGACTCGTTGTTGTGATTGGTTACTCTGCTCTGAATTGTTCAGTGACTCAGTCTGTGTGATTGATCCATTCTCCTCTAGTGGTCATCATGTCCCAGTCTTAGTGTTTGGTGTTACTCTGCTTGATTGGTCTGATTGGGCCAGTCGGTTGTGATTGGTCTTTTCTGCTATGAATGGTCAGGTGACAGTCTTGTTGTGATTGGTCTACACTGCTCTGATTGGTAGATGGGCAAGTCTGTTGTTGACTGGTCTACTCTGCTTGATGGTCAGATGACTCAGTTGTTGTGATTGATTCTTCTCTCCTCTGATTGGTCAGGATGCCCGGTCTGTTGGTGTATTGGTCTACTCTACTCTGATTGGTCAGATGACTCAGTCTGTCTCTGTGATTGATCTACTCTCCTTGATTGGTAAGATGGACCCTGTTGCTGTGATTGGTTTACTCTGGTGTTATTGGTCACGATGGACCAGTTGTTGTGATAGATTCTACTCTACTCTGATTGGTCAGATGGCCAGTCTCCTGTGATTGGTCTACTCTGCTCTGATGGTCAGATGGCCCTTTCTACTGTGATTGGTCTACTCTGACTGTAATTGGTCAGATGGGCCAGTATTGTGACTGATCTACTCTGCTTGATGATCGATGGGCCAGTTCTTGTGGGTACTGATTATCTGCTCTGCTCTGATTGGTCGGTGACCCAGTGTTGTGATTGGTCTACCAATGCTCTGATGGTCAGATTGTCCAGTCTGTGTGACTGGTCTTCTCTGCTATGTTTGGTCAGGTGACCCGTCTGTTGTGATTGGTCTACTCTGCTTGATTGGTCAGATGGCCCGTCTGTTGTGATGGTCTACTCTGCTTTGATGGTAGATTCCAGTCTGTTGTGAGGGAGTCTACTCTTGCTCCTGATTGGTCAGATGTCTATGTCTGGAGGTGGTCTGGCTATTGTCTAGCTTGATTGGTCTGAGGGACCAGTCTTTGTGATCGTCTTCTCTGCTCTGATTGGTCAGATGACTCAGGTCTGTTGTGATTGGTCTACTCTCCTCTGTTTGGTCAGATGGCCCAGTCTATTTTGGACTGGTCTATTCTGCTCTGATTGGCCAGTTGGGGACCCTGTCTGTTGTGATTGGTTATACTTGCTCTGATTGGTCAGATGGACCAGTCTAGTTGTGATGGGTCTACTCTTCTCTGAATGTTCAGATGACCCGTTGTTGTGATTGGTTCTACTCTGCTCGAATGGTCGATGAACCAGTCTGTTGTGATGGGTCTACTGTCTCTGATTGGTCAGATGACCAGTCTGTTGTGATTTGTCTACTCTTGCTTGATGGGTCAGATCAAGCCCAGTCGGTTGTGATGGTCTACTCTGCTCTGATAGGTTAGTTTGGCCCTGTTATTTTTGACTGGTCTATTCTGCTCTGATTGCCCAGATGACCCAGTCTGTTGTGATTGGTATACTCTTGCTTGATTGGTCAGATGGACCAGTCTGTTGATGATGGTGTTACTATGCTCTTGCATTGGTCAGATGGGCCGGTCTGTTTGTGACTGGTCTTCTTCATATGATTGGTCAGGTGACCCAGTTGTTGTGATTGGTCTACTCTGCTCTGAATTGGTCAGATGGGCCCATTCTGTTTTGATTGGTCTACTCTGCTTTGTTTGGTCAGATTAACCCAGTCTGTTGTGATTTGGTCTACTCTGCTCTGATTGGTCAGATGACCCAGTCTGTTGTGATGGGTCTACTCTGTTCTGATTGGTCTAATGACCAGTCTGTTGTGATTTGTTATTCTGGCTCTGATTGGTCATCGTACCCAGTCTGTTTCGGATTGGTTACTCTGTCTGATTGGTCAGATGACTCAGTCTGTGTGATTGGTCTACTCTGCTCTGATTGGTCAGATGGCTCCCAGGGTTGTTGTGATTGGTCTCCTCTGTTTTTGATTGGTATAAGATGACTCAGTCTGTTGTGTTTGGTCTACTTGCTTGATTGGTCAGATGGACCAGTCAGTTCGTGATGGGAGTATATCTGCTCTGATTGGTCAGATGGGGGACAGTCTGTTGTGAATTGTTTAATCTACTCTCCTCTGATTGGTGGATGACCCAGTCTGTGTGTTTGTTACTCTCCTCTGATTGGTCGATGGCCCAGTTGCTGTGTTGATTGGTCTACTCTGCTGTTATTGGTCAGATGGGCCAGTTGCTGTGATTTGTGTCTACTCTGCTCGATTGGGTTCAGATGGCCCAGTATGCTTCTGTGATGGTCTACTATGCTTTGATGGTCAGGTAACCAGTCTGTTGTGATTGGTATACTTGCTCTGATTGGTCAGTTGGCCCAGTCTGTTGTGATTGGTTACTCTGCTTTGATTGGTCAGATTACCCAGGTGTTGTGATTGGTCTACCTCCTCTGTTTGGGACAGATTAAGTCCAGTATGTTGTGATGGTTTACTCGCTCTGATGGTCTGATGACTCAGTCTGATGTGATTGGTCTGCTCTGCTCTGCTAATTCAGATGACTCAGTCTGTTGTGATTGGTCTACTTGCTCTGAATTGTCAGATGACTCAGTTTTGTTGTGTATTTGATCTATTCTCCTCTAGTTGGTCAAAGGCCCAGTCTTCTGTGATTGGTGACTCTTGCTTGCTTGGTAGATTGGCCATGTCTGTTGTGATTGTCTTTTTCTGCTCTGATTGGTAGCGTGACCCAGACTGTTGTGATTGGTCTACACTGCTTGATTGGTCAGATGGGCCCAGTTGTTGTGACTGGTCTTCTCTGCTCTGATTGGTCATGTTGACCGTCTGTTGTGATTGGTCTACTCGGCTTGCATTGGTCAGATGGCCCAGTACTGTTGTGATGATCTACGCTGCTTTTGATTGGTCAGATTACCCAGTCTGTTGTGATTTGGTCTACTCTGCTCTATTGGACAGATAGCCCAGTATGTTGTGATTGGTTACTATGCTTCTGATTGGTCAGATGACTCAGTCTGTTGTGATTGGTATACTCTGCCTTGATTGGTCAGTTGGTCCAGTCTGTTGTGATTGGTTCTACTCTGCTTGATTGGTCAGGTAAACCCCTTGATTGTGATGGGTCTACTCTGCTCTCTGATTGGTCAGATGGGCCCAGTATGTTGTGATGGTTTCTTGCTTGATTGTAGGTGACCTGGTTGTTGTGATTGGTCTACTCTGCTCTGATTGGTCAGATGGCCCGTCTGTTGCTGTTTGGTATACTCTGTTGATTGGTCAGGTGACCGGTCTGTTGTTATTGGTCTACTCTGCTCTGTTTTGTCAGATGTCCAGTCTTTGTGATTGATCTACTCTGCTCTGAATTGGTCAGGTGACCCCGTATGTTGTGTGTTACTCTGCTCTGATAGGTCAGATAGCCCCAGTCTGTTTTGACGGTTACCACTGCTATGATTGGTCGATGAACCAGTGTGTGGTGTTTGGTCTACTCTCCTTGATTGGTAGATGACCCAGTCTGTTGTGACTGGTCTACTCTTGCTCTGATTGCGTCGATGGCCCCAGTCTGTTGTGATTGTTGCTCTGCTTGCTCTGATTGAGGCCGTGACCCTGTTGTTGTGACTGTTCTACTCTGCTTGATTGGTCAGATGACTCAGTCTGTTGTGATTGATTATACTCTCCTCTGATTGGTTAGATGACCCAGTATGCTGTGTTTGGTCTACTCTGCTTTTATTGGTCAGAGGGAAAGTCTATTTGTGATTGGTCTCTCTTGCTCTGAATGTCAGATGATAGTCTGTTGTGATGGGTCTACTCTGCTCTGATTGGTCAGATGGACAGATCTGTTGTGATTGGTCTACTCTGTCTGATTGGTCAGATAGCTGTTGTTGTGATTGGTCCTACTTGATTGTATTGGTCAGATGGCACATGTCTATTTTGACTGGTTCTATTCTGCTCTAATTGGCCAGATTGACCCAGTCTTTTGTGATTGGTATACTCCGCTCTGATTGGTCAGATGGGACTAGTCTGTGTGATGGGTCTACTCTGCTTGATTAGTCAGAGGACCGTCTGTTGTGTCTGGTTTTACTCTGCTCTGTTTGGTCCGGATGCTTCAGTCTGTGTGTGATTGATCTATTCACTTTTCTGATTTGGTCAGATTGCCAGTGTGTTGTGATTGGTCTGTCATGCTCTGATTGGTTAAGATGACTCATCTGTTTTGATTATCTCTTCTCCTCTGACCGGTTGGTCTAAATGGCCCAGTTCCTGTGATTGGTGTACTTCTGCTCTGAATTGGTTCAGATGGGCCAGTTGTTAGTGATGGTCTTCTCTGCTCTGATTGGTCAGGTGACCAGCTGTTGTGATTGGGTCTACATACTCTGGGATTGGTCAGATGGGCCAATCTGTTGTGACTGGTCTTATCTGCTCTGGTTTGTCAGATTGGCCCAGGTCTGTGTGATTGGTATAACTCTGCTTGATTGGTCAGATGCCCGTCTGTTGTGATTGATCTACTCTGCTCTGATTGAGACAGATAGCCAGTATGTTGTGATTGGTTATCTGCTTGTATTGGTCAGATGAATCAGTCTGTTGTGATTGGTCTACTCTGACTTGATTGGTCAGATGGTCCAGTCTGTGTGATTGGTCTCTTGCTCTGTTTGGTCAGGTGTCCCCTCTGATGTGAATTGGTCTACTCTGCTTGATTGGTAGATGGCCCGGTCTGTTGTGATTGATCTACGCTGGCTTTGAATTGGTCAGATTAACCAGTTGTTGTGATTGGTCTACTCTGCTCTGATTGGTACAGATAGCCCTGTATGTTTTGTGATTGGTCTACTCTGCTCTGATTGGTCAGATGCGTCCAGTCTGTTGTGATTGGTTTACTCTTGCTCTGATTTGGGTCAGGTAAACCCCTCTGTTGTGATGGGTCTACTCTGGTCTGATTGGTCAGATGGGCCAGTCTGTTTTTGTGACTGGTCTTCTCTGCTCTGATTGGTCAGGTGGACCCAGTTGTTGTGATTGGTTTACTCTGCTCTGATGGTTGATGGCCCCGTCTGTTGTGAATTGGTCTACTCTGCTGATGGGTCAGTGTGACCCCGTTGTTGTATTGGTCTACTTTGCTCTGAGTGGTCAAGATGGTCCGTTCTTTTGTGATTGATTACTCTGCGCTGATTGGTAAGGTGTCCCCGTTGTTGTGATAGGTCTACTCTGCTTGAGTGGTCAGTTAGCCCAGGGTCTGTTTTGAACTGGTCTACACTGCTCTGAATTGGTCAGATTGACCCAGTGTGTTGTGATTGGTCTACTCTCTCGGATTGGTCAGATGTCCCTGTAGTCTGTTGGACTGGTTACTCTGCTCTGATTGGTCAGATGGCCCAGTTGTTGTGATGTACTGCTCTGCTCTGCTCTGATTGGGCAGCTGACAGTCTTGTTGTGATGTTCTACTCTGCTCTGATGTCAGATGACTCAGTCTGTTGTGATTGATCTACTCTCCTCTGATTGGTTTTAGATGACCCAGTCTGCTGTGCTTGGTTACTTGCTGTTATTGGTCAGTGGGATAATTGCTAATTGTGATTGGTCTACTCTGCTCTGAATGGTCAGATGAAACCAGTCTTGTTGTGATGGGGTCTACTCGGCTCTGATTGGTCAGATGGACCAGTCTGTTGTTGATTGGTCTATTATGCTCTGATGGTCAGATTGCCCAGTCTGTGTGAGTGGTCTACTCTGCTTGATTTGGTCAGATGGACCAGTCGATTTTGACTGGTCTATTCTGCTCTCATTGGCCAGATTGACCAGTCTGTTGTGATGGTATACTCCGTCTGTGATTGGTCAGATGGACTAGTCTGTTGTGATGGGTCTACTCTGCTCTGATTAGTCAGATGGACCGTCTGTTGTGTCTGGTCTTACTTGCTCTGATGGGTCAGATGCTTCAGTCTGTTGTGATTGATCTATTCTCCTCTGATTGGTCAGATTGCCAGTGTGTTGTGTTGGTCTAGTCTGCTCTGATGCGGCAGATGACTCTGTCGTTTTGATTGATCTATTTCTACTCGGTTGGTCAAATGGCCCAGTCTACTGTGATGGTGTACTCTGGCTCTGATTGGTCAGAATGGCGCCAGTCTGTTGTGACTGGTTTCTTCTCTGCTTGATTTGGTCAGTGACCAGTTGTTGTGATTGGTCTACACTACTCTGATTGGTCAGGATGGGCCTATCTTTGTGACTGGTTTCTCTGCTTGGTTGTCAGATGGCAGTTTGTTTGTGATTGGTCTACTCTGCTCTGAGTGGACAGATAGCCGTATGTTGTGGTTGGTTACTCTGCTTGATTGGTCAGATGATCAGTTCTGTTGTGATTGTTCTACTCTGCTATGATTGACGTCAGATGGGCCAGTCTGTGGTGATTGGTCTACTCTGCTCTGGATTGATAGAGTTGACACCTCTGTTAGTGAATTGGTCTACTCTGCTCTGATTTGCGTAGGTGACCCTTCTGTTTTGACTTGGTTTTCTCTGCTGCTGATTGGTCAGGTGACCCAGTCTTTTGTGATTGGTCTACTCAGCTTCTGATTGGTTAGGTGACCCAGTCTGTTTTGATTGGTTTACTTGCTCTGTTTCGTCATGACTAGTTGTTGTGATTGATCTACTCTCATCTGATGGTCAGATGGCCCAGGTCTGCTGTGATTGGTCTACTCTGCTCTGATCGGTCAGATGGACCAGTATTTGTGATGGTGGGGGTTTTTCTTTTCTGCTTCTGAATGGTACATCAGAATTTGACCAGTTGTTGTTGATTTGTCTACTCTGTATGATTGGTCAGATAGCCCAGTCTGCTTTTATTGTTCTACTTGCTCTGATTTGGTCAGATGGCCAGTTCAATTTGGACTGGTCTACTCTGATTCAGATTGGTCAGATGACCAGTCTGTTGTGATTGGTCTGCTCTGCTCTGTTGGTCAGATGGACTCAGTCTGTTGTGTATGTTCTACTCTGCTCTGATTGGGGTTCAGGTGACCCGTTCTGTTTTGACTGGTTACACTGTCTGATTGGTCAGATGACCCCAGTCTGTTGGTGATTGGTCTACTATCTATGATTGGTCAGTTGACCAGTCTGTTTTGTGAATGGTCTACTCTGCTTCTGATTGGTCAGATGGCCAGTCTGTTGTGAATTGGTCTCCTTGCTCTGCTCTGATTGGGCAGAGGACCCAGTCTGTGTGACTGGTTCTACTCGGCTCTGAGTTTGTCAGATGACTCCTCGTCTGTTGTGATTGATATACTCTCCTTCTGATTGGTTAGATGACCAGTGTGCTGTGGATTGGTTACTCTGATGGTTTATGGTCAGAGGGACAAGTCATTTGTGATTGGTCTTCGGCTCTGAATGCGTCAGATGAAACCAGTCTGTGGTTGATGTGGTCTACTCTGCTTCTGATTGGTCAGATTGGCCAGTTCTGTTGTGATTGGTCTACTCTCTGCCTCTGATTGGTTCAGATAGCCCAGTTGTGTGATTGGTCACTCGGCTCTGTATTGGTCAGATGGCCAGTCTATTTTGACTGCGGGTCTATTCTGCCTCATTGGCCAGATGACCCAGTCTGTTGTGTTTAGTGTATACTCCGCTCTGATTGGTCAGATGGACATGTTGTTGTGATGGGTCTACTTCTGCTCTGATTTGTAGAGGACCAGTCTGTTGTGTCTGGTCTACTCTGCTCTGGATTGGTCAGATGCTTTCAGTCTGTTGTGATTGATTATTCTCCTCTGGTTGGTCAGAGTGCTTCTGTCTGGTGTGATTGGTTAGTCGCTATGATTGTGTCAGATGGCCAGTCTGTTGTGATTGGTCTATTCTCCTCTGGTTGTCAAATGGCTGTCTCTTTGATTGGTCTACTTGTTCTGATTGGTCAGATGGACACAGTCTGTTGTGATTGCGTCTACTCTCTGTTATGGTCGGATGGACGTTTTGTGATTGATCTACTCTTGTGATTGGTCTAGTTGTGTTTGGTCTGCTCTCGCTGTGATAATTCAGATGATCAGTCTGTTGTGATTGGTCTACTCTGCTTGAATTGTAGATGACTCCGTCCATGTTGTGATTGATCTAGTCTCCTCTAGTTGGTCAAATGCCTGTCTTCTGTGATTGGTGTTTACCTTGCTTGATTGGTCAGATGGGCCAGTCTGGTTGTGATTGGTTTCTCCTGCTCTGATGGTCAGGTGACCAGTCTGTTGTGATTGGTCTACACTGCTCTGATTGGTCAGTTGGGCCAGTCTGTTGTGATGGTCTTCTCTGCTTGATTTGTCATGTGACCCAGTCTGATGTGATACCCTTGGTCTACTCTGCTATGATTGGTCAGATGGCCAGTCTGTTGTGATTGGGGGGGGGATTCTACGCTGCTTTGGTTGGTCAGATTTAACCCCAGTCTGTTGTGATTGGTCTACTCTGCTCTGATTGGACAGATAGCCCAGTATGTTGTGTATTGGTTACTTGCTCTGATTGGTCAGATGACTCTGTCTGTTGTGATTGTCTACTCTGCTTGATTGGTCCAGATGTCAGTCTGTTGTGATTGGTCTTACTCTGCTATGATTTGGTCAGGTAAACCCCTTGTTGTGATTGGTCTGATTACCTGTCTATTTTGACTGGTCTATTCTGCTCTCATTGGCCAGATGACCCAGTCTGTTGTGATTGGTATACTCGCTCTGATTGGTCAGATGGACTAGTCTGTTGTGATGGTTCTACTTTCTACTCTGATTAGTCAGATGGTCCAGTCTGTTGTGAAGGTCTTTGCTTGATTGGTCAGGTGACCCAGTCTGTTGTTTGTGATTGGTCTACACTGCTCTGATTGGTCAGATGGGCCAGTCTGTTGTGACTGGTCTTCTCTGCTCTGATTGGTCATGTGACCCAGTCTGTTGTGATTGGTCTACTCTGCTCTGATTGGTCAGATGGCCCAGTCTGTTGTGATTGATCTACGCTGCTTTGATTGGTCAGATTACCCATCTGTTGTGATTGGTCTACTCTGCTCTGATTGGACAGATAGCCCAGTATGTTGTGATTGGTTACTCTGCTCTGATTGGTCAGATGACTCAGTCTGTTGTGATTGGTCTACTCTGCTCTGATTGGTCAGATGGTCCAGTCTGTTGTGATTGGTCTACTCTGCTCTGATTGGTCAGGTAAACCCCTCTGTTGTGATGGGTCTACTCTGCTCTGATTGGTCAGATGGGCCAGTCTGTTGTGACTGGTCTTCTCTGCTCTGATTGGTCAGGTGACCCAGTCTGTTGTGATTGGTCTACTCTGCTCTGATTGGTCAGATGGCCCCGTCTGTTGTGATTGGTCTACTCTGCTTGATTGGTCAGGTGACCCCGTCTGTTGTTATTGGTCTACTCTGCTCTGATTGGTCAGATGGTCCAGTCTTTTGTGATTGGTCTACTCTGCTCTGATTGGTCAGATAGCCCAGTCTGTTTTGACTGGTCTACACTGCTCTGATTGGTCAGATGACCCAGTGTGTTGTGATTGGTCTACTCTCCTCTGATTGGTCAGATGACCCAGTCTGTTGTGATTGGTCTGCTCTGCTCTGCTCTGATTGGGCAGATGGCCCAGTCTGTTGTGATTGGTCTGCTCTGCTCTGCTCTGATTGGGCAGATGACCCAGTCTGTTGTGACTGTTCTACTCTGCTCTGATTGGTCAGATGACTCAGTCTGTTGTGATTGATCTACTCTCCTCTGATTGGTTAGATGACCCAGTCTGCTGTGATTGGTCTACTCTGCTGTTATTGGTCAGAGGGACAAGTCATTTGTGATTGGTCTACTCTGCTCTGAATGGTCAGATGAACCAGTCTGTTGTGATGGGTCTACTCTGCTCTGATTGGTCAGATGGACCAGTCTGTTGTGATTGGTCTACTCTGCTCTGATTGGTCAGATAGCCCAGTCTGTTGTGATTGGTCTACTCTGCTCTGATTGGTCAGATGGCCCAGTCTATTTTGACTGGTCTATTCTGCTCTCATTGGCCAGATGACCCAGTCTGTTGTGATTGGTATACTCCGCTCTGATTGGTCAGATGGACTAGTCTGTTGTGATGGGTCTACTCTGCTCTGATTAGTCAGATGGACCAGTCTGTTGTGTCTGGTCTACTCTGCTCTGATTGGTCAGATGCTTCAGTCTGTTGTGATTGATCTATTCTCCTCTGATTGGTCAGATTGCCCAGTGTGTTGTGATTGGTCTAGTCTGCTCTGATTGGTCAGATGACTCAGTCTGTTTTGATTGATCTATTCCCCTCTGGTTGGTCAAATGGCCCAGTCTCCTGTGATTGGTGTACTCTGCTCTGATTGGTCAGATGGGCCAGTCTGTTGTGACTGGTCTTCTCTGCTCTGATTGGTCAGGTGACCCAGTCTGTTGTGATTGGTCTACACTACTCTGATTGGTCAGATGGGCCAATCTGTTGTGACTGGTCTTCTCTGCTCTGATTTGTCAGATGGCCCAGTCTGTTGTGATTGGTCTACTCTGCTCTGATTGGTCAGATGGCCCAGTCTGTTGTGATTGATCTACTCTGCTCTGATTGGACAGATAGCCCAGTATGTTGTGATTGGTTACTCTGCTCTGATTGGTCAGATGACTCAGTCTGTTGTGATTGGTCTACTCTGCTCTGATTGGTCAGATGGTCCAGTCTGTTGTGATTGGTCTACTCTGCTCTGATTGGTCAGGTGACCCCCTCTGTTGTGATTGGTCTACTCTGCTCTGATTGGTCAGGTGACCCCGTCTGTTTTGACTGGTTTTCTCTGCTCTGATTGGTCAGGTGACCCAGTCTTTTGTGATTGGTCTACTCAGCTCTGATTGGTTAGGTGACCCAGTCTGTTTTGATTGGTTTACTCTGCTCTGATTCGTCACATGACTCAGTCTGTTGTGATTGATCTACTCTCATCTGATTGGTCAGATGGCCCAGTCTGCTGTGATTGGTCTACTCTGCTCTGATCGGTCAGATGGACCAGTATTTTGTGATGGGTCTATTCTGCTCTGAATGGTCAGATTGACCAGTCTGTTGTGATTTGTCTACTCTGCTCTGATTGGTCAGATAGCCCAGTCTGCTTTTATTGTTCTACTCTGCTCTGATTGGTCAGATGGCCCAGTCTATTTTGACTGGTCTACTCTGCTCTGATTGGTCAGATGACCCAGTCTGTTGTGTTTGGTCTGCTCTGCTCTGATTGGTCAGATGACTCAGTCTGTTGTGTTTGTTCTACTCTGCTCTGATTGGTCAGGTGACCCCGTCTGTTGTGATTGGTCTACTCTGCTCTGATTGGTCAGATAGCCCAGTCTGTTTTGACTGGTCTACACTGCTCTGATTGGTCAGATGACCCAGTCTGTTGTGATTGGTCTACTCTCCTCTGATTGGTCAGATGACCCAGTCTGTTGTGACTTGTCTACTCTGCTCTGAATGGTCAGATGGCCCAGTCTGTTGTGATTGGTCTGCTCTGCTCTGCTCTGATTGGGCAGATGACCCAGTCTGTTGTGACTGTTCTACTCTGCTCTGATTGGTCAGATGACTCAGTCTGTTGTGATTGATCTACTCTCCTCTGATTGGTTAGATGACCCAGTCTGCTGTGATGGGTCTACTCTGCTCTGATTGGTCAGATGGACCAGTCTGTTGTGATTGGTCTACTCTGCTCTGATTGGTCAGATAGCCCAGTCTGTTGTGATTGGTCAACTCTGCTCTGATTGGTCAGATGGCCCAGTCTATTTTGACTGGTCTATTCTGCTCTCATTGGCCAGATGACCCAGTCTGTTGTGATTGGTATACTCCGCTCTGATTGGTCAGATGGACTAGTCTGTTGTGATGGGTCTACTCTGCTCTGATTAGTCAGATGGACCAGTCTGTTGTGTCTGGTCTACTCTGCTCTTATTGGTCAGATGCTTCAGTCTGTTGTGATTGATCTATTCTCCTCTGATTGGTCAGATGCTTCAGTCTGTTGTGATTGGTCTAGTATGCTCTGATTGGTCAGATGGCCCAGTCTGTTGTGATTGGTCTATTCTCCTCTGGTTGGTCAAATGGCCCAGTCTCCTATGATTGGTCTACTCTGCTCTGATTGGTCAGATGGACCAGTCTGTTGTGATTGGTCTACTCTCCTGTTATTGGTCGGATGGACCAGTCTGTTGTGATTGATCTACTCTTGTGATTGGTCTGTTGTGATTGGTCTGCTCTGCTGTGATAATTCAGATGACTCAGTCTGTTGTGATTGGTCTACTCTGCTCTGAATTGTCAGATGACTCCGTCTGTTGTGATTGATCTATTCTCCTCTAGTTGGTCAAATGGCCCAGTCTTCTGTGATTGGTGTACTCTGCTCTGATTGGTCAGATGGGCCAGTCTGTTGTGATTGGTCTTCTCTGCTCTGATTGGTCAGGTGACCCAGTCTGTTGTGATTGGTCTACACTGCTCTGATTGGTCAGATGGGCCAGTCTGTTGTGACTGGTCTTCTCTGCTCTGATTGGTCATGTGACCCAGTCTGTTGTGATTGGTCTACTCTGCTCTGATTGGTCAGATGGCCCAGTCTGTTGTGATTGATCTACGCTGCTTTGATTGGTCAGATTACCCAGTCTGTTGTGATTGGTCTACTCTGCTCTGATTGGACAGATAGCCCAGTATGTTGTGATTGGTTACTCTGCTCTGATTGGTCAGATGACTCAGTCTGTTGTGATTGGTCTACTCTGCTCTGATTGGTCAGATGGTCCAGTCTGTTGTGATTGGTCTACTCTGCTAAGATTGGTCAGGTAAACCCCTCTGTTGTGATTGGTCAGATTACCCAGTCTATTTTGACTGGTCTATTCTGCTCTCATTGGCCAGATGACCCAGTCTGTTGTGATTGGTATACTCCGCTCTGATTGGTCAGATGGACTAGTCTGTTGTGATGGGTCTACTCTGCTCTGATTAGTCAGATGGACCAGTCTGTTGTGTCTGGTCTATTCTGCTCTGATTGGTCAGATGCTTCAGTCTGTTGTGATTGATCTATTCTCCTCTGATTGGTCAGATTGCCCAGTGTGTTGTGATTGGTCTAGTCTGCTCTGATTGGTCAGATGACTCAGTCTGTTTTGATTGATCTATTCTCCTCTGGTTGGTCAAATGGCCCAGTCTCCTGTGATTGGTGTACTCTGCTCTGATTGGTCAGATGGTCCAGTCTGTTGTGATTGGTCTACTCTGCTCTGATTGGTCAGGTAAACCCCTCTGTTGTGATGGGTCTACTCTGCACTGATTGGTCAGATGGGCCAGTCTGTTGTGACTGGTCTTCTCTGCTCTGATTGGTCAGGTGACCCAGTCTGTTGTGATTGGTCTACTCTGCTCTGATTGGTCAGATGGCCCCGTCTGTTGTGATTGGTCTACTCTGCTTTGATTGGTCAGGTGACCCCGTCTGTTGTGATTGGTCTACTCTGCTCTGATTGGTCAGATGGTCCAGTCTTTTGTGATTGATCTACTCTGCTCTGATTGGTCAGATAGCCCAGTCTGTTTTGACTGGTCTACACTGCTCTGATTGGTCAGATGACCCAGTCTGTTGTGATTGGTCTACTCTCTTCTGATTGGTCAGATGACCCAGTCTGTTGTGACTGGTCTACTCTCTTCTGATTGGTCAGATGACCCAGTCTGTTGTGACTGGTCTACTCTGCTCTGATTGGTCAGATGTCCCAGTCTGTTGTGATTGGTCTGCTCTTCTCTGCTCTGATTGGGCAGATGACCCAGTCTGTTGTGACTGGTCTACTCTGCTCTGATTGGTCAGATGACTCAGTCTGTTGTGATTTATCTACTCTCCTCTGATTGGTTAGATGACCCAGTCTGCTGTGATTGGTCTACTCTGCTGTTATTGGTCAGAGGGACAAGTCATTTGTGATTGGTCTACTCTGCTCTGAATGGTCAGATGAACCAGTCTTTGTGATGGGTCTACTCTGCTCTGATTGGTCAGATGGACCAGTCTGTTGTGACTGGTCTACTCTGCTCTGATCGGTCAGATGGCCCAGTCTGTTGTGATTAGTATACTCCGCTCTGATTGGTCAGATGACTCAGTCTGTTGTGATTGATCTACTCTCCTCTGATTGGTCTGATGGCCCAGTCTGCTGTGATTTGTCTACTCTGCTATTATTGGTCAGATGGACAAGTCAGTTGTGATTGGTTTACTCTGCTCCGATTGGTCAGATAAACCAGTCTGTTGTGATGGGTCTACTCTGCTCTGATTGTTCAGATGGACCAGTGTGTTGTGATTTGTCTACTCTGCTCTGATTGGTCAGATAGCCCAGTCTGTTGTGATTGGTCTACTCTGCTCTGATTGGTCAGATGGCCCAGTCTATTTTGACTGGTCTATTCTGCTCTGATTGGCCAGATGACCCAGTCTGTTGTGATTGGTATACTCTGCTCTGATTGGTCAGATGGACCAGTCTGTTGTGATGGGTCTACTCTGCTCTGATTGGTCAGATGGACCAGTCTATTGTGTCAGGTCTACTCTAGTCTTATTGGTCAGATGACTCAGTCTATTGTGATTGATCTACTCTCCTCTGACTGGTCAGATGGCCCAGTCCGTTGTGATTTGTCTACTCTGCTCTGATTGGTCAGATGACTCAGTCTGTTGTGATTGATCTATTCTCCTCTGATTGGTCAAATGGCCCAGTCTGCTGTGATTGGTGTACTCTGCTGTTATTGGTCAGATGGACCAGTCTGTTGTGATTGGTCTACTCTGCTCTGATTGGTCAGATGACCCAGTCTGCTGTGATTGGTCTACTCTGCTGTTATTGGTCAGATGGACAAGTCAGTTGTGATTGGTCTACTCTGCTCCGATTGGTCAGATAAACCAGTCTGTTGTGATGGGTCTACTCTGCTCTGATTGTTCAGATGGACCAGTCTGTTGTGATTTGTCTACTCTGCTCTGATTGGTCAGATAGCCCAGTCTGTTGTGATTGGTCTACTCTGCTCTGATTGGTCAGATGAACCAGTCTGTTGTGATGGGTCTACTCTGCTCTGATTGGTCAGATGGACCAGTCTGTTGTGATTGGTCTACTCTCCTGTTATTGGTCAGATGGACCAGTCTGTCTTGATTGATCTACTCTCCTCTGATTGGTCAGATGGCCCAGTCTGCTGTGATTGGTGTACTCTGCTCTGATTGGTCAGTTGGCCCAGTCTGTTGTGACTGGTCTTTTCTGCTCTGATTGGCCAGGTGACCCAGTCTGTTGTGATTGGTCTACTCTGCTCTGATTGGACAGATAGCCCAGTATGTTGTGATTGGTTACTCTGCTCTGATTGGTCAGATGGTCCAGTCTGTTGTGATTGCTCTACTCTGCTTTGAATGGTCAGATTACCCAGTCTGTTGTGATTGGTCTACTCTGCTCTGATTGGACAGATAGCCCAGTATGTTGTGATTGGTTCACTCTGCTCTGATTGGTCAGATTACCCAGTCTGTTGTGATTGGTCTACTCTGCTCTGATTGGTCAGATGACTCAGTCTGTTGTGATTGGTCTGCTCTGCTCTGATAATTCAGATGACCCCGTCTGTTGTGATTGGTCTACTCTGCTCTGATTGGTCAGATGACTCGGTCTGTTGTGATTGGTATACTCTGCTCTGATTGGTCGGATGACTCAGTCTGTTGTGACTGGTCTACTCTGCTCTGATCGGTCAGATGGCCCAGTCTGTTGTGATTAGTATACTCCGCTCTGATTGGTCAGATGACTCAGTCTGTTGTGATTGATCTACTCTCCTCTGATTGGTCAGATGGCCCAGTCTGCTGTGATTGGTCTACTCTGCTGTTATTGGTCAGATGGACAAGTCAGTTGTGATTGGTCTACTCTGCTCCGATTGGTCAGATGAACCAGTCTGTTGTGATGGGTCTACTCTGCTCTGATTGGTCAGATGGACCAGTCTGTTGTGATTGGTCTACTCTCCTGTTATTGGTCAGATGGACCAGTCTGTCGTGATTGATCTACTCTCCTCTGATTGGTCAGATGGCCCAGTCTGCTGTGATTGGTGTACTCTGCTCTGATTGGTCAGATGACTCAGTCTGTTGTGATTGATCTATTCTCCTCTGATTGGTCAAATGGCCCAGTCTGCTGTGATTGGTGTACTCTGCTGTTATTGGTCAGATGGACCAGTCTGTTGTGATTGGTCTACTCTGCTCTGATTGGTCAGATGACCCAGTCTGCTGTGATTGGTCTACTCTGCTGTTATTGGTCAGATGGACAAGTCAGTTGTGATTGGTCTACTCTGCTCCGATTGGTCAGATAAACCAGTCTGTTGTGATGGGTCTACTCTGCTCTGATTGTTCAGATGGACCAGTCTGTTGTGATTTGTCTATTCTGCTCTGATTGGTCAGATAGCCCAGTCTGTTGTGATTGGTCTACTCTGCTCTGATTGGTCAGATGAACCAGTCTGTTGTGATGGGTCTACTCTGCTCTGATTGGTCAGATGGACCAGTCTGTTGTGATTGGTCTACTCTCCTGTTATTGGTCAGATGGACCAGTCTGTCTTGATTGATCTACTCTCCTCTGATTGGTCAGATGGCCCAGTCTGCTGTGATTGGTGTACTCTGCTCTGATTGGTCAGTTGGCCCAGTCTGTTGTGACTGGTCTTTTCTGCTCTGATTGGCCAGGTGACCCAGTCTGTTGTGATTGGTCTACTCTGCTCTGATTGGACAGATAGCCCAGTATGTTGTGATTGGTTACTCTGCTCTGATTGGTCAGATGGTCCAGTCTGTTGTGATTGCTCTACTCTGCTTTGAATGGTCAGATTACCCAGTCTGTTGTGATTGGTCTACTCTGCTCTGATTGGACAGATAGCCCAGTATGTTGTGATTGGTTCACTCTGCTCTGATTGGTCAGATTACCCAGTCTGTTGTGATTGGTCTACTCTGCTCTGATTGGTCAGATGACTCAGTCTGTTGTGATTGGTCTGCTCTGCTCTGATAATTCAGATGACCCCGTCTGTTGTGATTGGTCTACTCTGCTCTGATTGGTCAGATGACTCGGTCTGTTGTGATTGGTATACTCTGCTCTGATTGGTCGGATGACTCAGTCTGTTGTGACTGGTCTACTCTGCTCTGATCGGTCAGATGGCCCAGTCTGTTGTGATTAGTATACTCCGCTCTGATTGGTCAGATGACTCAGTCTGTTGTGATTGATCTACTCTCCTCTGATTGGTCAGTTGGCCCAGTCTGCTGTGATTGGTCTACTCTGCTGTTATTGGTCAGATGGACAAGTCAGTTGTGATTGGTCTACTCTGCTCCGATTGGTCAGATAAACCAGTCTGTTGTGATGGGTCTACTCTGCTCTAATTGTTCAGATGGACCAGTCTGTTGTGATTTGTCTACTCTGCTCTGATTGGTCAGATAGCCCAGTCTGTTGTGATTGGTCTACTCTGCTCTGATTGGTCAGATGAACCAGTCTGTTGTGATGGGTCTACTCTGCTCTGATTGGTCAGATGGACCAGTCTGTTGTGATTGGTCTACTCTCCTGTTATTGGTCAGATGGACCAGTCTGTCGTGATTGATCTACTCTCCTCTGATTGGTCAGATGGCCCAGTCTGCTGTGATTGGTGTACTCTGCTCTGATTGGTCAGTTGGCCCAGTCTGTTGTGACTGGTCTTCTCTGCTCTGATTGGCCAGGTGACCCAGTCTGTTGTGATTGGTCTACTCTGCTCTGTATTGGTCAGTTGAACCATTCTGTTGTGATTGGTCTACTCTGCTCTGATTGATCAGGTGACCCAGTCTGTTGTGATTGGTCTACACAGCTCTGATTGGTCAGATGGGCCAGTCTGTTGTGACTGGTCTTCTCTGCTCTGATTGGTCAGGTGACCCAGTCTGTTGTGATTGGTCTACTCTGCTCTGATTGGTCAGATGGCCCCGTCTGTTGTGATTGGTCTACTCTGCTTTGATTGGTCAGATTACCCAGTCTGTTGTGATTGGTCTACTCTGCTCTGATTGGACAGATAGCCCAGTATGTTGTGATTGGTTACTCTGCTCTGATTGGTTAGATGACTCAGTCTATTGTGATTGGTTCACTCTGCTCTGATTGGTCAGATGGTCCAGTCTGTTGTGATTGGTCTACTCTGCTCTGATTGGTCAGGTGACCCCGTCTGTTGTGATTGGTCTACTCTGCTTTGATTGGTCAGATAGCCCAGTCTGTTGTGATTGGTCTACTCTGCTCTGATTGGTCAGATGACTCAGTCTATTCTGATTGGTTTACCCTGCTCTGATTGGTCAGATGACTCCGTCTGTTGTGATTGGTCTACTCTGCTCTGAATGGTCAGATGACCCAGTCTGTTGTGATTGGTCTACTCTGCTCTGATTGGACATATAGCCCAGTATGTTGTGATTGGTCTACTCGGCTCTGATTGGTCAGATAGCCCAGTCTGTTTTGACTGGTCTACACTGCTCTGATTGGTCAGATGACCCAGTCTGTTGTGATTGGTCTACTCTGCTCTGATTGGTCAGATGACTCAGTCTGTTGTGATTGGTCTACTCTGCTCTGATTGGTCAGATGACTCAGTCTGTTGTGATTGATCTGCCCTGCTCTGATAATTAAGATGACCCAGTCTGTTGTGATTGGTGTACTCTGCTCTGATTGGTCAGATGACTCAGTCTGTTGTGATTGGTATACTCTGCTCTGATTGGTCGGATGACTCAGTCTGTTGTGACTGGTCTACTCTGCTCTGATCGGTCAGATGGCCCAGTCTGTTGTGATTAGTATACTCCGCTCTGATTGGTCAGATGACTCAGTCTGTTGTGATTGATCTACTCTCCTCTGATTGGTCAGATGGCCCAGTCTGCTGTGATTGGTCTACTCTGCTGTTATTGGTCAGATGGACAAGTCAGTTGTGATTGGTCTACTCTGCTCTGATTGGTCAGATGGACCAGTCTGTTGTGACTGGTCTTCTCTGCTCTGATTGGTCAGGTGACCCAGTCTGTTGTGATTGGTCTACTCTGCTCTGATTGGTCAGATGGCCCCATCTGTTGTGATTGGTCTACTCTGCTTTGATTGGTCAGATTACCCAGTCTGTTGTGATTGGTCTACTCTGCTCTGATTGGACAGATAGCCCAGTATGTTGTGATTGGTTACTCTGCTCTGATTGGTCAGATGGTCCAGTCTGTTGTGATTGGTCTACTCTGCTTTGAATGGTCAGATTACCCAGTCTGTTGTGATTGGTCTACTCTGCTCTGATTGGACAGATAGCCCAGTATGTTGTGATTGGTTCACTCTGCTCTGATTGGTCAGATTACCCAGTCTGTTGTGATTGGTCTACTCTGCTCTGATTGGTCAGGTGACCCCGTCTATTGTGATTGGTTTACCCTGCTCTGATTGGTCAGATGACTCAGTCTGTTGTGATTGGTCTACTCTGCTCTGAATGGTCAGATGACCCAGTCTGTTGTGATTGGTCTACTCTGCTCTGATTGGACATATAGCCCAGTATGTTGTGATTGGTCTACTCGGCTCTGATTGGTCAGATAGCCCAGTCTGTTTTGACTGGTCTACACTGCTCTGATTGGTCAGATGACCCAGTCTGTTGTGATTGGTCTACTCTGCTCTGATTGGTCAGATGACTCAGTCTGTTGTGATTGGTCTACTCTGCTCTGATTGGTCAGATGACTCAGTCTGTTGTGATTGGTCTGCTCTGCTCTGATAATTCAGATGACCCAGTCTGTTGTGATTGGTCTACTCTGCTCTGATTGGTCAGATGACTCAGTCTGTTGTGATTGGTATACTCCTCTCTGATTGGTCGGATGACTCAGTCTGTTGTGACTGGTCTACTCTGCTCTGATCGGTCAGATGGCCCAGTCTGTTGTGATTAGTATACTCCGCTCTGATTGGTCAGATGACTCAGTCTGTTGTGATTGATCTATTCTCCTCTGATTGGTCAGATGACTCAGTCTATTGTGATTGATCTACTCTCCTCTGATTGGTCAGATGGCCCAGTCCGTTGTGATTGGTCTACTCTGCTCTGATTGGTCAGTTGACTCAGTCTGTTGTGATTGATCTATTCTCCTCTGATTGGTCAAATGGCCCAGTCTGCTGTGATTGGTGTACTCTGCTGTTATTGGTCAGATGGACCAGTCTGTTGTGATTGGTCTACTCTCTTCTGATAGGTCAGATGGCCCAGTCTGCTGTGATTGGTCTACTCTGCTGTTATTGGTCAGATTGACCAGTCTGTTGTGACTGGTCTACTCTGCTCTGATTGGTCAGATGACTCAGTCTGTTGTGATAGGTCTACTCTGCTCCGATTGATCAGATGGACCAGTCTGTTGTGATTGGTCTACTCTGCTCTGTTTGGTCAGATGGCCCAGTCGGTTGTGATTGCTCTACTCTGCTCTGATTGTTCAGATGGACCAGTCTGTTGTGATCGGTCTACTCTCCTCTGATTGGTCAGATGACTCAGTCTGTTGTGATTGATCCACTCTCCTCTGATTGGTCAGATGGACCAGTCTGTTGTGACTGGTCTACTCTGCTCAGATGGACAAGTCATTTGTGATTGGTCTACACTGCTCTGATTGGTCAGATGAACCAGTCTGTGGTTTTGGGTCTACTCTGCTCTGATTGTTCAGATGGACCAATCTGTTGTGATTTGTCTACTCTGCTCTGATTGGTCAGATGGCCCA
Organism: Meda fulgida; assembly: GCA_030578275.1. Classification (NCBI taxonomy): domain Eukaryota; kingdom Metazoa; phylum Chordata; class Actinopteri; order Cypriniformes; family Leuciscidae; genus Meda; species Meda fulgida. The sequence goes on from CM060623.1 coordinate 202,882, forward strand.
GTCTATTTTGACTGGTGTATTCTGCTCTGATTGGCCAGATGACCCAGTCTGTTGTGATTGGTATTCTCTGCTCTGATTGGTCAGATGGACCAGTCTGTTGTGATGGGTCTACTCTGCTCTGATTGGTCAGATGGACCAGTCTATTGTGTCAGGTCTACTCTGCTCTGATTGGTCAGATGACTCAGTCTGTTGTGATTGATCTACTCTCCTCTGATTGGTCAGATGGCCCAGTCTGTTGTGATTGGTCTACTCTGCTCTGATTGGTCAGATGACCCAGTCTGTTGTGATTGATCTATTCTCCTCTGATGGGTCAAATGGCCCAGTCTGCTGTGATTGGTGTACTCTGCTGTTATTGGTCAGATGGACCAGTCTGTTGTGATTGGTCTACTCTCCTCTGATTGGTCAGATGGCCCAGTCTGCTGTGATTGGTCTACTCTGCTGTTAATGGTCAGATGGACCAGTCTGTTGTGACTGTTCTACTCTGCTCTGATTGGTCAGGTGACTCAGTCTGTTGTGATGGATCTACTCTGCTCCGATTGATCAGATGGACCAGTCTGTTGTGATTGGTCTACTCTGCTCTGATTGGTCAGATGGACCAGTCTGTTGTGATCGGTCTACTCTGCTCTGATTGGTCAGATGGACCAGTCTGTTGTGATCTGTCTACTCTGCTCTGATTGGTCAGATAGCCCAGTTTGCTGTGATTGGTCTACTCTATTCTGATTGGTCTGATAGCCCAGTCTGCTGTGATTGGTCTACTCTATTCTGATTGGTCTGATGGCCCTGTCTATTTTGACTGGTGTACTCTGCTCTGATTGGTCAGATGACCCAGTCTGTTGTGATTGATCTACTCTGCTCTGATTGGTCAGATGACTCAGTCTTTTGTGATTGATCTACTCTTCTCTGATTGGTCAGATAGCCCAGTCTGCTGTGATTGGTCTGCTCTATTCTGATTGGTCTGATGGCCCTGTCTATTTTGACTGGTGTACTCTGCTCTGATTGGTCAGATGACCCAGTCTGTTGTGATTGGTCTTCTCTGCTCTGATTGGTCAGATGACTTAGTCTTTTGTGATTGATCTACTCTTCTCTGATTGGTCAGATGGACCAGTCTGTTGTGACTGGTCTACTCTGCTCTGATTGGTCAGATGACTCAGTCTGTTGTGATTGAACTACTCTCCTCTGATTGGTCAGATGACTCAGTCTGTTGTGATTTATCTACTCTCCTCTGATTGGTCAGATGGACCAGTCTGTTGTGACTGGTCTACTCTGCTCTGATTGGTCAGATTACTCAGTCCCTTGTGATTGATATACTCTCCTCTGATTGGTCAGATGGCCCAGTCTGTTTTGATTGGTCTACTCTGCTCTGATTGGTCAGATGACTCAGTGTGTTGTGATTGATCTACTCTCCTCTGATTGGTCAGATGGCCCTGTCTGCTGTGATTGGTCTACTCTGCTGTTATTGGTCAGATGGACCAGTCTGTTGTGACTGGTCTACTCTGCTCTGATTGGTCAGATGACTCAGTCTGTTGTGATGGGTCTACTCTGCTCCGATTGGTCAGATCGACTAGTCTGTTGTGATTGGTCTACTCTGCTCTGATTGGTCATATGGCCCAGTCTGTTGTGATTGATCTACTCTGCTCTGATTGGTCATATGGCCCAGTCTGTTGTGATTGGTCTATCGCTTACAGCCCCTGTCAGAAACGAAACAGCCATTACCTTATCTGAATTTCAGCTCCAGAGTGATTGTACACACCGGAAGGACAGAAACTATAGTGTTGATTTTGAAATCAACCGCAGATGAATCATTGGAAGAACTAGTTATTCAACCCAAACCTCCATCGCACGGACAACTTGAGCGGGATGTTTCTCAATGATAAGTTTTAACTCAGTTTGTCGTACATTATGAGATACCTCTATCAGCATTGACAAGTGTATGTCCATCAACAATCGTATGTGTATATTTATAATTTATTTAAGTGCACATATGGGAACTGTATTATTAATGGTATCAATAACGGTGCATATGTTCACCCAGCACTAATGTAAATGACTGTTGTAACATTAAAACAAATCTTGCTACTCCTTTATCTTTACTCAAAGTAGTAAGAACCATAGACCATCTGCATTATCATTATCATCACAAATATCATTTGTGAATCACTTCCTGTACATTTGGGATGGCTACACGCATTTTTGGATTTCGAAACATTTCAAAACATACACAAAAATCCACAAATAGGTGGACACCATCCACTGTCTACTCAAGCCAATCAGATAACAGTCTGTTTACTTTACACTCAGGGTGGGAAAGTACTGCATTCTATAGGGCCAAGAGCTGTTTGTGTGGTTAAAACACCAAACAATTGTTGGAGTTTAAGGCTTCTTTATATTTCCATCAAGATCAGTGAATCAGGATAAACTCAGGATGATAGAGAAACTGGACACGGCGCGGCTACTTCTTAAATACTCCATGCTTGTGCTACTCACACAAATATAGGACTTAATACCAAATATGAGCCCAAATGACCATCTGTGATTTAACAGCATGAGTCTCAGCATCACTGCATCTGTACTGGGGCTTTGTGAATTTATCACAAGGTAGAATCCATTTATTTATTAGTCAGCTAAATATGGATGCTTTAAGAAAACATGGGCTAGATAAATCCGACTCACTTATATTTATATACAGCGCTTTCAACCATATAGATTGTTTCAAAGCAGCTTTACAGTAACACTTTATTTTGATGGTCCCTTTTGAACATTTTGGTGACTATAAGTAACTTTGCAACTACATGTCAACTAACTCTCATTAGATTATTAGTGTACTGTCTGCTTAATATCTGATAACTCTTTATTGTGATGGTCCTCCAACAGACAGTCTACTGACTATAAGTAACTATGCAACTACATGTCAACTTATTCTAACCCTAACCCTACCAGTCTACTAATACTCTACTAACACTCTAATGAGAGTTAGTAGACATGTAGGTGCAACGTTACTTATAGTCAACAGAATGTGTTAAAGGGACCATCCAAATGACGTGAAACCGAAATTACAGTAACAGAGATGGTTTTGGCTTTTCAGCAGCTCTAGAATAAAGTTATTGTCCAGCTAAAGTTAGTTTTGATGGATTCACTTCCGTTGCAAAGATCATTAGTTAGGGTTATGGGCCGCTAACACGACACCGCGCTACTGAAGACAGATTTAGATGAAGGGCATGAACGGGTGAGTCTGTGTATGGAGCTGGTTCTGGCAGCCCATCTCTCTGAACATCTTATATATGTCTGTTATCTAACAGTTTTGTTGATGGCTTCAACATCCTCTTAGCAGATTTGGTGTTTTGTAGGCCTTATTGGTGAGAATGGATTCCCGGTGTAGTTTCGGACAGGGAACCTGGAATTGTGTTTCTCCGGCACGAGACGACCCTGCTCTTCTCTCTGAGACTCATAGTCCGCTCGTGTGCACCTGCGTATCGTTGCATGCGTCGCTGATTAACTATATTAAGGATGAGACGAGATTCGGCCTTACAAGCCGTTCCCTTTTCTTTTGGGTTTTTTTCTTAATTGTGGTTTTAGTAATATTTGTTGCTTTAATACTTTTGAGTTGTCCTATTTTGTTAGTTTGTGTTTATTATATTTTGTAAGTTATTTTAGGAACATCTTTGTTTTTTTCTTCTTGTTATGATACATGTCTTGTTTATGCGCCATATTTTGGTAGTGTCCTTCTTCATGTTGGGTTCCTCCTTTCTGCCGATACATTCCCGTCCACAGCTCAATAGCTGAACACTAACCTACAGCGACATGCTTCACACACACCAACACAATCACCGACTGCTGTACACACAGATCTGGGAACCAGGAGTCAGTTCCACATCCAAATGACAAAGCCTGATATACTGCAGCCTGGAATCATCCTGTGCCTGAACAGCAAAGGAGAAATCCATTGCAATAACACAGAGCTTAAAGAAGTAGACGTGACCTGAGGAACATACCCTAACTAGGGAACGAGATGCTGCCTTTACCTTGGCCATACTCTTCGGTTCCTGCTACTACTTCCTTCATCCGAGGATTGATGAGTCAAAGCGACTGGACTGTCTTCAGACTGAGTTTCACTAGCGTCAGCGACTCTTTTCTTACTCAGGAAACCAGGGTTTCACGTATTCATTTGAAAGAGAGATGAGAGTGCACATATAAAGGTAGAATAAGTTGCACTTACATTTACAGGTTTTAAGTTGTTTTGCTGTGATGTATTACACACATTTCCATCATGCATGAAAAATGTATAATATATAGTCTGTATGCTTGATGAAGGTCGTGAGACAGAAACGTTGCTAATAAAATTTTAATACTCATTTGCAAGTATTGATAGTGTGCGGGAGTTCCTTGTTTTTTTTGTTAATATATAGTCTGTAAAAGTTTCCAAGGAAAGGAATGCATTTATTAGAGATGTTAGCAAAATATGCAGGGTCTAGCAAAGTCAACAAAGCTAAGAAACAATTAAATTAAAATCAATAAATGAGACATTTAATCATAAGAACAACTAACAGGGTGATGGAGACAGTGCAGTGTTGTCATGGTAACATTCATTCCAGATAAAGAGGAACGTCTTTCCCACTTCAAGGCTCTGTCCTTTAGAACGAGCAGGGCATAAGGGTTCTACTTTTGATTGGAATTTACCCTAGGTTATTCATTTTCATTTATCTTGATGTAAACTTCCTTATTGATGTGATCAAATGCTTTTGGGAATAAGGGTTTGTCCATAGTTTATCCACAGCATGTGCATTACAATATTTAAAGGTCTGAAAAGAGAAACAAAATACGTCATGTATCCTCGTTGGTCAGCTTGGGTCACTACTGCATGTGTGCCCTATTCATTTCTGTAAAATTCTATTTTAAATTTAATCTAAATTTGCAAGATTTTACAGAATCAAACAAAAACATATATACATATATATATATTTGAAAAACGTAATAATGATTGAATATAGATGCCTTTTTATTAGAAATGAGATTATACATTTTACACTTGACATGTTACATTAAAGGCACCAATGTGAATAGTTACATAACAGCGTAAACAAAACGTCTGACCCCTAAACCAATCACTGGTGCATATGTCTGTGGTAACCCATGAAATATGTAAAGCAGAGAGAAGTAATGACAACAGCAGACACACAGATCTTTCCCCTCGAGATAAACGATATGAGGATATGAGGAGGAGGAGAATGTGCTCATTTAACACTCATCTCTGTGGCGTTTTCACAGCATCTCTCTCTCACACACACACACACACACACACACACAAACACACACACACACACACACACACACACACACACATTCTGCTCTTGCACAAGCTGAACCATCTCTCACTTGCCACCCACTCGATTACAGAGCTGAGCATGAACACACAATACATATACACACAAACCCCTGGCACACACACGTATCTCAGAGCTCCAAGAGGTGCACACTACACACCATTGGCACAAACTGTGTAACATTACAAATACATGTAGAAAATATGCACACACACTTGAAATTAATATATTTGTAGTTTAAAGTAAACACACATAAAAATCATACACACATACACATACACATACACACACTAGTGTCGTAATGCTGGCCAACTAAATTTATTTCTATTTATTGCTTTATTTCAATATACGCATTAAAAGCATTTTGACTAATTTTATTGAACACCAACTGCATTACCCACACCTTTCAAACCATCACAAACTATTCATTTTATTTCTAAACACACACAATCATGTCACATTCACATTATGTTACATTTATACATATAACCCAAAATACACAGAGAAACTAATGCAATTCATGGCACATACAAAGCGCACGTCCACTCATATGGGGAAGCATGCCTCTCTCTCCCCCACACACACACACTCACGCACACACACACACGCGCACGCACTACATTAAAAGCACATAACTGCGCAATGTGTGCTGCTAACACCCCCGAGATAAACAAACTCTGCAGATTTCTGTGATTTCTCATTATAACAATCAGCTGCAGTTCACACTCATTTCAGTTCAAACGAATAACAAAGACCAGTTCTTAAACCATCTTATAACACACACATCTATATTACCTTAATCTATTTAATACTCTATTCATTATATAAATTTTCATCTTGTTTCATACATACACTGTATTATAGGGTTATTTAAGGTTGTCATTTGTTATTTCTCCCTGTACTCAATCATACAGGGCTTAATACTTACCTTGATTTCTTTCTCCCGTTTTCTTGCTGGTTGGTGTTTTCCTGTCTTTACAGTTGTTGCAGGTTTAATGATTGGCAGCTGGTAGCAATGTCCCTTCTTCTCAGACAGGGAATGAGTCTGGGGTTCTGGGAATGTTTTACCTTCTCTTTAGTTAGGATAATGTAGGTTTCAGCGTTATGGACAGTGTTTGCGGTGAGGAAGATGCTTTCATTTTCCTCTCTGAGTGTCAGTTCTGCCTTCCTCCCAACAGCCTGTAGGAGTGAGTCATCAGCCCTCGACCAATCACAGGCTGAGTTCTGAATCTCATCAGAATCACAAGAAAGCTTGTTGAGCGATAGAAGTGGGCAGTGCCTACCATTAAAGCTACAAAAAGAGACAAGAAGCGCAGGTTTAAATGAGAGAGGGAGAGAGAGAGAGTGAGTGAGAGAGAGAGAGAGAGAGAGAGTGAGTGAGTGAGAGATTGAGAGAGAGAGAGAGTGAGGAAGAGAGAGAAAGAGAGAGAGAGCGAGTGAGAGAGAGGGAGGGAGGGAGGGAGGGAGAGAGAGAGAGTGAGAAAGAGAGAGAAAGAGAGAGAGTGAGAGAGAGAGTGAGAGGGAGGGAGGGAGGGAGAGAGAGAGAGAGAGTGAGAGAGAGAAAGAGAGAGAGTGAGAGAGAGAAAGAGAGAGAGTGAGAAAGAGAGAGAGTGAGAAAGAGAGAGAGTGAGAAAGAGAGAGAGTGTGAGAGTGAGTGAGAGAGAGAGTGTGAGAAAGAGAGAGAGTGAGAGAGACAGAAAGAGAGAGAGTGTGAGAAAGAGAGAGAGTGAGAGAGACAGTGAGAGAGAGAGTGAGAGAGAGAGTGAAAGAGAGAGAGTGAATGAGAGTGAGAGAGGGAGAGAGAGTAAGAGAGAGAGATAATTTAATTTTGAAAAAAAAACTTTATTCACAAAAAAAAAAAATCACACAACTTTTACAATAGAAGCCAAAAAAAATCAACACACCTTGAAGCGACACAAAAAACAAAAATAAATACAATAAACACTCACAAAAGGAAAATGAAAACTACAAAGAAAAACGAAATCATCTTCAGAAACAACACACAATGCTCCATAACTATACCAAATCATCTCAAAAGCAGACAAGTCTTCCATAGTTTTATAAAACTTAAATCAATCAAAACTCCTGATTTGACCAACATTGAAAAAACCTCAGTGATGCTTTGACAAGGCTTTTGCTCTACTTTATTTTTCCTACTAGTATATATTGCCAGTTTTGCTTGTCCCGAAATAAAATTCAGCAATTGACAGACATACCTCTTGTTCTGACTATATTTAAACCCCAGAATAATTTTTTTTCAGAAACAAATCTCTTTACAACAGCTGAATATTTATTTTAATAACCTAAATAATCGTTCTAATCTAGAACATTGCATAAAAGCATGAAAAACTGTTTCCCTTTGAGAACAAAAGGGACATTCCGAACTTCTGGATTTAAAACAGAAATAAATGAGTTTACAGCAATAATACCATGAAGGATCCTCCACTGTAAATCCCCTGCCCTCTTCGATAATGGCGGCTTATACAGAGATCTCCACTCAGGTTTTACATTTTCATCCAGCCCAAAAAAAAGAGCGCCATGGTGTGTCAACCTTTCTTTCAAAATATGTCTTATTAAAAACCATAACACAAGCTCTATACAAAAAATTACCTTTAGTTGTCAAGAAGTCCAAAGACAAAGATTGCCAATTCTTTTGCCAAGACCCGTACACCCATCAAGATTAGGTAAAAACTTTAGGTAACACTTTATAATAACTGCACGCTATTAATCATTAGTTAAGCATTAGTCAACAGTTAATTCATAATTTAAAAATCATAAATAGACATTAATAAGCAGTTTATAAATACAGCTATAAATGCTTTATTCTTGATTTAAAAGTATATCTATAATGTGTTTAATAATTGTATTTTCATACTTTCTTAATGATCAATTTATCATTTCTAAATGAAGTATTGCATTATTTATAAACCAGTTATTTAAGAGTTGTCAGTGGTTCATAAGATTACTTAGTGTAAGTAAATGATTAATAAACTATTTAAATGTACATTCATACATCTTATTATTCAGATATATAGTAATAGTTACTTAGTGTGTTAATAAATGTTTTATTAACATGTATTTCTACTGTAATTCAGGGTTAATTCGGGTAGTTATAAAGCATTTAGTAGTGGTCAGTTAACTATGTTTGTGAGCTCATCTAAAGTGAGGACTAGTTATGCCTTGTAAAGCATTTACAAAGGAGATTTAAAGGCTGTTAATATTTCTATGTTCTGTATCACTGTGTTGTGTTTGTTTAATTTTTCTGTTTAGAAGATAAATGAGTCTTTAAATCTCCTTTATAAATGCTTTACAAGGCATGAATAGTCCTCACTTTAGATGAGCTCACACACACAGTTAACTGACCACTACTAAATACTTTATAACTACCTGAATTTACTCCATGTACTTACTCTTTCTAAATGATCTTATGAACCACAGACAACTCTTAAATAACTGGTTTGTAAATAATGCTATACTTCATTTAGAAATTATTAATTAATCATTAACAAAGTATGAAAATACAATTATTAAACACTTTATAGATATGCTTATAAATCAAGAAAAAAGCATTTATAGCTGTATATATGAACTGCTTATTAATGTCTATTAATGTTTTATAAATTATTAATTAACTGTTGACTAATGCTTAACTAATGATTAATAGCGTGCAGTTATTATAAAGTGTTACCAAACTTTAGACAAGGAAAAAGGTCCTGAGCATTGGGAGTGCTTTCCCCAGAGTGGTAATCCGTTAACATTTGGTTCTCTTCATCTGTGAGAGTTGATCTTAGTTTAAACAAAAAAAAAAAAAAGAAACAAGACGAACAGATCTAATGCCCAAAATTGGGATGCCATCTCTGCGTTCTCCAAATTTGAGCCAGCCAAAGTCAACATCTGTCCTAAAGTGAAATCCTGGATTTTTGGAGAGCAGAACTAAACCCATGTAAACTGCAGTTGTTCGTTATCTCCAGACATGCTTCAAGTATCAAGGGTTCCTCTAGCAGCCAGTGAAGTGAATATGAACTTTCAGTCTTTTGAATGTGAAACAAACTCCATACTTTAAGAAGGTTCTTATAAAAGTACGGCATCTTTGAAAAGTAATGTAACAATGTTCAGGGAAGAAGGAGGCGGGAACCGGCGAACAATCAAATAAACTTTATAAAAATAAAACAAACAAACCAAAATACCGCCAGCAGCCCCTCGCGGACGACTGCTGGCTAAAATAAAATACAAATACAAAAACTAAAACACAGGCCTGTGTCTCGATCATCAACGTCGTCGCTCCTCCTTTATGCTTCCGCTCCTCCGTGAGAGATGCGAGACCGGTGTGCTTCACAGGTGTTGTTCATTAGCAATCGCACCACCGGCCTCGCGCCGTTCTCTCACGTCCCTCGGCCGTCCTGTTCACCACAAGTACTTTTTTAAAGGGTTCATCAAAAAAAGTTGTTTATCCAACCCAAACCCCCCAAAACTTTGCAATATGGCACAGGCAACAGCCCTCCAACTCACATCAGATGCACCATCAAAAAATCTCTTTAAAAACTGCAACCAAAAAGCAGCGGTTCTGCTTTGTAAGTTCATGAGTCCTTGTCCTCCTTCTTCCTTGGGCAGGAATAAAACACTCTGTTGTACCCAGTTTAATTTGTCCCAGAAAAAGTCCACAAGAACAGCTTGAATTTTCGCTAAAAGTTGCTTTGGAGGATCCACACAAGCCAACCTGTGCCACAGGGAGGATGCCACAAGATTATTTACAACAAGAGTACGTCCTCTGTAAGACATATTTAGAATCAACCATTTCCATTTTTCCAGACGCCCCTTAATTTTTTCACCCACCCCTTCCCAATTTTTCTTGTTGAGTTACATCATCACCCAAAAAACATCTGGATATTTTATCCCTCTTAAACCCCGAATTAACCCATCAGGAAGGTTTGGTTTCCCATCAACCCACTGACCAACCAACAGGGTCTCACATTTTGTCCAATTTACTTTAGCAGAGGATAACAACATAAACTCTTTAATTAAATTAAGTAAAATGTGTACATCATTTTGTCCACTAATTAAAACCATCACATCATAAGCATAAGCTGACAAAACAATGTTATTTTTACAATTGGGTAAACATAAGCCACACACCTTTTTTCTTATTTGTTGTAACAATGGTTCAATGGTCAAAGAATACAGCATCCCAGATAAAGAACACCCTTGTCTTATCCCTCTTTGAACCTGGAACGGAGCGCATAAGCCGCCATTTATCTTCAGTACACTCTAAACTTCACTATAGAGTACTTAGACCTTATCTATGAAATCTTGACTAAAACCAAAAGATCTCAAAGTCCCCCACAAATAAGAATGTTTGACTCGGTCAAAGGCTTTCTCTTGATCCAGAGAAATCAAGCCAACGTCTAACTTAAACAATTTTGAAACTTCGAATACATCACGAATTAATGAAATGTTATCAAACATAGATCTACCACGAACACAATAGGTCTGGACCAGATGAATGACCTGGTGGGTGACCACTCTGTTAGCTAAAGCCTTGGAGAGCAGTTTGTAATCGCTTCAAAGAAGTGAGACGGGGCACCAGCTCTTTATTTCAGTGAGATCTCCTTTTTTAGGTATGATGGTGTAATGTTTCAAGTTCCTTGATTTCACCACTAGATGGCGTTATTTCTATCCAGATTATTTCTCCTTGAATTAATGGTTGTCATACTCTCACCTGTGTTGAATCACACCTAATGATAAACCCTATTTAAGGCCTCACTGTATTTTTGTTCTTGTTCAGTCCTGATGTTAGCCAAAGCGTTGTCATTCCTAAGAATTTGTGGATTTGTTCTGTTTTTGGATGGTATGTTTTTGTTACCTTTTTGTGGATTTCTGATTTTGTCTCTCTGGACTGATGTTTAAGAAGATCTCTTCTGTCTGGATTACCCTTTTTGTATTGCCTCTCAAGGAGAGTTGTTTGAGTTTCCCTGTAGCACATCCACCTAAAGTGCTAACTAAGACTTGTTGTTATGTTTGGTTTTTCCATCGGAAGTAAAGAGACAAAGATTAAACTTTTGGCATTTGACTGTTCTTTAATCCTCTGCATTTGGGTTCAACCTCCTCCAGTGGTGAAATGGTTAGCATCAAGGACACACACACCGGAGACCCGAGTTCGATCCCCAGCTGGATCATAACATGAGGGTTATTATCGCCCTGTGACAACTCAACGGCATCATACCTTCCGACAAACTGTCATTCAATACCTGTAATATATCCACTCCCAGCTCCTTCCAGAATGATGTAAAAAACAACTGGGAAACCATCAACTCCTGGAGCCCTCCCAGACTCCATGCCCTGAAGGGCCTTGTACAGCTCTCCCAAGCTCAACGCACCTGAAATGGCTGCATTACCCTCTTCAGACATCTGGGTTAAGGAAGTGAAAAAGGCATTTCCTTCATTACGCCCCGACTTAAACTCACTTCTGTATAGCTTTTGATAAAAACCAACTGCTTGGTTGATATCCGGATATCAACAGGGTCCATTAACAACCCCCCATTCTCAGAGCGCAATGACTCTTTTCCCTAATGTCTCTGGCATCATTCACATTCAAGGTAGCCAGGCATACTTCACTCATGGCGAAGGTAAAGAGAAAGAAGAAAAACAGCCCTCCAACACACAACAAATCATTAGAAGTCATATCTCTTAATTTTTTAAACATCATTATTACTCAACTCCTTGTCTAAACTCCTCACAATCTTCTTCAAACGATACACTTCTCTATTAGTAAAGCAGCCTTCTGTCATTAGGCTTCTAATTTTTTTCGACAAACTGCTTGATGTCAGGGAAATACTCTTGAACACAAACACCTCTTTTGTTCTGTTGCGCTAAGAAACATCTTTATATCCTCATTATTGTAACTTCGTCCAGAAAAAATCGCTTTGAGAAAGCACTACACTGGACGACTCACTATCACTTTCAGTCTCCTGATCCTCACTAACCTGTACATAACTTTTCTTGCAAGCTTTTTCACCTTGCAATTGACCAGACTTTTTCCTTTTTTGGGGCACTTTGAACATATTATTTTCCATCTCTGTAACAACACAATCCACCTCACATACCCCCTGCAAAAACGGCAAAGTCATATTCTCTGTAACACCACATGGTTGTTTCTCTTCTGTGTTCCTAGAAAACGGTACCCCAATCACTTTACCATCATTACTAGTAGTTGTTAGATCGTGTATCATACCTGTGTGCTCTCGATACGTCGAGGTTGAGCCAGCCTCAGCGAAGCGTCCAGCCCCTCACCGGGGGGGATCCTTCCCCTTGCCCACCGACTCCGGCTCAGCTCGGCTCACCCCCGGTGCTTCACGGTTCAACGAAACAGCCTCGGTTGCTACACTCGTACCGGGAACAGCATTAACATTGTTTTCTTTATTAACCTCATTTTCCTTTAATTTATCCGGACAATTCCGAATTAAATGTCCTGATTTGCCACAACCGAAACACTTTGATTTCGCGGTTGTAACAAATATCACATACTCAAATCCATCAACTCGAAAATTGAGTGAAAATTGTAACTCTGCATCATCTTTAACTATCATATATGCAACACGCCTACAGATACACTGATTAACTTCCCATCTATATTTGAAACTCTCAAGATCGTTAATCAACTTATAATAACTATTCTCTATATTAATATGGGATTTTATAATCCCTTTAATACTGAAGTAACATCAGTTAATCCCTTATCACTCAATTTACTTTTTCTTGTCAACCATATGGCCATCTTCGCTTGCCCAAAAAGATAATTTAGTAAAACATGACTCTCTCTTTTACTTCTGCTGTACTTAGGCCCATAAATAAACATTTCAGGTGAAAAACTTCCCCCAGGGTTTGACACCACTCTTCCATTTTAACAAATAAATTTTGTAATCTCACACAATTAAAAAATAAATGGAAGACAGTCTCTTGTATTCCACAAAAAGGACAACCCTCCCCCACCTGTGGGTCAAGGTGTGCTCTGTGTCTGTTTGTAGGTATTATACCATGCACAATCCTCCATTGCAGGTCCCCAGTTCTTTTCTCTCAATGGGGGGTTTGTACAAGGTCCTCCAGCAGCCTTCAGGGGAAGTGCTTGGCCCAAAGATCTTCTGCCATTTAGTCTCTCTCACACTCTGCAGCTGCAGAAGATACGTCACCTTTACACACAGTCCATACATAGTTCTCTTTTCAACATTGCTAAAAAGTCCAAGTTGAGGCGTCTTAAAGGAAAGCAAACCATTCTCCATTTCTTTCCATGCTCTGATATCAGGTGATAAAAACAACTCTGCAAAGACAGAAACCTCCTCCTCCCCGACAGGTGTCTCTAAAGAGTCTCTGTAATCTTTTGGTAAAAACTCATAAATTTGAGTCAACAGTCTCTCTGCCATACGGACTGACCTCAAGCCCATTTTTGAAGCCAGGTTCTTGGCAGAAATCCATCCTTCCTCGGAAACAAAATGTCTAATTTTGGTCAAATTTGCCGTCCACAACGTTTTTCTGAGGGATATCGTATTAAAAACATCCAAATCCAGTGCAGGGTTAAAAAACAGTGGTTCCTCTCTCAGCCATAGTCCCTTCACATCATTTAGCTCCCGAGAGAACCCATGTTTTTAAAATACCAGGAGGGTGCAGGCTATTCCAGCCCAGCCTACATCCTCCCCATATAACAGTCTCTGAGTTGCCTGGAGTCTAAAAGCTATGACTCTTGGCTCTAATGTCGACCAGCCCCTGTCCTCCTTCCTGTAATGGCAGATAGAGTGCTTGTGCCTTCAACCAATGCTGTCCTGACCAGAAGAAATCCACCAGGCTCTGTAGAATTCTTCTCACTAGGTCTTCTTGAGACTCTAAAATCATCATTTTGTGCCACAGAGATGATGCAACCAGGTTGTTACAGACTAGGATTCACATTATGCTTACCTTTTATACTACTGTTGAATCAGATCGAATGCATTAATAATAATTGATATTATGAACAGCAGCTATGCTAATTATTTCCCATCTGCTTTCTGCTGTTATCTCGGGATGCGAGTCCCAAGGTAAATGGCGTTCGTCAGCTCCAGATTGTATCCAGCTTCTCACGGAGGCTTCAGATGCCCCAACACTTGCGATGAGATGACTAAACGCCTGTGAAGAGACGACTGACTCAACACCGGCGATATGTTCTGCCCCAAATTAATACATGATTAACTAACTGTATTTTTTCTATGTACATTTCTGATATGCACTTTCTGTAAAGCTGCTTTAAAACAATATGTATTGTGAAAAGCGCTATACAAATAAATTTGAATTGAATTGAATAGGATTCTTCCCCTGTAGGACAGCTGGGGCAGCAACCAATTTCAGTGAGATAACCGAGCACACACTTTCTCCACTAGGCCCTCCCAATTTTTCCCCTATATTCATCGGTCCCTAAAAAAACCCTAAATATTTAAAGCCTGCTTTCCCCCACAGCAAACCAACAGGAAGTGATGACCACACCACACAGCATCACTTTTTTGGCAATTAACCTTGGCTGAAGATGCTTTACTCTAACATTCCAAAGCCGTTTCTAAACGTTGAACATCACTATGAGTTTTAATTAAAACTGTGACATCATCTGCATAAGCAGAGAGCTTAATAAGACTCTTAAAACCCATTGTATTGACTTGTAGACCTGTTAGCTGTTCTCTTAATTTACACAGTAAAGGCTCAATGACTATACTGTAAAGTTGACCTGATAATGGGCAACCTTGCCTATTGCCTCTATTGACTTTTACAGGAATACTGAGGCCACCAGCTACTTTTATCATACATTGTGCTCCAGCATACAACAGTCTTATTTTGGAAATAAAATTGTCCCCAAAACCAAAAGCTTTTAAGGTATCAAAAAGAAAAACGTGATCAACTCTGTCAAAGGCCTTTTCCTGGTCCAATGACAGAAAACCCAAATTAGCATTATTGTGAGAAGCAAAATCAAAAAGATCACGTACCAGATGCAAGTTATCTATTATAGATCTATTTTTTACACAATAAGACTGATCTTTATGTATAATCATATACAATACATTATTTGCCCTACTGGCCAGATATTTGGAAAAAACAATATAATCAGAACCTAGAACTGCTATAGGTCTCCAGTTCTTTAAGAGAGTTAGGTCACCTTTTTTTGGAAGTAGCGTTAAAACTGCCCTCTGACAACTCAAAGGAAGAGTTCCTTCCATACATTTTTGGATTACCTCAAAATAATCATATCCAATAACATTGCAAAAAAACATCCAATCCTGGCGTAAGTCCCATAACAGCAGCAGTAACCTCTTTGAAAGTGAGTTCAGTCTATAAGAATTGCTTGTGTTCCGATGTTAAAACAGGAAGGTCTTGTAGCAGTTGATTTCTGCACAGTTCATCTGATTTTTCAACTGAGAAACAAACATTGTTATGTTATTTGATTGATACTGTGAAGCTGCTTTGATGCAATTTATATTGTGAAAAGCGCTATATAAATACACTTGACTTGACTTGACTTGTCGGCAGCATATAGTTTAGAATAAAAATCAACAGCAAGTTTGCGCATCTCTACTGGGTCTGAAGTGGTATGTCCATTATTGTCTTTTAAAACATACATAAATTTTTCTTGTCCTGCTTTTTGCTCCAAATTAAAGAAATAAGAAGAAGGTCCATCCATGTCTCTTATTGTTAAGAAACGACTTTGTACGAGAGCTCCTTTAACTTTTTCATTTAAAAAAGGTGCTCAGCTGATTTTTTCTTTCAATCCACAGTTCTTGTAGATTTCCAGCATCATCATTCATACTCTTTTCAATGTCCATAATATCTTTTTCCAACAACGCTAATGTATTTTTCAAAATTAAAGAGGTGAGATGCATACTGCTGACAAAAACCTCTTATGTGCGCTTTACCAACTTCCCACCACTGAATAATCTTCATAAAGACATTTTTCATTTTTCCAGTTTTCCCAAAACAAATTAAAATTCTCACAAAAATGCTTATCTTCCAAAAGTTTAACATTAAAATGCCAGTAATAACTTGTATGCTTCCTTTCAGTCATAATGCACTCAATTGTAATAAGTTTATGATCAGAAAGAGCTGTAGGGATGATATCTGTTTGAACAATCTTATTTCTCATATTGTGAGATGTATAAAAACGGTCTAGATGTGCTCAGAAACGTTGCCATTGCCAACTTTCATCCATGTATACTGCCGTACTGATAAGTTATGCTCTCGCCATACATCTGAGTATTTTAGATTTTTTATTATGTTAGTTAAACAAATAGCTGACAAATGTGCATGGGGTTCTTCCCCATTCCTATCTTGTACAAAGTCTAGAGTGCAGTTCCAATCTCCGCCTAAAACAATAAGATTGCCATCATGCTGTAGTTTTAAAAACTGCTCGAGTTTAGTAAAAAGCTGTACTCTGTCTGCTCCTATATTAGGGTCATAGATGTTTACAGACAGGAAATTGAGATTCATAATTTCAGCCCTTACAGTCAAAAGTCTCCCTGGTACCAGCTCATCTTTTAATAAAATCTTTGTTTTGAGAGCAGGGGAAAAAAGCATAGCTACTCCAGCACTTAAGTTAGTCCCATGACTAAGAACTCTATTCCCTTCCCACCACAAGCCCCAATCAATTCTCATTGTCTTGACTGCTATGGGTCTCTTGCAAAAAAAAAACAACACTCAGATCTTTCAATCGAATAATTTCTGATAATAACACTTTTTTTCTCCTAACCCTCATTCCGTTTATATTAATTGATCCCACCCTCAAGATCTCCATGAAAAAAGGGAAGAGAAAGAGGAAAAAACAGATAGAAAAAGTACAGGCCATTTCAATTATTTAGTTTTCCCCCTCACTTTACCTATCATTTTGCCTCGTCTGAGAACAGTAATGTGCTTCTTAAGACGAAAGCATTTCTGTTGCAAAAGATCCTCGTAACTGCTCATTTTACTCATATAACCGAAGCAATAAACTTATCAATAGGCAGGCGGCGAGAAGCAAGGTCCAGTATCAATCCAAGTCGAGGTAGGCAGAGAACGATCAGAAACGGGGTACACAGTCCAAGGTCAAGGCATTAATAATCCACAGTAATAAACGCTCAGAATGACAGCCAGGAAAGTCATTCTGAGCGTTTATTACTGTGGATTATTTATTGCCTTGACCTTGGACTGTGTACCCCGTTTCTGATCGTTCTCTGCCTACCTCGCCTTGGATTGTTACTGGACCTTGCTTCTCGCCGCCTGCCCCGACCATTGCTTGTTATCTGGTTTATCTCTGCCTTGTCTCCATTGCCCTGTTTGCTGTTGTTGATCCCTGCCTGTTTGACTACTCTATAAATGCTGCAAATGGATCCCCTAGTGTCTGCTGCTTCATTACAGAAGACTTCGCCACACCAAGATCCAGCAACGATGCCAACCAGGGATACAGGTATTCAAATCATGCGTCTCCGTCAGGGAAATCGGACGATTGAGAAGTATGTCGAGGAGTTTATTGAACTGGCACATCTCACCTCAATGCACTCAGTATGTCTTATGATATTTTTTCGGGGAGGACTATCTGAACCGCTCAATTCATTCATGCCCTTGCATGATCCTCACTGGACTTTAGAGCACTATATTAACCTGGCCCTTTTGTTGAGCGACTCATCGTTTACTGTGGGCATGGTAGAGCAGGAGCTCTGTGAACCCATAGTATCCCCTTCTGCCGAGACCAGTTCCTTCACGTCTTCTCTACTGAACCTGAGAATCCTCGCGTCACGCCAGTCAGTGGGTCTGCCAACGGATCGGTCTATGGGCGTTCAGGGCTGATGTCCAGCTTGGCAGATTCCCCGCTAAGGTCCGCACGGTCTGCAAGGATCACCGTCCTGCCTGAATCTCGTTCTGCCGAGCCTGTCCAGCCAGAGCTTCACGTCAGCCACATCCAGCCAGAGCCGCACGTCAGCCACGTCCAGCCAGAGCCTCACGTCAGCCAAGTCCAGCCAGAGCCTCACGTCCAGCCAGAGCCTCACGTCAGCCAAGTCCAGCCAGAGCTTCACGTCAGCCACGTCCAGCCAGAGCTTCACGTCAGCCACGTCCAGCCAGAGCTTCACGTCAGCCACGTCCAGCCAGAGCTTCACGTCAGCCACGTCCAGCCAGAGCTTCACGTCGCGCCTGCCGAGCCAGAGCTGGAGCCCTCTTCACTGCTGGTTCCGTCCAGTCCAGAGATCCCTTCGCCGCTGGTCCCGTCCACCCCAGAGCATCCTTCGCCGCTGGTCCCGTCCAGCCCAGAGCTTCCTTTGTTACAAATATCAGGTAAGTAGTTAGTTATTTCAACACCAGCTTTTCCTTTTGTTTTTTTTCAAGAAATGCATTAATTTGTTCAACAGTATACAGATCTTGATCAGTTCCTCTTAAGCCCTCTAACCACTGATCATCATCTCCATCATCAGTGCACTGGGAATAACTATCCATCTCATCAGCCATATTGTCCTCTAAGCCTTCAACCTGTGCCACATTATTAACTTTACACACAGATTCAACACTACTCTGGGCCTCACTCTTATCAATGTTGTCTCTTACATTTTCAGATTTATCAGAACTGTATCCAGGTTGCTCCACACTCTCAGGATTGACATTAATCTCACTCACCTCCTGCATCGTGTCCTCCTCTGAGGTTCCTTCAACCTGCCCCTCATTCCTCTGTTCATCACTTTTGCTCGTTTGTTGGTCAGTAATCGTAGTATTATTTACTGTACATCACCACGAGATGTGGACGCGCGCTGGTCATCTTTGTGTGGACAAGCGAAGCGTTTGTGGCCAACTCACCACATTCAAAACACTTTAGGCTCTCGGTGCTGGCGTAAACCATGTACGAATTCTCCCCGTGCTTAACACGGAAAGAAACTTCTAAACAGCGATCCTGTGAGCTCAAAAACTTGGCGTCTAAAAGAAAGAACATGTTTTAACGCGTTGTTTTTACATCCAAGGGGAATCATTCTGACAGGGCTTGTAATCTTTCCAAACCTCTGCAGTTCTTTTGTTATAGTCTCATTTGATATAAAAGGTGGGACGGTCAAGATTATGATTGAAATTGTTTTTGTAAAGGCAAGAGCAACACTGCTAATCCAAATGTAGACTGGTCTCTCGGCGTCCTCCCTCTACGTCACCTAGCAGCAGCAGTGCCGTGCAGATATGTTTCTGGTGTGCAAAGACACAGAAAACGCGACGCAGCCGCCACGCAGCTGACACACAACAGAAACGCCACGCTCACGCCACGCAGCCAGAGTGTCACCGGCCTAACTCATCCGGGCCAGTGTCGTCATCCAGAAGAAGTAGCCTATCTCATCCGGGCCAGAGTCGTCATCCAGCAGAAGAAGCCTATCTCATCCAGCAGAAGTAGCCTAACTCATCCGGGTCAGTGTCGTCATCCAGCAGAAGTAGCCTAACTCATCCGGGCCAGTGTCGTCCTTTTTAAATGTTCTAAATCTCCTTTGTAAATGCTTTACAAGGCATAACTAGTCCTCACTTTAGATGAGCTCACAAACATAGTTAACTGACCACTACTAAATGCTTTATAACTACCCAAATTAACCCTGAATTACAGTAGAAATACATGTTAATAAAACATTTATTAACACACTAAGTAACTATTACTATATATCTGAATAATAAGATGTATGAATGTACATTTAAATAGTTTATTAATCATTTACTTACACTTTCTAAGTAATCTTATGAACCACTGACAACTTTTAAATAACTGGTTTATAAATAATGCAATACTTCATTTAGAAATGATAAATTGATCATTAAGAAAGTATGAAAATACAATTATTAAACACATTATAGATATACTTTTAAATCTTTTATAGCTGTATTTATAAACTGCTTATTAATGTCTATTTATGATTTTTAAATTATGAATTAACTGTTGACTAATGCTTAACTAATGATTAATAGCGAGCAGTTATTATAAAGTGTTACCGAAAAGATTCATTCAATTGTCTTTAGTTGTTTTTCTTTATGTTTAATATGTAAATATTGTATTATACTACAATAATACAAAAATGAATACAACAAAAACTACAAAAATTAATACAACAAAAACTACAATAATACAAAAAGGAATACATATTGTATGTAAAAATATATATATAAATGTATAAACTATATAGCCTACAGTATCATGTTTTACAGAGTATCGTGTATATATAAAAATTTGTGGATCAGTGTTGCATTGAATGTAATAATAATAATATAATAATAGTTATAGTAATAATGTTAACTATATATTTGGTTGCGTTTACAAACTACACTGCATACATGAATCCAACTCAGCCAATATGCACGACTGAGACTATACAATGTGATTGGTTGTGTGTGTCTACAATCTGAGTCCACGGCGCACACGGTCATACTGCCATGGTACCTCGCCAGCAGGTGAGACAAAATATTTTTTAAATGTTTCTCTGATGTGGAGAGCCTCTTCAGATGCGCGGTTGCCCCTTGGCCTCTGAAACTCCTGTAGACAGGCGTTGCCACTGCCAGCATTGTCAACATCAAAGCTTTCACCCTGGCTGGCTTGTCCCACTACTTCATGGCGCAGGTAGTTGCATAAGATGCAGGTTGCCTTGATGATACTGTCTGACAGGTCAGGGTTCACCTCCATTGGCCTTTTGTAAACCCTGAATCTTTGGGTCAAAATGCCGAACGCATTTTCTGAGATGCGACCGGCTCTTGACAGGCGGAGGTTGAAGATGCGCCTGTCTTCTTCAAGGCACTTTCCACCGTAGGGTCGGACCAAATATTGCTTCATGGGAAAGGCCTAGTCTGCCACGATAACATGGTTGACCTTCCCCAATTCAGGAGCAGATGGGAGCTCCAGTGGGAGTGGAACATTCTGGGTTCAGTGCTGGAGGGCACGTCCCAGCACAGAATCTGCAAAATTGCCTCCATCGCTGTTCCCACCATAGTTCCCCACATCGATGGCCAGGAAACAGTAATCCGCATCTACTAATGCCAGGAGGACAATGGAAAAAGTGCCTTTATAATAAAAAAGGGAACCTGAGTTTGCAGGGGCCTCAATCTTGACATGCTTCCCATCGAGAGCGCCAATACAAATAGGGAAGTTCCACCTGTCATTGAACCTCATCGCCAAGTGTTTTCAGATGTCCTCTGTTGGAGTTGGCATGTAAGTGTCCTTGAACTGCAGCCAGATTTGGTCACAGGTCACCCTCACAGTCTTCCCTACAGTGCTGATTCCCAACCTAAAACTGCTGGCGATGGTGGTGAATGAGTCCCCACTGCTCAGATACCTAAAATTATACATAAATGTGACCAGTTACGGAAACTAGGGACACAAGTCGGTTCTGGGGCATTTTGAGTTATTCATAGATTCTGAAAGTGTAGTCTCCAAGCTTTCCAGCGATGTGTAACACGTGGAAATCTGATAATATTTGGACAAGTTGTGGCCATTTGAAGGTAGGCACTTAAAATAACTAAAAGTTAAGATAACAGCCTCTAAAGATGTGCAGTTCTCACCTCTCTCTGCTGCTGGGAGTGACAATAGGGCTCATTTACATCTTATTTAGATAAGCCATACCCCCTGTAAAGCTCCCCCCCTGTGCTTTACAGCTTTTTTTTCTTTCCTGAGCTAGCTAATAACAATAGGTAGGTATTGGGAAGGTCTAAACAGACTAAACATGAGATAACGTGTGGCCTACGTGTTCTTAGAATGAACACAAAACGACAAACTTTAATGTTTATGGAAACTCACCCCCAGGGCCGGCGAATGCACTTCTGCCGCTCTAGGCGAAAAACAATTGTGCTGCCCCTCTATTTGCAACGTATACCAGCAACAACACACAAAGACCAATAAGCCATAGGCCTATACATAACACAAATAGTGCGCAACGCGCGTGTGCCCAAAATGTCAACAATATTAAAGTTTATGCAGGAGGCAAATGCATGCTTGAAGATCCAAAATTTCATCTTTTAATATTATTTTATTATTAAATATTATGTATCTGTATTATTATTCTTTATTAATATTCATAATCAGTTGTATCATCTTATGAAGTTGCAAAAGCATGAGTTTGAATGCATGAGGGAACTATAGATAGCATGGATCCATGGGAGGATCATATGTCAGACAGGGGGAAGCTATATTTTGCTATGGGGTGTGTACAATGTAACATGTTCGACTGATGTAAGTGCATCACAGATGTAAACAACAAGGATAGTTCTTAATATGGAAGTGAATTGTGACATGCTAAACATAACGTATACGTATGACATACGTTCTAATTTTAAGAAGCTCAGAGCAACATGTTTTGTTACCTTACAAGGAAGCTGTAAGACTCTCTGTGATGTATAAAAGCTCAATCTTACTGTACTACCTCAGAGAAACACGGAAACGCATAGACCTGGCATGAATACAACATCTTGAAGTTTCTCTCCTGACATATAAGAATAAAAACCTTCTTGGCAAGATAACTGGTGTCTGGTCCCGTAAATCAAATAATAACGGGGAAACAAAAGAGGCTTTAATCCCAAGTCTACATTTGGCGTCACGAGAACAGGATTGCATCTTCAGGCATTTGTCAATCATTCAAGGTAAGACTTTTTCTATTCTAAATAATTCTAAGTCTGCCTGATGATTGGACATTGACTGAAACTGCTTAAAAGAACTGTGTTATTTAAAGTACCAGTTGTTTTGCCAATGAATATATGTGTCAGAAAGAAAAAAAAAGAAAAATAATTTAAATAATTAGAATGTGGCTTATTTGAGTTGCTCTGGTCAGTAAACCTCTGAATATTGAATGATGCTGGGGAAGTCTTTTTCATTTTTGAAAAAACTGTAGAAAGTGGATCTTTTTTTAGGGAAAAGACCATCTTAGTCAAATTTTGGAAATAGCTGTAAGGCGATTTAGCAATTAGCTTGTAAGGTGGTTGGAATATGGCGAGATTGCGATAAAGGGCAGATTTATCTCTAAAATATATCCAATACACAAAGAATCGTTTCAGAAGAAGATGAGGATAGTGTGACAAGCAGTGATTTATAGCGGTTTAAAGTGGCGGGTCTGTGCTTGAAGTTAGTACAGTGCAGTATAAAAAAATACAAATAAACCCTAAAACGTAAATACGCAGAGGATTGAACCCTTAGAAGAAGGGTATCAATGGAATAGATGCTAGAATTGCATGCATTCTGATTTTGACAATAAAGCTGTTCAGTGTTTGGAGGAAAAGACTGATCTGAGAGCAACTTTAGTGTGTGTATATATCTATATATATATATATATATATATATATATATGTGTATATGTGTGTGTATGTATATATATATATATAATTAATCTGAATTAAGACAAACAAAAAAGAAAAACAGAAAATATTAGAGTTGTTTTTTGTTTTTTTTGTTTCCCAACCCCTTCTTTGTTCTTGAGAAATTAGAACAGGTGGAGTGAGAAAAGCAGAGGGCCTCCCCTGGAATTCACACACACACTCCCTCACAAAAATAGCCCTGCTGTTTGAGCACACAGACACAGAGTGACAAATAATTTGCAATGGCAGAAAGTGGATTTAACAGCAGAACAATATCTGCTTGGTACTTAGAAAGAAAACAGAAAAAGCAAGCTAAGTTTTTGAAAAAAGGACTGGACATTAACACATCTATGGATGTGCAGTTAAGCTGGCTTGAGTCCCAGAAGGACTCTATCAAGTCAAAAGTATTTCCAATCCTCGCCGCACATTGGATTTTGAAACAAGGTGGAATTTGTTGTGGTATCAATGGGTGCCCAGTCCCACTTGTTGAAGCAATGAAGCCTCAAATTGAAGCATATAACAAATTGAACAAAATTATGTCTATTAAATGTTCAGATGGAGAAAATACAACCAATGATGATTCATTTGATCCAGATTGGACAAATATAATAACTGAAGCTGAAAAGAAATATTCACAAGCACCAGTGAAATCTGCAACAACTGTAACGCCTCCTCCTTACAACCCAATTTATCCAATTTTGCCTGAACAATATACAAATTCATCTAAACCTCTGACACAGCCTCAAGCTTCGAGATCAAATGGAGGTCCAGTTGACAAAATGTATATTGCATCTGCACAAGCAGCTCCGGTAATAACAAGATCTAAAACAGTTCAGCCAAACAGAGACATGCTGCGATGTACACCAGTTCGGAATTATGATTCTGACTGGGGTGATGAGACAAGAGATGACGACATGATCACAATTGACAAGCTTGGTCCTGAATTTTCTTCACCTGTAATTAAAAGGGAAGGATCTGAGATGATGACAGAAGAGAGACCATTCACACCAGGAGAACGTCAAGCCATTCTCACAGCCTTGCCTCCTCTGAAGAGACAAGATCCAAACACAGAGTTTTGGCGAGAATTAGACTCATTGATTGAAGCACATCAAATGACATTAAGAGACATACACACCATTGTGAAAGCTAAAATCCCAAGAGACAGATGGGAACGCTTGCCAGCTTCGATAACAACCGCCCAATGGATAGATTTGTGGGTTGATGGCCAGGGACGACCCCTGGGTCTTTGGCAAGCATTAGATGTGTTCCGAAAAGAAATCCAGGAAATCTTGGGCAGTGGTAAAATTCCTTTCACATTAGTGACATTGATTAAGCAAAAGGATGATGAATCTCCAGATGAATATGCTCTACGTAAGTGGAATGCTTATGAGAGATGGGCTCTCTGTGCCAAGAAACAACCTGACAGAGATGATGTACAGTTCACTGACACACTTGTGGATGGACTTAGCAAAAAATACCAACAAGCCTTATCACTTGGAGTCAACCCAGGTGAGACATTTGACCAAATTATGCAATGGGCTGGCCGCTTAGAGATGGCTATGAGATCAAATAAAGAAGAAGGAAACAAGCCATATCGAAGAGGAGTGGCAACAGCTCAATACAACAAGGACACAAAGAATAGGGTGATTTCCTGCAGCAACTGTGGAAAGCGTGGACACTCAAAAATAGATTGTTGGGCTAAAGGAGGTGGAGCAGAAGGTCAAGGTCCATCATTTAGACAGGTCAGTGCAAAAAACCATAATGAAACCCCTCAAGGGAAGACGTGGACTGAAGCACAAGTCCGTCAGCTCATTGAGGGAATTATGCGTCCGCAATAGGAATCAGCGGCCCCCTGTATTAGTAAGAAAAGAGACAATCGCCTTTTCGTCAATGCATTAATAGGGGGCCACCCATGTGACATCCTTGTTGACACAGGCGCAGCCATTTCAATAACAGATCTGAACCTACCTACAACAGAGGAAACTATGGATGTTGAAGAAGTTGGAGGAGGTATCACAAAATTCCGCAAAAGTATTCAAGTTCCACTGCAAATACATGAAGATGAAGTCTTATGGACATCTTTCTGGGTTGGGCCGAATTCACAAGGAAGCCTTATTGGCATGGACATTCTTCCATTGTTAAACATGATCATATTCACTGACAGTCGTCAAATCGCTACAACTGCTGGGATAATACCACACGAAGATCGCACATGTAATCTAAGGTCTGTTGGTACAGCAAAACCAATTATCAGAAACTGGAAGAAAGACGGTGTGTGGGGTCTTCTGTGCAGTTTATATCCGGATGTTTGGGCTAAACACAAATTGGATTGTGGTAAAGCCAACATTGATCCCATTGTTATTGAGGGACCGATACATGCCCCTCATAAACAATACCCCATCCGACCTGAAGCAAGACGAGCCGTGGAGGAGATAGTGGCAGACTTGGAAGCTGAAGGTATCATCAGACAAACTTCATCTACCACTAATAGTCCTGTCTGGCCTGTCAAGAAATCTGATAACTCATGGAGACTAACCATTGATTACACAAGACTTAACAGTGTAACACCAAAACCGCATCCTATTGTGGCCAATCCTGCCACCATTCTGAATGACATTCCAGGAAATGCTAAAATTTTTACGGTACTGGATGTACTGTCGGCTTTCTGGTCTATACCTATAGACAAAAGATCTCAAGAGAAATTAGCCTTCACAGTGGGCGCAAAACAGTATGTTTGGAACAGACTCCCACAAGGTCTTAATCTTTCTCCTGTTGTATTTCATAGAGCTTTGGACCAGTTCTTAACGGAGCAAAAAGCTGAAATTGAGAAATCAGGAAGTGTCTGCCTCCAATATGTTGATGACTTGTTAATTGCAAGCCCAGATGAAAACAGCCATGTATTTGCTCTGAATGTTGTCCTACAAGCCCTTAGGAAAGGGGGATTCAAAGTTAACCCCGATAAAGCACAGCTGGCCAAATCCAAGGTTATCTATTTGGGCCAAGAAATATCTGTGGAGGGAAGGAGAATGACAACAGAGCGTGTAGAGGCATT
This sequence comes from Meda fulgida, assembly GCA_030578275.1. Taxonomy (NCBI): domain Eukaryota; kingdom Metazoa; phylum Chordata; class Actinopteri; order Cypriniformes; family Leuciscidae; genus Meda; species Meda fulgida. The sequence goes on from CM060623.1 coordinate 229,567, forward strand.
ACGACAACTTCCAAAACCTCTAACAGTTACAGGAATGCGGAAGGTGATGGGACTTTTCAACTATTGTCGTCAGTATATACCTGATTTTGCTAGCATCACCAGCCCCCTCATCGACCTGTACAAGGGAGGAAAGCCTGGAGTGGAACATATAAACTGGACACCAGAAGCTGAGGAAGCGTTTACTTCTATGAAAGAAAAACTGACTTCAGCCCCAGCATTGGGACTTCCTGACGGACGGTTGCATTTTCATTTGTGGACCAGGGTAGGAGATGAGACATATTCAGCAGTACTGTGTCAAAAACCAGGTGATCGATACAGACCAGTTGGATACTTTTCCACAAAGATTCCGGTCACTATGATTGGGCAACCACGGTGTATACAAGCCCTCGATGGTGCCACATGGGCAGTGGATGCTGTTGAGAATCTGATAGGAGCACAAACTATCATATTGCACACTCCACACAGTATAGTGACACTGTTGAACAACACGAACATCAAAACCATAACTGATGCAAGAAGAGCAAAATGGGAAGCAACTTTGTTGAACAAAGATTTAAGAGTGGAAATCATCAGGGACACGACTCTTAACCCTGCAACAATGATGCTGGAACCACACGAGGGAATACCACATGAGTGTGAAAAACAAGTAGAAGAAGATAGTCTTGGTCCAGTTAATCCAATCCCTCTTAAAAACCCAGACAAAGAGTTATGGGTTGATGGATCCAGTTATTATGTTGATGGAAAACGACATACTGGATGGGCTGTAGTGAAAGGAGATGGAACTGTTGTAAAGAAAGGAGCCCTTTCTGGGAAATCTTCAGCACAAGTAGCTGAACTTATAGCACTTACAGAAGCCTTTGAACTATCAGAAGGAGATCGAGTCAACATCTATACAGATAGTCGTTATGCTTTTGGCGTGGTCCATGACTACCTTGCTCTGTGGAAAAGACGTGGACTTATCACTAGTAGTGGGAGCGAAATACAACATGCTTCCATAATTCGTCGTTTGATTACAGCATGTTACTTACCCCGAGAAGCAGCCGTGATCAAAGTAAAATCACATCAATCTGACAAGTCCAAAGAAAGTCAAGGAAACACGGCAGCAGATGCAGCAGCTAGAGAAGCAGCTCTACTTCCTTTTACTCCTGTTACCTTGGTAAAGGAAAATAGCAAGGATAATCCTGAGCTCCATCTTCTGTCATATCAATTGGAGACAGATGAAGAGAAAGAACAATGGATGAAAGTGGGAGCGAAAGAGGATGATCAAGGTATCTGGAGAATTCCAACAGGACAAGTGGTGATGCCTATCGGAACAAGAAGAGAACTAATGCAGCTGTATCATGGAAAGGTACATGCTGGAGCAAAAGCAATGAAATCTCAAATCAGTGAGACTTGGTGGTGGCCAAGAATGATGAGAGACATTGATGATTACTGTAGGAGATGCTTGATATGCCTCAAAGCAAATGTAGGAAAATCTGTAAAGGTGCGAATGTCACATGCACCCAGACCAACAGGTCCATGGACACACCTCTAAATTGATTTCACAGGACCTTTATCACCCAGTGGAGGGTATCAATACATACTTGTAATCATGGACAGATTTACTAGATGGGTGGAAACATACCCTACAAAATCCTGCACTGCTGAAGCGGCAGCACGAGTAATGGTGGAAGAAGTTTTTCCTCGCTGGGGCCTTCCATATGAACTTGATTCTGACAATGGAACTCATTTCACTGGGAAATTGATGAAGGAAGCAATGAAATTGATGGGAATTAAACAGAAATTCCACATTCCTTATAGGCCGGAAAGCTCAGGCCTGGTTGAACGAATGAATAGATCTTTGAAAACTGCTCTTACCAAAGCCATTCTGCAAACTGGCCAAGGCTGGCATAAGTTATTACCTGCTATTCTGTGGAACTTGAGAGCAACTCCAAACCGAGTTACAGGACTAACCCCTTTTGAACTAATGACGGGAAGAGCAATGGTTCTACCTCCTGATGCTCCGCCACCAGCGGGAACAGGAGGAGACTCTACTTTGTTCCAAGAAAAGTTACGCCGCTATCTCGCAATGCTAGACAAAGCTACTAAAGACAATAATAAGAAAGTGCGAGAAGCTCAACAGCAATGGGATGAAAAACACACCACTACTGACATTCCACACATTCCCGAGTTAGGTAGTTTTGTCATGATCAAACGAATTGCTAGGAAAGGTTTAGAGCCTAGATGGGAAGGACCATATGAGATACTCCTAACTACTGATACAAGTGTTTGTCTCAAAGGGAAGGGTGTAGGAACAGATAGATGGTATCATTGGTCACAAGTTAAACCTTGCTTAGTGAATGAACAAGATGATAATGATGGCTTATGGCCTGAGATTGAGCAATGTTCATCGATTAGTTTTAAAGATTGGGAACAAAGAAGTGATGTTAATTATTTCTCTGCTTCCATTTCAGGAATCAGTTCCATTGACATTGATTAGAGATGGTTGCAAGTTATTCTCGATACCCAACGACGATGGCCATGCTAATAATCCAAGTACTTATATGTGTTATTAGAAGGAAAAGTACCAAACCTGTCAAATTGATTATTTCTAACCAAATGGATAGAACTAAGAATGGGACATGCAGCGTGAAAAACAAGAGATTTTATGCAAAACACTACCTCACAAACAATGAACATCCGCTTACTGATTTTCAACCCCAAGGGATAGGATCCTTTAACGTCAACGTTTATTTTAATTTCTTGTTTTGGTTCGGAACTGAAGGATTTAATTAATTAACGAGTTAATTAATTATTGAGTTCAGGCACGGGCAGAAGACTTATTAGTTTTTCTTTTCTTAGATGATTGGGGTTCATTTTAAAGACATACACATAGATATTAAAATACACATAGTATACGGGGACATAACATGGGCTGGGGTTTTGTTCTTTGTTTTGTTTCTCTGTTTCCATTCTTCTGTTCTTTCTGTCTATTTTCTTGGTCTGCTATTTCTTCTCCTCACTATCACTTCTATAGGTTGGCCACCTGGGAATGATGGTGTGGAACTGACGGCCGTAGTTCCAGTGGAGGGAGATGAAGATCCAAAATTTCATCTTTTAATATTATTTTATTATTAAATATTATGTATCTGTATTATTATTCTTTATTAATATTCATAATCAGTTGTATCATCTTATGAAGTTGCAAAAGCATGAGTTTGAATGCATGAGGGAACTATAGATAGCATGGATCCATGGGAGGATCATATGTCAGACAGGGGGAAGCTATATTTTGCTATGGGGTGTGTACAATGTAACATGTTCGACTGATGTAAGTGCATCACAGATGTAAACAACAAGGATAGTTCTTAATATGGAAGTGAATTGTGACATGCTAAACATAACGTATACGTATGACATACGTTCTAATTTTAAGAAGCTCAGAGCAACATGTTTTGTTACCTTACAAGGAAGCTGTAAGACTCTCTGTGATGTATAAAAGCTCAATCTTACTGTACTACCTCAGAGAAACACAGAAACGCATAGACCTGGCATGAATACAACATCTTGAAGTTTCTCTCCTGACATATAAGAATAAAAACCTTCTTGGCAAGATAACTGGTGTCTGGTCCCGTAAATCAAATAATAACGGGGAAACAAAAGAGGCTTTAAATCCAAGTCTACAATGCTGGCATTTTTCTTTAAGCAGTCATGACAGGAATTTTCCAAATAATCACATTTCACCTCCTCAAATTACTGTTGCAAATCTCTTTACACCACTTTCTTATGTGCGTATACACACACAAATGAAATGTCCAAAAGCACATTATATCATCAGCAGGTTCAGCATCTTAAATAACGACTAAAGAGCATGAAGCTTAACTTAAGTTTCAGAAACGCGCACGGCAGGCCTTTATCTCAGCAAAGGTCTTAACTGCATCCTCCATTTCGATTCTCTGTGCCAGTTAATGTTCTATGGAGATTGTTGCCAGTCCATTAAGTCTGTTCCCTGTTCACAAAACATTCCCCATTCAAAGCAATCGGGATGTCACATATGAAACAGCCAGCCACCGTTGTCAGCGAGCCGATCGAGCCGCCGTATTCAAGCACCGAGGGCCCACGCGCCGCGCCCGATACCTCCGGTTCAGTTTCCCGAGCCCACAAAGTGCGGCGAAAACATTTTCGTTGTAACGGCCACGGTTCAGCTCGTCTGCGACAATCTTTGCGGCGTCCATCTTCATTGAATTTTTATATCAGATATCAGAGCCGGCTAGAGCGCTGCATAATAAGTAGCCACGCTGTTGGGGGGCTGGGGTAAAGGCGCGGGCGGCTATTCAGTATGGAAATACACACAGACAATGACACGCCCCTACTGCATGCTAGAATCCCCGAAAAACAAGCCGATTTCAACCTCAAAATGTACGCTTTTAAATATACCAATACTGTTATCTCAAACATGGAGAGGCTTCTTAATGATCTCAACTAACAGATTCTGCAAAAATGCGGAAATCACAAATTTTGGAAAAAAAACGCTTGTTTCTCATTTTGCTCGCAAGTTGTGCTGCCGACTTGTGTCCCGGGTTTCTGAAAAGGGGTAACATATTATTATAGAACACAAAATAATGTTGTTTCAATAATGTGTGTGTGTGTGTGTGTGTGTGTGTGTGTGTGTGTGTGTGTGTAGGGCCGGGGGGAGCTTGTTCCGCACATCATTGCACATGCGCAGTCCTTTCAGTTTCGGTTTTCAATTCGATCAAGTGTTTACATGTTCGCTCGATCGGATTAGAAAAGGAATAAACCTCCCCTTTCAATCTGATCAAAATTTCGGATCGATTAAGGTGTGATTGAGCAGCCAATTCGATAACTAATGTATTATTTGGGTACAATATATAACCTGTAGCCTATACAGCTGGTCTGTCTGCCCAGCACTCCCGCCGGCCGCACATGTGTGTGTTTGTGTGTGTGTGTGTCCATACCTTAGACATACTGTCTCTGTTCAGGATCGATTGGTTCACGGAAATTGGTGGTCTTCTTTTTAATATGTGGCTCCAGAATCGCTAGCAAAGCATCAACCTGTTCCACTGACATTCTGAAGTAAATTTTGAACCGCTCGGGATAATTTCGCAACTCCCTGATAAGGAGGTGGAACTCTTCTTCCTCTCGGCGCAATTTCAGGATTGGATGAACCCAATATTTTTTCTTTCTTTTTCTCTTTTTAATAAAAGAGAGGGCAACAAAATCATCCTAACAGCTTGACGAATCCATTTTGTATTTGTTTGCGTTTTTTTACGCAAAGGTTTAATAAATACGCATCAGACTCAGTGTGCAAGGTTTCTGTGCGTGATGAATATTTAGGCTGACGAACACGGAAAAACACTCCCGAAAATTTCGGACTCAGTGTTCAATGACCTTTAGGCTTCTTCTGCTGGATGACGACACTGGCCCGGATGAGTTAGGCTACTTCTGCTGGATGACGACACTGGCCTGGATGAGTTAAGCTTCTTCTGCTGGATAACGACACTGGCCCGGATGGGTTAGGCTACTTCTGTTGGATGACGACACTGTCCCGGATGAGTTAAGCTACTTCTGCTGGATGACGATACTGGCCCGGATGAGTTAGGCTACTTCCGCTGGATGAGATAGGCTTCTTCTGCTGGATGACGACACTGGCCTGGATAAGTTAGGCTTCTTCTGCTGGATGACGACACTTGCCCGGATGGGTTAGGCTTCTTTTGCTGGATGAGATAGGCTACTTCTGCTGGATGACGACACTGGCCTGGATGAGTTAGGCTTCTTCTACTGGATGACGTAACTGACCCGGATGAGTTAGGCTACTTCTGCTGGACGACGACACTGGCCCGGATGAGATAAGATACTTCTGCTGGATGAGATAGGCTTCTTCTGCTGGATGATGACACTGGTCCGGATGGGTTAGGCTACTTCTGCTGGATGACGACACTGGCCCGGATGAGATAGGCTACTTCTGCTGGATGAGATAGGCTTCTTCTGCTGGATGACGACACTGACCCGAATAAGTTAGGCTTCTTCTGCTGGATGACGACACTGGCCCGGATGGGTTAGGCTACTTCTGCTGAATGACAACACTGGCCCGGCAATTGGTGGTCTTCTTTTTAATATGTGGCTCCAGAATCGCTAGCAAAGCATCAAACTGTTCCACTGACATTCTGAAGTAAATTTTGAACTGCTCGGGATAATTTCGCAACTCCTTGATAAGGAGGTGGAACTCTCCTTCCTCTCGGCACAATTTCAGGATTGGATGAACCCAATATTTTTTCTTTCTTTTTCTCTTTTTAATAAAAGAGAGGGCAACAAAATCATCCTCACAGCTTGATGAATCCATTTTGTATTTGTTTGCGTTTTTTTACGCAAAGGTTTAATAAATACGCATCAGACTCAGTGTGCAAGGTTTCTGTGCGTGATGAATATTTACGCTGACGAACACGGAAAAACACTCCCGAAAATTTCGGACTCAGTGTTCAATGGCCTTTAGGCTTCTTCTGCTGGATGACGATACTGGCCCGGATGAGTTAGGCTACTTCTGCTGGATGACGACACTGGCCCGGATGGGTTAGGCTACTTCTGCTGGATGACGACACTGTTCCGGATGGGTTAGGCTACTTCTGCTGGATGACGACACTGGCCCGGATGGGTTAGGCTACTTCTGCTGGATGAGATAGGCTTCTCCTGCTGGATGACGACACTGACCCGAATAAGTTAGGCTTCTTCTGCTGGATGACGACACTGGCCCGGATGGGTTAGGCTACTTCTGCTGAATGACGACACTGGCCCGGATGAGTTAGGCTACTTCTGCTGGATGACGACACTGGCCCAGATAAGTTAGGCTACTTCTGCTGGATGGCGACACTGGCCCGGATAAGTTAGGCTACTTCTGCTGGATGACGACACTGGCCCAGATAAGTTAGGCTACTTCTGCTGTATGGCGAAACTGGCCCGGATGAGTTAGGCTTCTTCTGCTGGATAACGACACTGGCCCGGATGGGTTAGGCTACTTCTCCTGGATGACGACCCTGGTCTGGATGAGTTAGGCTTCTTCTTCTGGATGACGATACTGGCCCGGATGAGTTAGGCTACTTCTGCTGGATGAGATAGGCTTCTTCTGCTAGATGACGACACTGGTCTGGATAAGTTAAGCTTCTTCTGCTGGATGATGACACTGGCCCGGATGAGTTAGGCTACTTCTGCTGGATGAGATAGGCTTCTTCTGCTGGATGATGACACTGGCCCGGATGAGTTAGGCTTCTTCTGCTGGATGACGACACTGGCCCGGATGAGTTAGGCTACTTCTGCTGGATGACGACACTGGCCCGGATGAGTTAGGCTACTTCTGCTGGATGAGATAGGCTTCTTCTGCTGGATGATGACACTGGCCCGGATAAGTTAAGCTTCTTCTGCTGGATGACGACACTGGCCCGGTTGGGTTATTCTTCTTCTTCATTCTTTTTTTAAAAGCAATGTTGTTTTGGTTTCACTCGATGAATATAGTAATTTGTCTGCCTTAATCTGGATTTTGTGGCCTTTACAAACTTTTTAAGTACATTTGTTCAGGGTTTTTATTTATTTTATTTATTTTTGGTCAATTTCTCTCAGGTATCTCTGTTCTGTCTAGCTTAGAGCTATTATGGAGCGTTTTGTGCTTTTAGTTAGGTTTGGATTTGTGTGCATCTCATTTGGGGAGATGCTAACAATGGGGCGGTGTGGGGGGATGGGGGACTTGTGTTTTACTTTTGTTGTTGTCTTGTGTTTTCTAGGTTTTATTGTATTGGTTTTATAACTGTTTTACCAATTTACGCTGCTGTGGTGACGTTTATTTGTCATTGTCCTTGACACTTTTTTTCTGCCGTATCTTTGGTGGATGGCCCAATCGAGTGTAAACCTAAGTACTGATGGAGGTGACCTCAAGCTGGTGTCCTCGAATTGTAAAGGCCTGAACTCCCCTGTGAAAAGTACTAAGGTATTAAATCATCTTAAAAACTTAGGAGCACAGATTGTTTATCTTCAAGAGACGCACTTAAAATCTACTCCTCATTCTCAAATCAAAAGTAGGTGGGTTGGTCAGTCCTCATCATTTTATAGTAACTCCAGGGGCGTTGCCATCTTATTTCATAAATCAATTCCCTTTGTTTGCTCTAAAGTGCTTTCTGATCCTAATGGTAAATATTTGATAGTTACAGGTAGCTTATATGGCACCCAACTGACTTTAGTTAATGTCTATGCCCCAAACTGGGATGATGCAGAGTTTTTCAAGAAACTTTTTTCTGCCCTTCCGGACATGTCCTCTCACTTACTCATCTTGGATGGGGACTTTAATTTTTGGTTGAACGCAGAACTTGACCGTTCCTCCAATAAAGCTGCAGCACTTTCAAAATCGGCTAAAGTTATTAAAGACTTTATGGAGAACTTTTCAATTTCAGATCCTTGGCGTTTCTTTAATCCTACAAGCAAAGCATTTTCCTTTTTCTCTCCTGTGCATCGCAAATTTACTCGGATTGATTATCTCTTATTGGATAATAGATTTCTTCCATGTCTCACTCCTACCTCTTGCTCATATGAACCAATGGTTATCTCAGACCACTCTCCTGTTGTACTTAACATTAGGTTTAAAGACTTGGTTCGATCACACTGCCCTTGGCGTCTTAATACGCGCTTATTGTAAATTACAGTTACTGTAAATCCGGCCTCTAGTTCATTAACGCCAGAGGAGAACTGACCCCCGTCTGAGCCTGGGTTCTCCCAAGGTTTTTTTTTTTCTCTCCATTAGGTCACCTGATGGAGTTTTAGGACACCAGTAGGTCACTTGATGGAGTTTTTCGGTTCCTTGCCATTTTCGTCATCCCGGTTCTGTTGCCTTTGGCTTGCTCAGTTGGGGATATTCAAATTAATTAACCAAGCATTAATACCATTGATCAGCCCTACCAAACGTGGATGTTTTTTCCACTAAGAAACAAACATTATGTTATGTTATTTGATTGATACTGTGAAGCTGCTTTGATGCAATTTATATTGTGAAAAGCGCTATATAAATACACTTGACTTGACTTGGCTATTGTCAGATGAAAAATTTATGTTATTAAATTTATGTTGTTAAATTTATGAAGGCACGAAAGAAGGCCAATTTTCTTCTAGAAACAAACTTTGATGTATTATTTTCTTGTTGTCACTGTGAAGCTGCTTTGATTCAATCTGTATTGTAAAAAGCGCTATATAAATAAAGGTGACTTGACTTGACTTGAAGAGGGAGAGATTGGTCACTCTAACCAATCGCATTGCCCAATTAGATACCGTGTACGACATTTCTCCAACTCCTGAACTGTATAAATAACGCCTTACAGCTCAGTCAGAATTTAACACATTGGCGGCAGACTGTGCTGTTGAGCTGTTACTTAAGACTAGCAGTGCATACTTTGAACAGGGGGACAAAGCTGGTAGAATGTTGGCACATCAATTACGGCAGACTATCTCCTCTCATCAGATTCCGGAAATTGCCACCTCTTTAGGCACTACGACAGACTCAGAAAAAATAAATGATGAATTTAGAGCTTATTATGCTTCATTTTATACATCAGAGATAAACATGGAAGAGAGTGATTTTGGTGGCTTCTTCTCCCATTTAGAAATCCCTCAGGTCAATTTGGATATGGCAGATCAATTAGAAACCCCAATAACTGCTCTAGAACTTTCGGGTGCTCTAAAAGCGATGCAGTCTGGCAAATGTCCAGGGCCAGACGGCTTTCCTGTGGAGTTTTATAGATGCTTTCAAAACAAACTAGCCCCGGTTCTGATTGATATGTTTAATGAATCTTTTCTGACTGCTAAACTCCCCCCCACACTTAATCAGGCATCGATTTTTCTTATTTTGAAAAGGGACAAGGACCCTCTTAGTTACTCTTTGTATAGACCAATTCGTTTATTAAATGTTGATTTCAAAATTTTATCTAAAATGCTTGCTCTTCATTTGGAAACTGTTCTTCCAGATATCATCTCTCCTGATCAAACGGGGTTTGTTAAAAATAAGCACTCCTTTTTTAATTTGAGAAGGCTCTTTAATACTATTTATAATCTTCCGTCATCAACCTTACCACTGGAAATTATATCGTTAGACGCAGAGAAGGCCTTCGACCGCGTGGAGAGGGCATACTTATTTTATACCTTGGGGAAATTCGGCTTTAAGGAAAATTTTATTTCTTGGGTGAAGCTTTTAAACTCGTCGCCTTTAGCTTCAGTTAGGACAAATAATAATCAGTCTTCTTACTTTCCTCTTTATCGTTCAACGCGCCAAGGGTGCCCTTTAAGTCCTCTTTTATTCGCTGTGGCAATTGAGCCTCTTTCCATTGCGCTTCGTGGTGACCCGCACATTAAAGGCATTGTGAGTTGTGGGCAAGAACAGAAAGTATCTTTATATGCTGATGATCTTATTTTATTCATTACTGACTTCTCTGTGTCAGTCCTAGCTGCACTCGCTGTTCTTCGTTCATTTGGATCCATATCTGGCTACAAGTTAAACTTAGGGAAGAGTGAGCTTCTTCCTCTCAATAAGGCAGCACATGAATACCCACTTCACACCCTATCGTTTAAAGTTGCTCAGCACGAGTTAAAATATCTTGGAATTCAGGTTACTGCTAAATTCAAGGATCTTTATCTTCTATCTCAGATACAAAGCAGTTTTAATCATTGGTCTGTCCTGAACTTGTCTCTATCCGGTCGGATTAATAGTATCAAGATGAATGTCCTTCCCAGGTTTTTATATTTGTTTCAATGTATACCGATTTTCCTTACGCAAACCTTTTTTCATAAACTAGACACCACTATTTCGGATTTTGTTTGGAACGGGAAGCCACCAAGACTACGCAAACAGTATTTGCAGAGCCCGAAGAAGCTGGGAGGAATGCCCTTACCCAACTTTAAGTTTTACTACTGGACGGCTCACCTTAAAATAATTCAGTTTTGGCTACATTCTGGTTCACAGTTATTATCATCAGTTTGGTTGGGAATGAAACAATCTTCCTGTAAGCCTGTTTCACTTTCACCTTTAGCTCATTCCCCGGTTAAATCAGCTATCACAAGTTACACCAAAAATGTCATTATCAAGACAACGGTGAAGATTTGGAATCAGTTTAGACGTTGCTTTGGTCTTGAAACATATATTTTGGCACCAATAACCACCAATAATTGATCGTGCATTCAAGGTTTGGTCCAATAAGGGTATTAAAGCATTTAAGGATCTCTACATTGATAACACTTTCGCCTCATTTGAACAGCTGTCCAAAAAATTGTCCCTCTCAAATCAACACTTTTTTTAGGTACACTCTTAAAAATTAAGGTTCCAAAGTATGGGTCATAGAAGAACCATTTTGGTTCCCAAAAACTTTTTAGTGAATCATTAGTCAATCATCAAGAACCATTTTGTGAACATATTAATAATCTAAAGAACTTTTTTCCACTATAAATAAACTTTTGTGGAACAAAATGGTTCTTTATGGAGTCAATGATGCAGATAAAGAACCATTACATTAAATTTAACAGAATGATTATTTATCTTACACAAACCTTTCTCAAAGTTAATAAAAAAATTTGACTTTTGGATTTATGAACTGACTAGGTGGAATGAGCGGCCAAATAATCTAAAAAAAGGTTCTTTTTAAGAACAATTTACTAAAAGGTTTTTTGGGAACCAAAATGGTTCTTCTATGACCCCTATTTTGGAACCTTTATTTTTAAGAGTGTACTTGCAGATCCATAATTTTGCTTTTCATAGGTTCCCTCAGTTTCTTTCTTTACCCTCAGACACACCCCTTGATATTTTCTTAAAACCAGCTCCTGCCTTGAAGGGTATGATTTCATTCATTTACTCTCAGATCTACTCACTCAGATTGGTTTCTTTGTCGTTAATTAAGGCGCTATGGGAGGGAGATCTGGGGATTACGTTCACTGAAGTTTTGTGGGGGAATGTTCTTGACAAAGTACACCACTCTTCAATTTGCACCAGGCATGGATTGATCCAGTGTAAAATTCTACACCGTACTCATTTGACTAAGACCAGGCTCTCTAAGATGTTTAACAACATTGACTCGACTTGTGACCGCTGTCACCAGGCAGCAGCAACACATATACATATGTTTTAGTCTTGTCCTGTCTGTAGCAATAATCAGATGATCAGCGCAATCATGTGGTTTTAATCAACTAAGTCTCTAATTAAGTAAACACTCCTCCATTCTTCAGATTGTGAAAGAAACAGATGTCATGGGACTTTTTAAGTTACTGATTCACACACAAGCAAATGGCGATGGGACTTAATTAAATGACCGATGCCAGAAGTGCCCCCGCGGCGTTTTTCGCTGATAAGTAATCACAGGGTCCTCTGTCTTACCACATGTGACCCAACAGGAGCGCCTCTCTGGCCGGAGATCCCATGGTGTCCCCTCTGCAGGACACCTCACAAACACAGACAACCTTGTGTAATGAACCACACTGGTCATTGTAATCCAGACTTAAAAACTCATCAATTCAAAGAATACGCACACACATATCATTGCCCGGGAGGGGGGTGAGCAAAAGTTCACCACATCTTCACCAACGAATGACCCAGCCACGTCCACAGTACACACACACATATACAAGAACTTTTCTCCAATCTCCTCAATTGAGAGACTTGTACTATGATATATTCGATATGTTTTTATGTTTGCCCATGTTCCATTGGGGTTAGATGTGATCGTATTATAATTCTAAATGAACAGAGGTGCTTTTAGATGCATTTTTAATGTAACTGTGTTTTCCTATAATGTTTGTATGTCGTTCTTCACACCTTTAGAATCCTCTTGATCTGACCAAACCATATATATATGGGTGCAAACCGTAAAATATATGTTACTATGTTTTATCATCTCTGGAGTAAAATTAAACGCATTTTTACATCACGGTCATGAAACATGCAAAGTCGATCTCGAGGGAACAAAGGAACACTTAACCGCACACTTTCCTCCCAGCTGATTGGTGCATTCACGCCAGAGGAGGCGTAAACAGAAGTGTCTTTAAAGAAGACCACCAAGCACCTCACCTTGGGATCTTAGAGAAGTGAAGTAAGAGTAAGGAGGGGGGAGAAAGAACTGCATCTTTGGGGGAACTCCCTTCTTCGAGGGAACTTCGACTTTTGACTGGACTCTTCCCTCTCCTTCGATCCGATGTAACCATCATACTCGTGATCCCCGCCCTGGGGGATCTTTCCTCTTCTTTTCTTTTGCTTAAGTTTGTTTTTCCTTTGTTCATTTCAGCGAAATGAACTTAGTCTGAATTATTTATTTGGTAATTTACGTCAAAGACCTTTAAGCCTTCTTTGAAACTGCGCGCTCCAGACCGCAGCAACCCACGTGATGCTCCAACGGAACACACAAAGACCAGCAGCTCACACACGCCGCAGGGCTCAGACACATGAGAATTATATGCAAGTATATTTGAGTTACCAAGATTTTAGAGCATTAAGACTGTTTTTCCGTGTTGTCTCTTAAAGGTTTGAATGTCCAGGTGAATTTTGCCAAGCTGTGATCCCACGGATCTCTCTCTCTCTCTCTCTTCCCAACTCTCTCTCCCTCTCATTTTTATCTTTCTCTCTCATCCTATTTTAATTCGTGTTTGTAATGTTTTCGTTTTGTTTGTTTCGGGTGTATATACATATATTCTGTGTGAATTGTAGTTCGATGTATTATTAGTCCAACTATTAAAACCATTATATTCTTGATTGCCTTCTGTCTAAAATGCTCATTTTACAAAGTCAATGAAATCTCGATCCTAGCAACAAAGCTTTCATTATTGACTACGTTGCGTAGTCTAATTTTATAAACACAGGAAAATTAATGTTCACGGCCAGAAAGTTGATATTTCTTGGAGTTTATAAGAAGGGATAACTTTGTTGAGAAGTTGATAAGTTAATCTTACGGCCGTTTGCTGGACATACAGTTCGATAGCTAAATTAACTCCATTAAAGGTTATCTCATATAATCGATCTGAAAATGGATCAGTGACATATGAAGAATTATAATTCGTTGTGATTGATCATTCGTGTGTACAATCAATCTATTTTCAACTTCGATAATTGAACTGTAATATGCAATATATTAATCATATTCATGATTAATTATTAAAATTCCCTATATATAATTTGAGCTAATTTAATGTAAAACTAAATGATGTTACATGTCCTAACAACTTATAGGCAAAATATTTTTGATTCTTTGAGTGAGGTCTCAGGGAAGAGAATAGTGCCTGATGCTGTCACTGCACTTTTCGGAGTAATTCCGGTCACAATGGCATTGTCTGCAGAGCTCAAGATGTTTATAGCCTTTGTTAGTTTGTTAGCAAGGCGTTTGATACTTTTGAAATGGAAGTCTTCTACACCTCCATCGCACATTCACTGGATTAGGGATGTCCTTTACTTCGCCAAACTGGAAAAAATTAGGCATTTGTTAAGGAGCTCCCAGGCTAAATTTTCAAAGACGTGGGACCCCTTTTTTGAATATGTTGGGAAGTTGACAATCCTGACTAAACTTAGTGTCCCACGTTTTTGCTGCAAATGACTGGGCAGTAGTCTTTGGACCGTCACTCACAGCTATTAGTTAATGTTTTTTTATTTCATTGTTATTATGCTGTCTGTCATAGTTTATTTTTGTTGATTCTTGGTGTTTATGTTTTTGGGGAATTTTGTTTGTTCTCATTTCATGTTCAAATTTAATAAAGAGATTGATGGGGGAAAAAAGAATATCAAAATCGACTGCTGGCAGTAGATTATTTTCCTATTTAGCACCACAATTTAGGAACAATCTTCCTACCATTGTCCGGGAAGCAGGCACACTCTGTCAGTTCAAAGCTAGATTAAAAACACATCTCTTTGACCTAGCTTACACATAATAAGCTTCTATAATTCAATGTTAGGCTGCATAGATTAGGTCAGCCGGAACTGGGAACACTTCCCTTAAATCCTGATGTACTCGTTACATCATAAGAAGAATGGCATCTACGCTAATTTTAGTGTCTTTGTTTATCCCGAGGTTTTCCCGCAGCCTGCCGGATCCAGGCCGGATCCAGATCTGACGAAGGACCTTCGCCTGGACACACACCACACACACTCCAGATCTGACTAGGACCTTTGCCTGGACCCGATGACAATGCAGTGCTGAAGTGCCAACTAGCCTCTCCCTATGGAGGATCCCTTTACCACTCTACAGATAAGGCGTTGTGGGGAATTCAGTTCGCGTACCTAACCCGAAGTAGTTTGTTTAGGCATGATTTGTAGGGAATTACAAACCTGCACACATACATTTAAATGCACATAACTATAGAATCAATTCTTAATGCGCATGTAAACACCATCAGCGTTTCTCTCAGGTTCAGTTTAAAGTCTGTTTAGAGAGAACGGCGTTGTCTTAGCGGCCCCTAATTTAATAACAAATTATCATTTAAACGGAAGTGAATCAATCAAAACTAACTTTAGCTGGAAAATAACATTATTCAAGAACCGCTATAAAGCCAAAACAATCTCTGTTACCTTAAATTATGTGTTTATCTCTGTAAAGCTGCTCAGAAACAATATACTAGGGGTGGAGCCGAACCCGAATACGGTATTCAGAAAGGCATAAATAACATATTTTTTTACAAATACTTATTTCAAACAAATACTTTTAATATATTTGTATTCGGGAACAAGAAAAACGTTATATTAAAAAGGTGGGTTTCCTCATGAGACCGCAGTGCATGCCCGGATGAGTGAGTGAGTGAGTGGACGAGTGACGTTCAGGAGGAGGTGACTGACACAGGCTGCTTCACACAGCAACAGAGAGGGCTCAGCTGTGCGGGAAAAAAAAAACACTTAACTGCAGCACTATTTTTGTTGAATAGATTTTTGTACCTTAACCCTCTGGGGTCTGAGGTGTTTTCTGGGTCCTGGAGGTGTTCTAACATGCTCTGACATTTGTGCTTTTTTCTGATACTTGTGACATTTGCATGGCTAAAGTCTGATTACACTGTATTCAGCACAAACTCTGCTACAGTAATATGTCAGTAGCATGTATGTAAAAGATTTTAGTTTTGAGATAATGACGTTTATGCATGGTTTGTGAAAGAAAAAAACACCATTGTCACTTAAATAAGGTCATTAAACCCATACTAATTATTTCTTCACAAGACTTTTGAAAATTGTATCACGTAGCCTAGAATATTTGGTCCAAAACTATGTGAAAATCATCCTGACTACTCATTCAGATAAGACAATATATTGATTTAAAATTTGTAAGACATGTTTTGTGTAAGAAAGCTTTATGCGAGGAGGCGTTAACCACCCATTAATATGTAGTGTTTTACACACCTGAGAAAGACAAAGACCCTCCCCTAATGGCCCTATAAGGTGCTATCAGGGCCTATCATTATGAGTAGCCTTGCACAAAGAATGAGGAGAGACTTAAAAAAGAATAACTTTTAGATTGTTTGGATTTATTTACAACACGACATAATCCAAAGATACATTACAAATGACAAAAAAGCACATTAGTAAACACACTGATCTAAAGACAGAGACTTGGACAGTCACACACCTTTGTGCCATTCCTAAAACATAGTAGGCTACATACCTGTCATCTCCCAGGTGTTTGATTTTTCTCTTTACCATGGTCATGTACAGAGACTCATGTGAATGTTGAAGTCAGCAGGACTCGTCAGTGGCATCTGGTCCCTGTAAAAAATTTTTTTTTGAAAAAAAACAAACACCTGTAAACATGCTTATATCAAAAGGGCGTTTGCCGACCCCAGAGGGTTGACTGGGTTCCGGAGGCAGTTTATAACTTTTGGGAAGTGGATCCGGGAGTCTACCGCATACTGATAGCGGCTCCCTGAGGCCCGCAAATTAATTAAAATCTCCCGTAAACTATAGCGCGCATGCGAGACATAACATACTGTGCTCCAAACCGTGTAGCGTGTGCATGGCAGAGGGAGAGAGCGGAGACCTTGCGTGTTTGTGTCATGAAAGCTAGTCACCCCCCAAGAACGGATCCAACGCGCCTGTTTGATACCAGAAAGAGATCATTTTTGCAAGCATGGTTACAGAAAAGATATTGGCTCGAGTATTGAGTTAAGGCAGACGCGGCCTTCTGCTACCCTTGCAGTATGTTTAGTGCTAGATGTGCACCACAGATCTCGATCGGGCAGCGCAGAGTGAGACAAGACTTGACCCTTCCATGACTGGAAGCAAGCTGTGGAAACAAGGATTCAACAGACTTAAAATAACATTTGACTTGATATAGTATGTGGAAAGAAAAAGTAAGCAGAATAGATAAAAGTAAATAAATCTTGACACTACTGCATGTAGAACAAATACAGAGAAATCGATACTACATTTTTATTAAATTAAAGTATTATTAAAGTTGAAGTTCTGAACCTGGTGTCCAATCAGTTAAAATTGAGGCTTTTGATCATATGGATGAAGGTGGGAGTTCATGTCATTGCTGAATTCAGCATCAGGAAGGACCCACAGTTGGCTGAAATTGTGCAAAAAAATCCTAAACATGCCACCTACACAAGCCATGAAATTCAAATCAAACTTGTAATGTATGTTATATGATGCATGAAATAAGACGAGATGGCTATGCAGACTCACACCAGGCTCTTTTACTGAACATCGCTCGGGGAGCCGAGGGCAGACATAAAAAAAAAAACCTAGAGTGCGCATTCTGAACAGACCTCAATAATGGAACAAAGATATCTGCTCTGCTAGGCAAATATACAACATTCTCTCCACCCTTAAAACCAAAAGTATTAATAATGTCGGCCAAAAACACAACATAGAACAAACAAGCAAAAGTACATGAAACTTGTTTCAGAAGGTCAATGGACTAACCATCACCATGACCCTAAACGGTCTCTATTAGTCTCTGTGGTGGTTTGTGTATGCGGGTCGGGTATCGTTTTTCACCATGTCTGCTGTGACAGGCAGGCCTTCAGTCTGGATGATGGAGAACACATCCAGAACCCCTTCCTCTCCATATTCATCTTTTGCCACTTCTGATGGCAATCGAGACAGTCCGTCTGCATTTGCATGACATGCAGTGTGTTTGTACTCAATCTTGTAACGATGCCCTCCCAAAAACAATGCCCAGCGTTGTATGCGAGCAGCTGCAGTGCCAGGGATGCCATTCTGTGGGCTGAAAATGGAAGTCAGCGGTTGATGGTCCGTAACAAGGGTAAACTCTCTGCCGAAAAGATAGTGGTTGAATCTTTTGACACCCCAAACTAGACTCAATGCCTCTCTGTCAATTTGGGCATAGTTTTTCTCAGCTGCAGACAAAGACCGTGATGCAAATGCAATTGGCCTCTCACTGCCATCATCCATAACGTGTGACATCACTGCCCCGATTCCATAAGGAGAGGCATCACATGCCAGCTTCACTGGGAGGGATGGATTGTAATGTGTCAGGACCATGTCAGATATTACCAGCTTTTTGGCTTCCTGAAAAGCACGCGCACACTCCTTATTCCATTTCCACTGCCTGCCTGACTGCAGTAACTCATTCAGAGGATGCAGGACTGTCGCTAGGTTGGGTAAAAACCTGTTGTAATAGTTCACAAACCCTAAAAAGGATCTGAACTGCGAGACACCTTGTGGCTTTGGAGCGCTCAGAGCGTTCACCGCCTGAGTTTTGTCCTGGCTCTTGTGCAATCCCTGGACATCTACAATGTGCCCACAATATGTGACACTGGGCTTGAGAAATTCACATTTGTCTCGTCTGGCTCTAAGTCCAAATTCCTCCAGTCGTTTAAGGGCCTTTTTCAGGTTTTCTAGATGCTCCTCATCTGTAGCGCCAGTGACAACTATGTCATCTAGATAGTACTGTGTTCCGGGTACTCCTTGAAGGACTTGGTCCATTGCACGTTGCCAGATGGCTGGAGCCGAAGCTACTCCAAACAAAAGCCTGTTGTAACGATAAAGACCCTTAATCGTGTTAATGGTTAGACAGGTTTTTGAATCATCTTCCATCTCCATCTGGAGGTAGGCGTCAGCTAAGTCCACCTTTGAAAAACGCTGTCAGCCTGCCATATTTGCGAAAATGTTCTTGATTTGGGGTAGAGGATACTGTTCAGCTTGTGGTACAGGATTAATTGAGACCTTGAAGTCGCCACATAGTATAACTGTGACGTTTTTTTTACTAAAGCGACAACAGGTGTCGCCCAAGGACTCCAGTCCACTTTCGACAGTACCCCATTTTCCTCAAGCCGATCCAACTCGCTTTCGCCAATCTGTTGAATGGCATATGGAACTAGACGTGCTTTGTAGAACCGTGGGGTCGCATTATCCTTAAGCACAATTTTCCCTTTGATGGATTTTAGTGTGCCACTACCACTTTGAAATACAGGGGCAGCATCCCTCAAGATCCGTTCCAACTTTTCTTTTGTATTTTGTGGCACGGCAGGCAACAATTAGACAGTACTGAACGATCAAGATTAGGTTTCTTAAGTAACGGTCTAACAATCGCGTGCTTGAGAGTAGGAACAACGCCCAGACTGAGACAGCAATTCATGAAGGAGACCAGGAAAGGGCTTATGATGTCGATGGCTTCTTTCAGAATCCTAGCAGGAACAATATCTAGAGGGCAGTAGGTTGACTTCACCTCATGAACAGCTTTTTTGAGATCAACAAAATAAACCAACTCAAATTTCTCCAGCACACATTGTGTAGTTTGGGAAGGAATAATGACAACAGGTGCTGGTATGATGGTTTGCCTAACAGACAAAACCTTATCAATAAAATATTTTTAAATACATTGCATGTATTTACTGAAGCATCGTTCAATACAACAGGGACTGGATTTATAACAGAGTTTATAGTACTGAACAAAATACCAGGGCGATGGCTATTGATATTAATAAGCTTGGAGAGATACTGACTTTTAACTTCCTTAACGGCTCTCTGATAGGTGACAAGGCAGTCTCTAAATACCTCCAATGATACGTGCAGCCTGTCTCCTCTCCATTTCCGCTCAGCCTGCCTGCACTTGAACAAGTTCTGTAAAAGCCTTTTCTGCAGGCCTCTGGGGAGCAGTCAAACTCCGTAAAAGACTGTACGCTTTTCCACCCATTGCGCTGAGGAGTACAGCGACATGCTTATCTTTCGCTATCTCATTTGCAGCGAAGTACTGCTGCAGTCTTTCAATATACATGTTCCAATCCTCCGTGGAACTATCAAATGCATCAACTTTGCCTATATAAGCCATGTTTCCCGCTCATAGAGATGTAACGTTACTCACCTTGAGTGTTCTTTCGGATCGCTGAACTAGTCCTCCTTCTGCTTCTCTAACGCTCAAAGTTGATCTCATCCTCGTCGCCACTGCAATGTCTTTTATATGATGCATGAAATAAGACACAAGACGAGATGGCCATGCAGACTCACACCAGGCTCTTTTACTGAACATCGCTCGGGGAGCCGAGGGCAGACATAACAAAACAACCCAGAGTGTGCATTCTGAACAGACCTCAATAATGGAACAAAGATATCTGCTCTGCAAGGCAAATATACAACAAAACTCAATGTAATGAGCAGTATTGTGACTGACGCAATAGTGAAGGTAATCAGTGATTCATGGTTTACAGTGAAAGTATGGAACCAGGGACCCTACCGTAATGGAACAAATTTATATTGTAGTTCCCTACTTCAGTGAAAAAACACTGGATAATTACAGAACGACTGCTTGTGATGACCATCGCAAACATGATACTTTCAGAGCTGACCGTGACAGGCTTGAATACGTCTAAGATTCTGAGTCACGTGTTCGATGGAGCCGCAGTGATGTGGCAAACGTGGAGGAGTTCAGAGATTTTTGCAAGAAAAGGATGGCTGGGAGATACTTACATGCACTGCTTAAACCATCAGCTGCACTTAGCGGTTGTGCATGTGTTATCTGCTGAGCAAGCAATTCAAGATTTTTTCAGCATATGCAACACGCTTTATAACTTCTTCCCTAAGCCCACCGTTGCCCTTCAATATAGAGGTGACAGATCTAACGTTTAACTTGATCAGAGGTGGACAGGCCACATGGCTACCGTTGCCGTTATCGTCAGTTCATTCGAGGACATCACATCTGTTCTTGAGCATGTCAGCTCTGCAAAGACTATGGGGCTGGAGTTTGCACGACGTGGTCGGACTGTTAAGGGATGTGACAGATCAAAGCTCTGTTTTCTTCTGTTATTTGGCTCACATTTATTTTGTATGTGTGTGATATAAAAATATTCTCCCATTTAATTTTTAGATTTACACATTTTCGTTTGATAAAATTCAATAAAGGTCAAGTCAACTGAGTTATCTTTAATAAATTAAAATATATATATATACTTATAAAAAATAATATATTTGAAGTTTTAATCATTTAATATTATTACAAATTTCTCACTTCGATTTGATCGAATTTTATGAAGTTTTTCATGGATTTGCATAGCCTGTTTTTAGTTTGTTTGTTTTGTATTTTGACAGTTATTTCTGTCAAAATAACTAACAGCATTTTTAATTATTCTTCGTTGTTTTGCTATTCGGAATGACAGAAGGAAGTCTTCAATTAACACAACCTCTAATTAAAAGCCTGATACGGTGTAGTTGCTCAATCCTCCTCTAAACTGCTGCAAGGAGAGGATACAGACCTTTAATGAAGACCTGGCATCAATCTTCAGTTGCCGAATGTGTGCGCAATGTGTTCATCTCCGCAGCGAAGATGAATTCTGCATTCTCTGGGACACGACAGATACACCTGTCCCAGCAAAATGGAGTTTTGTATATAGTAAATAAGACCCTGAGTGAGTTTGTAGTTGAAGAGACAACTGCCAACATCAATGATAAACTGGAGCTACGCAGACTGTACTTCAGTGCTTTGGATCATTTTCGTGGTGAAATGTATTTGTGCTTCAGTGAACATAATTCAAAGTTGGTCACAGCATTGCCGCGCTTGACCCACAAAATAAGACCTTTAAGATGTAAAGTCCATAAAGCCCATCATGGATTTAACAAATTCTAGCATTGTGGAAACAGTGGGCATCGTTGCACAGCAATATATCTCCAGAACCAAACAGAAAGCCAGCAGATGAACTCACTGTCACCATCACTATGACTGTGTGAGAACTCCTTTTCTGTGCTCAAGAGGAAGTTTACGGCCAACAGAAGAGCACTGAACCACACTCATGAGCTCAGCTCGTGTATCTTGCATTTGAAGTGGGACCTTACAGAGAAAGAACATAACGGATGGAAAGAAATATTTCTGAAATGCGACCACTCGTCACCTGCAGCTTTTCTAAAGGTATAAGATGTCTTTTTGCTTTTTTGTCTTTGTCACTGATATGTGGCCACTGCTGGCCATTATTATTTACAAGAGTGCTTTATGTGTGCGTGATTGTTTTTATAGAGTGCAATGCTTAATAATTGCCTAAAAATAGGTTTACTGAAGTGTCATTATTACTTTAATAAGGTGGCGCTGACCCTGTCCACCGTTGTGTTTACGATCCACAGAAGTGATGGACCAAAGATGATTCTGGACAGGAGAGCCACATCTCGTGACTGGCAGACCCAGGATCACATAAAGACATACATTCATTAAAACAGATCAGAGGAATAAAATGGCCTAGACAACATGTACACCTATTAAACCACCAATATACATAAAACTACTATAATATATTGAGTAGGGAAAAACGTTGTCATATGTGACAGTTTCACATAGTAATAAATAGATAGTTACAAAAAGTTGTGCTTCAGATGTGCTTTTGTAAAGTGCTTTCCGACATACACTTACTGCTCTGATATATGATGGCCTGAAAATGATTGATTTCACTTTAAATATACATTTTTACTGTGCAATTTCAAACATGAAAAGTGTGTAAAATCTAAACTGAATTCGCAAAATCCAGACACTAAAATTACTGACTAAATGTTTCTGTTCATATATTGTACTTCAGATTGTGTGAATGTTTTATGTTGTAATATTTGTAAATTATTGCACAGAATGCTAAGAGAGACTATACTGACCAATTAGGAACAATTCCCCTTTCCCTCTTTGCCCTGCAGCCAATGCAGTGTGGATTGCAGACAGACTAGTGAACAGCTAACGTGCTTAAGGCTTCTCCTTGTAGAGTAACTCTCCTGTAATCCATAAATCCTCTTCATAAACCCACCAGTGGGAAATATGCTGAGCCTTGAGCATGTCTACACAGGCATTTCAAAGTGCCAAGGGTAACCGTAGTCCTCCTGACACCACACAAAATACAAAACGCTTTACAACAAGTATTCTGGTCTTTAAGGAGAAGTACTTACTCTTGAATTAATATACTTATTTAAATTTGATGTGTTATATTTGGCCAATTAATAAGAGCAGGGTTACACTTTTATGTCGATACTCCAGTTTAGACATTTTACTACTATAAGTGATTTTGCAACTACATGTCAATAACTCTCATTAATTTGCAACTACATGTCAATAACTCTCCTTAGAGTATTAGTCGATTATCTGCTTAATATCTGCTAACACTTTATTGTGATGCTCCTCCAACAGATATTCTACTGACTACAAGTAACTTTCCAAGTACAGGCCAACTTATTCTACTAACCTAACCGAGTCTACTAATACTCTAATGAGAGTTAGTTGAAATGCATAATTAATGCATCAAATGGCATCTAATTAATGCATCTAATCAAATGGCAGCTAATTAATGCATCAAATGGCAACATTTATGTTTGAAATTGTACATGGTCCCTAATATATAAAAAAAAGTTACTTATAGTTATTAGAATATCAAAAGTGGACTATCGAAATAAAGTGTTGCCAAGAACAGTAGCTAAAGAGACTTCCATTCTGGTTCCTTTAGCTCAAGCGGTAATGAATGGCACTAATATCCCCAAGGTCATGAGTTCACTTCCCAGGAAACACAAACTAGCGGAAAAAAAAAACGTACCAAGACCAATATATTCCGCAATAGTATCGCTAAGGCTCTTGTAGTGTGCAAAACTCGACCTCTGCATTTTACTTTTCTTTGGTTCTTTATTGTTCAGTTATTTACCTCACATTAACCCAGCATACCTTGCTAGTACTAATGCACCACAGGTAATCACAGTAACATTGAACGTTTTGTGGTTTGACAAAAAGAAAGTGTAAAAATACTGTTTTAATTTTGAATAACTCGCATATTGTATAATTTCAAACCAAACACACTGCCTTTGATTAAAATGTGATTGTGCTATCTTCAAAAATACCCCTTGGTTTGATATTTTGTTTTCTGTTGTCTAACTACTTTGTTTGTTGGAATTATTCATGTATTTTTAAGTGTCCAAACACTATTCGGCGCCTCTACATTGTTGCTTACATGGTGCAACCCAACAGGGCCAGCTTTTTTGGTCACTTTAGATTATGGTCCGATTCTCACTATTAACTAACTACTAACTACAACGTTTGCCTCAATAAACTTCTAATTACTGCTTATCAATAGTTAGTAAGGTATTTGTTAAGTTTAGGTATTGGTTAAAGGTAACACTTTATAATACTGTTCCTTCATTAACGAATAGCTACACAGGAACAAATAAGTAACGCACTAGTAACTACTATTAACTAACAAGAAACTCTGATTAATGAGTTAGCAAGTAATAGCGCTCAGTCGAATGAGGTAGTTCACTATTAGCTAATCAATAAATACTATTTTTCATACCTCACTGAAGACTACTAAGAACTACTATATACGGGTTAATAATATTAATAATGCATAATGTATAATACAAAGTAATGGTAACCCATTACTAATGACTCAATTGTTACTACATACAAAAACCTCAAAAGCTTACAATGACTTCAGTCAATAAAGGATGTAGTAACTCTTGAGTCATTACTAGTGGGTTACAGTTACCTTTATTATATATTATGCATTATTCATGTGAATTATGAACCTGTATATAGTAGTGCTCTGGGTGCTATGAACAAAATAGTAGTTGCTGATTAGCTAATAGTGAACTACCACATTCAACTGAGCGCTATTACTTACTAACTCATTTATCAGAGTTTCTTGTTAGTTAATAGTAGTTACTAGAATGTGAATAGTGCGTTACTTGTTTGTTCCTGTGTAGTTATTCATTAATGAAGGAACAGTATTGTAAAGTGTTACCGTTAAAGGATTAAGGCATGTAGAATATGGTCATGCAGAAAAAAGCATTAATATGTGCTTTATAAGAACTAATAAACAACTTATATCCTAGTAATACGCATGATAATAAGCAACTAGTTCATAGTGAGAACTGAACCTTAAACTAAACTGTTACTGTTTACCTGCTGGTCAGGTACAACCTTAATAACGTGATAAGTTTCCAGATATGCAGTGCAATGATGGCAGGGATTATTTTATTATCTCTGGCCTAAATAGACTGGTGCTGACAGCCTGGAAACATCCGCTAATCCCAAGCGAGTCTCTATAAAGCGGGGTGCATGAACACCCCAACCAGTCGTAGCACGGTCCTGCCTCGTTTCTCTACATTCCTGCCAAGTCATCCAAAGACTACCGCAGAAGGGGCTGAGCACAACATCCAACCGCAGCCATGAACGGTACAGAGGGACCGGCATTCTACGTGCCTATGTCCAATGCCACCGGCATTGTTAGGAGCCCGTACGAATATCCCCAGTACTACCTGGTGGCACCATGGGCATACGCCTGCCTGGCCGCTTACATGTTCTTCCTCATTCTCACCGGCTTCCCCATCAATTTCCTCACTCTGTATGTCACCCTCGAGCACAAGAAGCTGCGTACACCCCTCAACTACATTCTGCTGAACCTTGCCGTCGCCGATCTCTTCATGGTGTTCGGTGGCTTCACCACAACGATTTACACCTCGATGCATGGCTACTTCGTGTTGGGACGCCTCGGCTGCAACATCGAAGGCTTCTTCGCAACCCTGGGCGGTGAAATAGCGCTTTGGTCCATTGTTACGCTGGCCATCGAGAGGTGGCTTGTCGTCTGCAAGCCCATCAGCAACTTCCGCTTCGGAGAGAACCACGCCATCATGGGTGTGGTGTTCACGTGGGTCATGGCCAGCTCCTGCGCTGTGCCTCCCCTGGTCGGCTGGTCCCGCTACATCCCCGAGGGCATGCAGTGCTCATGCGGAGTCGACTACTACACTCGTGCCGAGGGCTACAACAACGAGTCCTTCGTCATCTACATGTTCCTTGTCCACGCCCTCATCCCGTTCATTGTTATCTTCTTCTGCTACGGGCGTCTGGTCTGCACTGTGAAAGAAGCCGCTGCCCAGCAGCAGGAGTCCGAGACCACGCAGAGGGCCGAGCGCGAGGTCACCCGCATGGTCATCCTCATGGGCTTCGCATACCTGGTTTGTTGGCTCCCCTATGCCAGCGTGGCCTGGTACATCTTTACCCACAAGGGAACCGAATTCGGGCCAGTCTTCATGACAATACCAGCCTTCTTTGCCAAGACCTCTGCTGTCTACAACCCGCTCATCTACATCTGCTTGAACAAGCAGTTCCGCCACTGCATGATCACCACCCTGTGCTGCGGCAAGAACCCCTTCGAGGAGGAAGAGGGCGCCTCCACCACTGCATCCAAGACCGAAGCTTCCTCCGTGTCGTCCAGCTCCGTGTCCCCAGCATAAACACACGTACGTGACACACGACAAGCAGCGACATGCACTGGGCTTCGACGACAACCCCGTCAGAGACCACGGAGCACTCAGCCCAGGGAAATGAGCGACCGCTACCACTTGCAGAAAAAATCGTCTGTCAGTTTTCCTTTTTGTATTTTTACAAAACCCAATTGGTTCAACCAAAAGACAGTTCTGAGAGAGGACAGACCATGTCCCAGTTTCAGTACATCCAGCGAGTCCAGCGTAATGGTGGATAAGATTCTTTTTGTTTTTCTTCCTAAAATGCAGCAAAAAGAAAAAAAATATCTTAACTCTCTTACTGCTGGACTCCATATACTGGCTTTGTTGTGATTGTAGAGGCATGTATTCAAGGCAACGTAACAATAAAAAGCACTTTGCAAATGAAATCGCTCTGTTTATGTTTTGATTGAGCTGTGATGGTAATGAAATGTCAAAATAGTATTTTAAACGGAATAAACAAGATTTCTGATGAGAGCTTTAATGTGATGTATATATTCCTACCGCTGTAAAGGAAGGCTGTGAGAACATTTTGCATCAAGATCAGTACAATACTGCAAAGTTTCAGAATTAATACGTTGTACATACTACAAGAGTTTACACATTCCTATACATACAATTTAGAGCACCATAATTATGGATATTATAACAGGCTCAATATGTTATTCAATGCAAGTTTAAGATAGTGGCGAGCCTCACTCACCTTGGATTAAAGGCTTTATGAAGGATGATTTGACATATGTATGGATGAATTAGGTAGGATCAGAACTGACGTGTTAATCCAGTTCTCGGTCAGAGTGGTGAAAATAGATAATGAGTATAGTTGGCCTTTCACTGGCATCTGTTTAAATAGGAACACAGACGCACAGCCTCGCACCACAACTTTGAACTGAACTCTTCTGTAGTCGAAACTATATAAATCATGTATTCAACAAGTTTGAAAATAGAAAATGAAAACGCATACTATCTGTCCGATATAGTATTCCAAATTAGAATTAGTGCGCCCCAAATCGTAGTATGTTGAAAATTAGCATTTCAAAGATACCCAGACAGTCTACTTTTCCCGAAGTGCAGATCCGTGCTCACTCTGACGGCCCACGACCGGTTCGGTTAGAACTACAAACGCGAACAAAAAGTGTTAAAAAAAATTAAAAACATGGCGGATGTGTGAGTCAGACGGTTAAGTAGAGAGGTTTAGATAAAGGGGTTTAAGTGATTAATAATCAGTTTGTAACCTGCTGAAAATATTAAAAATAGAAGTCCTTGGATTAAAACAGATTCAGTACTCTTTCAGAAGATGTGCAATAGCCCCCCCCTACAGTATAACAGTGAAAACACAGAAAGACAAAAAAAAAGACAGCAATGGCGGGAAAAGACTTAATAATCCCTTAAAATCTTTGTGCATTTATTCACTAGGTAGATAATTTCCTAAGCAACTTCCCAGTGAAGTTCAATTCAAATAACCATACACTAAATGAAGTATATGCTATATAGACACGCGGATGCAGGGCTATCATGACATTCTTCCCTGAATATTTTTGAGACATTTCTCGGTTGTTGATTGTACTTTGCCTCTTCCTGTAGCAATTTGAGAACACAGCACAAGCGAGCCGAGGCCACATGCAGACATGATACAGGGACATAAGAACACTAGACTCTTAGTTCAGCACTGAAAGAATAATCTGACCAAACACAAAAGCTCCCAGTTATTTAGGGCTTAATATTAGTACATGAAAGAAACATTAGTACCTTCAGAAAGGGCACTGGGTCTGCAAGTCAGCTTGGTTAAAATGTTTCTTAAACGTAGTGTAATTTCACACCACCACAATGAACACAAGATTGTGAATTTGTATGGAAAACTTTATTTGATAATAAAAATAGCATTCACAGACTTCTTTTTGATAGCTACATATACATTGTGATCCATTCAAACAAGAAGAAAAAAAACTTTACCGTTTAAGTCCACGTCTACTTGAACTTAGACTAATGTTATGTATAACTTCATGAGTCAAATAAAGCTATGGACAATGCAGAATTTTTATATATGCATTGTTTTGTAAAAAAAACAAAAAACTGACCATTTTATCTACAGAAAAAAGCATTTTAAATCCATAGAACTTTGCAGAGACCACAGACAGTACACGAGATCTGTAGAAACGAAGCAGGCTATCCATCACAACAGATATTCAACCGGCTTCCGTGAAAAAACATTAGTCTCCCACCGTTCCTGGAGGGAGGAAAACAAAAACTAACTTCACAAACGCCTGATTCTGAGTACACATGATCGTAGTCCCAGCGAGCCGAGTATAAACATGTTAGTATCTTCTTCTAGGTGGACATCTTTCATAAATTATTTTTTGTACAGAGAAAAGGCAACAGTATCCTTTCCTACACGGGTTTAAAGTACATACAGTAATAAAAGTCTGTACAAAGACAGTGGTGGATTCGTCCATTTCCATACACTACTATTCAGGTGACACTGAAGGAACTCCCTGTTCTCGTTCCTGGTTGAGAGATCACGGTCCTAAGGTCACGGTCCTGTTCCCAAACGGACAGGTATTGCGTGTCAAGAGCGTGACGGAAACACGCATGGCTCAGTTCGGCAGATTGTGCCAGGTGCCGTTTTCAGGGAGTCTCCTGTAACTGGACGTTCAGGCCACACATTTCTCAACACCGTTCAGAGATTCAGAGCCTGTCAATGGCCTTTGGTACTGGACTGTGTGGAGGTAAATGTGGCTGTGTAATGGACGCTCCAAAGTATTTCAGACCTCTGATTGAGATGATTGTGAACTGCCACTATTAAGTATGCAGGGACTAAAATCAGACAACTGTACTCATATTTCATTCCTCCAGTGTTTGCATGTATTGGCTCAGTTTCTGTAGCTCAACTGCTCTCAGTGCTTCATCTTCCAGAGGAAAACCTGCTGATAAAACATACACCTCCAATGCACTTTTTAAAAGCACCTGATTAGTTCATACATTTTGTAATAATGCTTGCTTTAAGCTAATGGCGGGTCACGTTTTCTGTACACATGTGCCTTTAGTCTAATTTCTGGTGATTATGGCAAAAAAAACAACAACAACAACATCAACAACAAAACTTTGTGCCACAAGATAATGCCTTTCTGCTCTCAGTTCTTCCGTGCTTTTTTTTGCTAATGGGCGGCTTTTGCCTCAGTCCAGTGCAGTGTTAAGACAAGGTCAGATAGTGTCCGAATTATGCTTTTCAGCCCATCAAGGTACACTTCAATTTAAAAAATAAATAAATATACAGCTTCAATATATTACTTCCTTAAACAGTAGCATCATAGTTGGAGTTCCAATTTTGCCACATCTACTCAAATGCACAAACAAAGAAACAAACGTTGAATGCTTGTGCTCTAGTTCAATAAATCTGAATCTGAAGAAAAGACGACACAAAGTAGATGCATTTGTAGAGAACAAAACAATTTTAGTCCGTACCTTCTTGACAAAACATGGATCTCACTCACAACAACATATAAAAACAAATGGACAGATGAAACTAGAACCCCACTGCTGAAGGAGTGCTGAAGCAGTCAGATACTGAGGTCTGCGTGGTTCTCCTTGTAAAGTCGTCTCCTGCTGGGAGAGTTCTGGCTGATCCCGATCCCGCTCCCAGCTCTCAAAGCGTTGTAATAATCCCTCAGCTGTGGAGTGACGCCCTCCTCCAGGAGACTACCGTCGCTGCTGCTGTCCGATCTACCGCGCGAGGCTCTTTCACCGGCTCCGTTCAGGAAATATCCCTGTCTTTCAGCTTGACTGGACGGAGAGCCGTTGTACAGAAGGTTCCTGTTCTTTAGCCCACGCTCAGGTGTGCGGCCCAGCGTTTGGGCCACGGCTCTGTCGGGTCGTTCCGGGGTGCGGCCCAGCGTTTGGGCCACGGCTCTGTCGGGTCGCTCCGGGGTGCGGCCCAGCGTTTGGGCCACGGCTCTGTCGGGTTGCTCCGGGGTGCGGCCCAGCATTTGGGCCACGGCTCTGTCAGGTCGCTCCGGGGTGCGGCCCAGCGTTTGGGCCACGGCTCTGTCGAGTCGCTCCGGGGTACGGCCCAGCGTTTGGGCCACGGCTCTATCGGGTTGCTCGGGGGTTAGGGTTAGCGTTTGGGCCACAGCTCTGTTGGGTCTCTCCGGGGTGGAGGTGAAGTAGCCCTCGCTGCTGGGGTTTCGGCGGGGCGTCTGCAGGTCTCGTTGGGAACGGGAATGCCTCTCAGGAGTGGAGATCTGGCTCAGCAGGTCCTGGGAAGAGGCCTGATAGCTGCGTTCAGGGGACTGGTCTTTATAAGATCGAGTGATGCGACGGTCCACAGACTTGGCCCGACGGCGGTCCGGAGAGCTGTTGCGCTTCCGGCCGGAGGAGCGATCCAGGGATCCACTACGCATCTGACATCCGGTGATACTTTCCCTGTCTATGGATGGTTTGCGGCCTTGTCTCTGTAGATCCTGATTGGAAGATTTCCTTCCGAATCCGCCCTCTTTCCTTAATGTTTTGAAGAGCTTGGCAATGCCACTCTCTGACTCGGACTTCTTGACCCTGCGGTGGGAGTTGTTTTTGGGGCTGGGCTGGTTGTTCCAGGACAAGTGGTGTGGATCTGGGCCGGTGTCCTTCTTTCGCTCCGGCTGTTTGGCCTTCAGGTGCTGCTGCTTGGGCTGGGATGGGGTGGGATATTCAGATGTATAGCTGGACTCTGACGGAGGATGAAACGGGCCACTGACCAGCAAAGTCCTCACTTCCGAATTATTTTGTGGCCCGGGCGAGGGAGGGTAGCTGTCATTTGGGCCGTCTGGAAATGAATGAGGAAAGGCTTTCAGTTAGGAACACTAACAGCACTCAGCTTGTATAGGTCCTTGCACACTGAGTCTGAAATTTTCATATGCATTTTTTCGTATTCGTCATTCTGTGGCTCTGAATTGTCAAACACCTCTCAAAATGCTGGCTACGGATGCGAAAAACGCAGAAAATCTATTTTTTTTTATGATGGAAAAAAGTTTCGGAGGCAGTGTGTAAACGTGAATGAGCCAACGTGAGGTCGTATTTATTTTTTAACATGCGAGAATTTCGGACTCAGTGTGCAAGGACCTTAACAGTAAAAACGTCACATGACCCTTTAACAAACAGGCAGCACTTCATGCAATCAAACATGAAAGCAAATGCTCACACAACAACCAGTCAAAGCTTTGGACACAGCCCTATTCATTCTTTATTATATCAATTAATCTAAACAATGACACAAATCGAAGAATGGAAGTTATGTAGTGACCAAATAATCTTCTTATGTCAAAGTTTCTGTAAAGTACCGCTTTGCCCTCGAGGGCTGCACTCCTGCAAAGTTCAGCTCCAACCCGGATCAAACTCACCTGATCAAGCTCCTCAAGCTCCTCAGGATCACTACAGCTGCAAACAGGTGAGTTTGGTCGAGGTTGGAGCTGAACTGGCCTAGATTATAGCTCTGAAAACTAGGTTTGGGTTCATCGGAACGATCAGCTGCAGTTGCCAACACACAAACAGCAGAAATCTCTCCTGCTCAAGCATAGCACTTTCAGACACGTGAGAGGCACAATCAGTGAGGAGTAATTTAAGTGACTAAAATCATCAAAAAATAAAATAAAATTTGGAGGCATCACCAACAGATATTTGCTCCAAAAGCCTTGCGTCCTTATTATTGTCACACAGATATACAGTGTCGGACACTTTTAGGCATTTCCCAAATGTGATCATGTTTTAAAGTGCCCCTAATATGTTTTTTTTTTTCAAATATTATCTTTCATGCAGTGTGTAATAAATCTGTTAATGAATGTAAAAAGTGCAAAGTTTTAAAGATCAAAGTGTAGATAAATGGAGTTTTAAAGGAAGAATCGATTCTGAACTGAAACGAGTCGTCAGTAATTCAGTCTCACTTCCTGCTGAACCTGCGTAGGTTTGTAACTAATTAGCATAATGCCCTCCTCTGGTCTTGATTGGCTGAATAGCGTCTCTTAGCCCCGCCCTCAAACACTGTAGTGTATCTGAGACTGGAAGAGTTTGGTTTGTGTTGTTCATGTCGAGAAGACGCTGTTTTCTGCTGCCAAAGCAAATCCACTTTTCTGAGATTGATACGGTAAAACCCACGCCATCGTTACTGTTCGTATCACTGTGATCAAGAGCTGAGATTCAGATATTATAATGAGCGTTTGCTTTATGACCAATCACAGCAGATCAGCTCTCAGAGAGCCGGGGCTTAGAGAGACTGAATCTTTGATGGAAGCGTTTCAGACACTGAGAGAAACAGCTGATGCAGCAGGGCAGATTATGAGGATATTAAAGTGTTTTTGATCATGGATGAATGTAAATCTGTGGTGGGTTGGATGGATGAAGGGTTTTAGGACCCCCCTGGAAAACAAGATGTCAAAAACTCTCAATTCACTGCATTGCAACAGGAGCACATGCTCTCTCCGTAACTCTCCTGAACGCAAGGCTTATCAGGAGGTTTCGGTCACAGTTGAGAAGTTTGGGAAAGAACGTTTTTAATGGACATTTTTAGAATTTGTCTCTGTGTTTCCCTCCACCAATGATCCATAGTTCACATAATAGTATGTTGATGCAAACATAGATGTCACAACGCAAAAAAACAAGAATGGTCCAAAAAATAGGCTTAGTTTTCTTTATGCAAAATCAGATTTTTTTAATTCTTCTGATAAAAAAAAGGGATTCGTACACGCTTTTGATAGCTTTCGTAACATTCACCCATTTGTTATCAGCCATTAACAAAAACAACAACATGACAGCATCACGCATGCATCAGAGCATCATCCATTGGGAATATGAATCCATTGAACATGGGGTCATAGGTCAGTGGGATGAAAGCGTGGCATGAGGGCAGGTGAGGAAACAAAACACGCTTGTGACGCGCCACTGGGTGATGGGAAGGGTTGACACACACTGTGCTTTACAAACCGTGGCTTGGTTTTGACCCATAAGGTAGTAGCAGGGCTCGCCCAACTTATCATTCCTCAGACAGGCAGCGAGATGCGGACCCATCATAGCTGAGGAGCCCAGCAGAGAACAGAGAGAAACAGGGGTGAATCAAGAGAAACACTGACTGAAGACTTTTCAGGAGAGCTCACTCTCGACATCCATACAGTACACTGAATTCTCAGTGATGTTATCCACCTGCACTGACACTATCGGATGAGAACAAAACTAGAACTCAATCCATCGGATTAATGGCACTTTTTAGAGCTGCTTTACATCTGAATCGACTTCATTTCATAATGGACTAATTTTGCAACATCAACACTATTATTGAACTGAAATGAATCAACATACGACTGACTTAAAGTGACACTATAGTCTTCTGTAGAGCTGCTTATATCTGAATTGAGCTCATTTCATAATAAAAAGGCTCCTGTAAAAGAGATTTTAATCTCAGTGAGTCTTCTCTTCTGGTTAAATAAAGGTAATTAAATGCAATTTACAGTTATTGAAAGGAACTGAATCAACAGTGAGCTGAACTGATCTGAATAATGACTTCTGTAGAGCTGAATGTGTCTTAACTTCATATTCAAGTCTTAACTTCAGACTTCTCAATAGAGGCATATTGATCACCAAGAAGAACGATTTAACAGTGGAGAACGAGAAGAGAAGACAGTTCAGGACAGATAAGAACATGATGCTGTGGTCTGTTACGCACCGTACTCTGGAACGGATCCATCTCCTCTCTTCAGCACCAGTCGAGCTCGTCTTCCTCCGGTCTTGATCAGCTCGATGGCGCGGGAATGATTCATATTTTTTGTAGTTTCACCGTTGATCTCCAGGATTTCATCACCGACCTGAAAGCAGGCGGACACCAGAATGAGCTCATGGGAGGATCAAGAAGAACATCGACATCAGCTTCATGAAAATGTTCTTACAGTTGTGAATATACACTGTTAGTGAGTCTGGACCTGTACTGACCGCCGTACGGTGCACTGAAGGGTTGCTGCTGTTCTCAGCTTAGGGGAGGAACTGGGAGCCCTGATTTTAGATCAGCAGACATTAATCAATGGAAACTGTCAGTATGTTGATCAGTCTTTTAGTAATGTGTATTCATCAACCTGGGTTACTTCCAACAACTATGCTTAGTAGAGCAGTTTGTCAGGAGATCGGAAAGCAATAGAGCGGATCTTTCAGAGTCTGTGTGATATAGATCAATCGGTCATTGAGGAGTTACAAATCTCCAGAGTAACAGTGGACTAACTGGGGAACGAATGATTTCACACTCTTCATATCATAAGTCTGTATAGAAGAAATTCAGAAAGTTGAACTGCCTCAAATACAGTTTTTCTAAATTAATTATATCACCTAAATACTTTGTCATTTTACTAAACAGTAACTATCATACAAAATCCAAGTGACAGATTGAGAGGAATAGTTCACTTCTCTGACAGATTCTGAACACATGACGCCAACACACAACATATCTAAGATTAAGATGGAGGATTGTGTTATTCACGAGCAGCATATCAATGTGAAAGCAGAAGTTCCCGTGTGTCTCTTACCCTCATCTTGCCGTTCCTGGTGGCGGCTCCGTCCTCAGCCAATCTCAGCACGTACAGATCCATGCTGTACTCCTTCCCCCCTCTCAGACTGAAGCCGAAGCCTTTACTCTCCCTCTCCAGATCCACTGAATAAAACTCTGCCTCCTGAACACACATCCTCAAAATCACCACACAAACCTGCCACAGTCCTCGGGCTACACATTATTGACTGCACTTTTAGTGTACTTACCCAATAAAACACAGAGTGTTATAAGGTAACTAAATCAGTGACATCACACTTTATTGTAATTAACTATTAATGGGGGGTTGAGAGGTGTAAAAAAAAATCATTTTTTCTTCATTTTTTATTTGATAAATTGAATGTCTACGATGTTTCTCAGTGTGATCAAATGGAGAAATACAGTTGCAATCGAAATTATACAACCCAGATTGCAAATCAGGTTTATTGGCAAAACTGACTGACTTTCAGCTGTTTGGAATGAACAAATCAAACAAAAGTAATTAAAATAGCTCATCAAAACAAATATTTCAAGTGGTTTCCCTGCAACTTTTAATGACTTCTGCAGTCTCAAAATTATTCAACCTCTTTATGGCAAGCATCTTTAGCTCTTAGTAGAACAGCCTTCTGCTGTTATGAGCTGCTGAAACGCTATGTATAGCAGACAGCAGCTTCTGTTTCTGAGCCGTTCCTCATGAGCAATGACCTCCAGTTCAGGAATATCCCTGGGTTTATGTTCTAAGTTTTTCTATGGGGTTCAGGTCAGGAGACTGTGATGCCACTGTATCTCCCAGCACCTCTCATGCAAGCCTGGCTGGAGTCTGAGGAATGCTTAGGATTGTTGTCCTGTTGAAGGTCCAAGCTTCAGCGTCCTCGCTGACGGCACATTCTCTCCCAGGATCTCCTGATACTCCAGTGGATCATCTCTCCTTTCTCACTGATGGCACGTTCTCTTCCAGGATCTCCTGATCCTCCAGTGGATCATCTCTCCTTCCTCACTGACGGCACGTTCTCTCCCAGGATCTCCTGATACTCCAGTGGATCATCTCTCCTTCCTCACTGACGGCACGTTATAATAATAATAATAATAATAATAATTCATTACGTTCTCTCCCAGGATCTCCTGATCCTCCAGTGGATCATCTCTCCTTCCTCACTGACGGCACGTTCTCTCCCAGCATCTCCTGATCCTCCTGTGGATGATCTCTCCTTCCTCACTGACGGCACGTTCTCTACCAGGATCTTCTGATCCTCCAGTGGATCATCTCTCCTTTCTCACTGACGGCACGTTCTCTCCCAGGATCTCCTGATATTCCAGTGGATCATCTCTCCTTCCTCACTGACGGCATGTTCTCTCCCAGGATCTCCTGATCCTCCAGTGGATCATCTCTCCTTCCTCACTGACGGCACATTCTCTCCCAGGATCTCTTGATCCTCCAGTGGATCATCTCTCCTTCCTCACTGACGGCACGTTCTCTCCCAGCATCTCCTGATCCTCCAGTGGATCATCTCTCCCTCCTCACTGACGGCACGTTCTCTCCCAGGATCTCCTGATCCTCCAGTGGATCATTTCTCCTTCCTCACTGACGGCACGTTCTCTCCCAGGATCTTTGTGGTAGATGCGCACATTTGTACTGTAACATTTTGATCTACCCAGCGACACATGAGTTGACATGGGCTGCATGTCTCATAAAACGTTAAAAAATATAAACGTCTGGGAGAATGAGTAGAGCAAACATATAGATCTGAATAAGAGCGACGGCGCAAAAAAATTGCTCTATTTTGTTCGGTTTTCTGTGCGCACACACCCGACCCGAAGCGCGCAGCCATGTACTGAATTGAGCTCTCTTTTGTGTCTGAATGGACAAATACACAACATTATGTCGAAATGTCTGTTTTGGAGAGTATTCACATAAACTATGTTGGTTATGTCTTAAACAGTTTTGAGTGTATCGGATCTGCATCAGTGCAATTGGATACGCATGTCAAAAGAAGATTGTTCTATTTTAGGAAAAGTGGTTTTATTTAATTTTAAGATTTTTTAAGTCACAGTAGTTAAATCTAGCCTGGTTAAAATCAGACCATTCTCAGTTGTAACTGAGTTATGGTCTGGCAAAGCGTCATAGACAAATCATTTCCAGAGGGGCGTCACCAACGGACGTCGCGGGTAGACCTAAAACCAATCAGAGCGATGAAGGAGATGACGTATGCAGAGCGGTGGCCGGTGGAGAAAAATCTCTGAGTGTTGTTCTTTGCTCGGTTTTTAACAAAAAGGAAACATTCAAATCTCTTAAAACAGACGCGATAGCTGATTCGAACAAGTGATGTTCGATGGCGGCATCCATCTTTGTAATGTAGGCTACAAAATAATCTGCTTCAAAATCCCAGCGCTGACGTCATCGTGTAAAGCCGCCCCAACGTTTCTGATTGGTGCCTCGATTTAGACGGATTGGAAATGAGCTCTTTGCCAGACTAACTTTCAGAGGAAATCTAAATTTTCTGGAAGTTGTCTGGGTTTTCCCAGGCTAAGTTAAATCTGTATTGCATGTTCAAATTTTAAAATCATTCATATTAACAGGTTAATAGATGTTTTCTCCGGAAGTATGTGGGTTTGGACATTTTAGAGAAATCTAAATGAATGCATTACAATTGAACTAGAATAATTTTCGGATATGTAAAAAAAAAGAAAAGAAAAAAAAAGATTTGTTCTGCATGAATACAAAAAAGCATTTAACTCCTGTTATTTTTTTATTAAATCTGTTAACAACTATAGATGATAATCAGCCGATTTGAGATATAGAGCAAGGAGCGAGGACGCTGGCGCTGGCTTTTCGCCGCTTCTCTGCAAACTCACTGCAAATTCGTGCAAATCTGCCCTACCGTACTATTCTTACTGTAGTTACTGAAATCGCTGCCCTCAAGCAGATGTCTGCACGTGGAATACCATCCCTGTGGAAGCTGTGGATCACCTTGGCTTGTGTCGCTGTCTTTCACCGGTACTCGCCTGGATATCGGCTAGCCATTAACACATCACGAATCATGTTGTGGTTCGACGCCCCGATGAAACATCTCCGAGCTCTTAGTGGCAGGGGCCGAGCTCCCCTGCAGCAACTGGATCTTCCGTGCCGACCTCGATATATCTATAGGGGATCAAGGCGCCGGTTTGTTGTGTCTAAATCCGGTGACCATCCCATCCCTCTGGTCGGCGTCGCGTCCCGCAGCGAAATTGACACGTCACCATTTGCGTCATCAGAGTACCGCCACTCCTGGCATAGATAGTGCTGGGTGTAAACGACGCACTGTAAAACCTGGAGTGGATCGCAGGGTTCTCCGCCCTATCAATAAACTGGATTTTACAGCTCAAATGACATTTGAACTGCTGAATGTGCAGTCCCTGTCAAACAAATCTGGACTTATATACGACCACATCCTGGATAAGGGGATAGACATTCTCTGTCTTACAGAGACATGGCAGCAACCTGGAATATACTCATCCCTAAATGAGGCCTGCCCACCCGGGTATAAATATCTCGATAAGGCTCGTACAACTGGCCGTGGTGGGGGCCTAGCTGTTTTACATCGCAGCAACATTGTATTATCCCTTGTGTCTGTGCCCAGTACTGGCTCATATGAAAGTCTGGTTTTCAGTTGCAAAAAAACTTTTTCAGCAACAATAGCCCTCGTCTATCGCCCTCCCAAACCACAACCAACTTTTATCTCTGACATTCATGATTTTTTAATCTCCCTCTGCACAGCGCACTCAAATATTCTGGTCATTGGTGATTTCAACATACACGTGGACTCCCATAACTGTAAACTGGCCTCAAATTTCAAGCAAACCTGTGGATTGTCTCAACCTTCAACAGTTTGTTGATGCCCCCACACACAATAGGGGGCATACACTCGACCTTGTCATTACAGACTCCCTCTCAGTTTCAGGCCTTCAGGTGTATGACGTGGGTGTCTCTGATCACCTGGCGGTAACATTTGAAGTCCCACTATTAGTTCCTCTCACCAAACCAAAACGTCTTATGACCTTCAGGAACATCAAGAACTTGGACGCCACCTCCCTCAGTCAATATCTCCAGCATCTCTCCCCCCCTCCCAACTCATCAGCTGACGACTTAATGGACTACAACAACACCAGCCTCACTTCCATTCTGGATTGTATTGCTCCATTGAAAACCCGGACAGTCACGTTTACCCGCTCTGCCCCCTGGTTTACAAACGAGCTGAGAGGGATGAAAAGGTCTGGCCATGTCCTAGAGCGTGCCTGTAAAACATCTGACTTGACGGTGCATAAGTTGGCCTACCGGGAACATCGTAGGGCTTATGTCAAAGCTCTCTCCAAGGCCAGGTCAAAACACTACTCAACATTTGTAAACAACAATCCAGGTAACTCCAAAAAACTGTTCTCCACAATAAATCACATCATGAAACCACAGATCTCCCCATTCTATAGTTCAACCGATATAAATTGCAACCGGTTTCTTGATTTTTTTTACATCAAAAATTGACAATATTCGCTCCTCATTTCCACTTTTAAATAGCACCTCACTAGACCTGCCCGCAACACCGATTGCTCAAACCTTATCAAAACTGTCACCCACCACGCAGCAGGAGGTCGAAAACATCATTCGTAAATCCAAAACATCCACTTGCCGCCTTGATCTCTTTCCATCTCCTCTGCTTAAAATACACACTAACTCTATAAGTTCCCTCATAACTAAAATAATAAACATGTCCGTAGAGACGGGCTATGTTCCCACCTCCCTCAAAATTGCTCTCATCAAACCCCTTCTCAAAAAACCCACCCTGGACCCCACACTGCTGTTGAATTATAGACCTATTTCAAATCTCCCATTCATCTCCAAACTCCTGGAAAAAGTTGTTTCCACCCAGCTTCATAATCATCTCAAATCGAACAGGCTATATGAGATATTTCAATCTGGTTTTCGTCCATCCCATGGCGCAGAAACAGCTCTTATCAGAGTCACCAGCGATTTGCTGATGGCTTCTGATTCTGGTTCCACATCCCTCCTCATTTTTCTCGACCTCTCTGCTGCGTTTGACACTGTAGACCATCACATTCTCTTGCACCGACTTCAACACTACACAGGTCTCTCTGGTACTGCCCTGAAATGGTTTCATTCCTATCTCACTGATAGAACCGAGTATGTAGCTCTGGGGGATGTAAAATCTAGACCCCACACTGTCATCTGTGGGGTCCCCCAGGGCTCCGTACTCGGTCCAACCCTCTTCACCATTTACATGCTCCCCTTGGGTCGTGTCATTAGCAGGCATGGAGTTCATTTCCATTGCTATGCTGATGACACACAACTCTACCTTCAAGTTACTCCCTCTCCCACGGCTGCACGCCTTAGTTCCTGCCTGGAGGAGATAGAGGCGTGGATGAGTCAAAACTTCCTGCAGCTAAATGGCTCCAAAACCGAGGCCATTCAAACTGGAACCGCTCATCAACTTCGCTCCTCTCCAATCACCACTGTTACATTTTTTGTATCCTCCGTTCATTGCACTGGTTACCCATTAAGTATATAATACAAGGTCCTCCTTCAGACCCATCACTGTCTGCATGGTGAGGCCCCCACTTATCTCACTGAGTTGCTCACACCAAATTCACCAACCAGAACCCGGTCAGGCCAACAGCACCATTTGGTCATGACCAGGACACGGCTCAAAACAATGGGCGACAGAGCCTTTCAAGTCGCTGCTCCCTGCCTGTGGAACGCTCTCCCAGACCATCTCAGGGCCCCGCAAACAGTAGACACATTCAAAAAAGGAAAAAAGAAAAACCCATCTTTTTACACAGGCTTATTTTAATAGTTAATGCTTGTTTTTAGTCCCGCCGTTTAACATGTTGTGTTTTGATTGTATACTGTATTGTTTATTTTTTATTAATTATGTTTTACTGTCACACTTTGAGATTTGG
Organism: Meda fulgida; assembly: GCA_030578275.1. Taxonomy (NCBI): domain Eukaryota; kingdom Metazoa; phylum Chordata; class Actinopteri; order Cypriniformes; family Leuciscidae; genus Meda; species Meda fulgida. The sequence continues at coordinate 270,726 of CM060623.1, forward strand.
TGTCAAATGTAAAGTGCTTTACAAATAAAATTTATTATTATTATTATAACAAAGTACAGAAATTTTTTTTTTTATTTTGGGACGGTTGACATTCACTTTAGGACGGTTCAAATTGTTTTTCGGTTCCAGGACGGAGGTGAAAAAAGTTAGTCTGGAGCCCTGGAGTAACCACTGTTCCTTTAACTCTGAACTTGCAAACTCTGCTTCCAACAGAGTGTGGAGGAACATATAGTGCCTTCTCTAACTTTTTGTATCATTGTTTGTGAAGGGCAATGAAATCTTCTCTTAACTTTTTAGACCATTCTTTTTACTTGGCCATATTTCTAACTTGCAGTGAAACAAACCTCGCCAGTTCAGATGTTTCATGTGTTCCAGCTCAAGCACACCTGGTGCAGCTAACGAAGCCCTTGATTAACGAGAAAACACCTGATCTGCAGATTTGTGCTGTTGTGAGGAATTATATTGAGGGGGTTGAATAATTGAGAAACTGCAGGAGTCATTAAAAGTTGCATTTTCAATTAGATTTGGGGACACCACTTGAAACATCTGTTGTGTTGAGCTATTTCAATGACTTTTTGTTTGATTTGTTCATTGCAAACAGCTGAAAGTCAGTCAATTTTGCCAATAAACATGATTTGCTGTAGATCCAACTGTAGATCCAAGTGATCTCACATGTTTCTTTCATTGCTGCATGTATAAACTGTTATAAACACTGAAATCAGAAAACACGCTAAGCCTGCGTGCATCAAAAATACCTAATCAAACTTTGACTTTGTGCATTTTGGAAAGTGTAAGAAATTCTCAAATTATACATGATGCATGTTCACCTGCTTGTGAAAAACAAATGCTTGACCTGGATATTTATGACAAATGATGTGCTGTCAATAATGTTATATGGCTGGATCATCTGTATCTGTTAACATTACTTCATGCACTGAGAACTAACACAAACAATGAACAACTGTATTTTTATTAACCAACAAGACAAAGATCAGTAAATGCATGTTAATTAATGTATTAACTAATGCAAACAAATGAGAATTTGCTGTAAAGTGTTCCCAGGACAACTCTTCATCTTCATACTGTAAAACTGTGAACTGCAGAACGCAACACACTAAAGCAGAAACTCAACCTGTGTGTTCTGAGTGTGTGTAAGTGTGTTCTGAGTGTGTGTGTGTTCTGAATGTGTGTGAGTTCTGAGTGTGTGTGTGTGTGTTCTGAATGTGTGTGTGTTCTGAATGTGTGTGTGTTCTGAGTGTGTGTGTGTGTTCTGAGTGTGTGTTCTGAGGTGTGTGTGTGTGTTCTGTGTGTGTGTCTGTGTGTTCTGTGTGTGTGTGTTCTGAGTGTGTGTGTTCTGAGTGTGTGTGTTCTGAGTGTGTGTGTGTGTGTGTTCTGAGTGTATGTGTGTTCTGAGTGTATTTGTGTTCTGAGTGTGTTCTTAGTGTGTGTGTGGGTGTGTTCTGTGTGTGTGTGTGTGTGTGTGAGTGTGTGTGTGTGTGTGTGTGTGTGTTCTGTGTGTGTGTGTGAGTGAGTGTGTGTGTGTGTGTGTGTGTGTTCTGAGTGTGTGTGTGTTCTGAGTGTTTGTGTGTGTTAAGACCCCAAGGGCGGCGCAGGCGGAAGATGGTGATGTGTGAACCACCACAACGGCTGGGAAGGCGGAAGAAGGCAACCCTAAGCCACGTGGGTTAACTCGGGAGGGTATAGTGGCTAGGGGAGCAAACCCGAAGACAAACCTGCACCTGGGGACAGGCACAGGCGGAGTCCAACTGACCGGACCACCGGCAGCCCCCTGCAACTCCTGCCAGACGAAGGTCGTCATGGGTTCTCTCATGCCACTGGAGGTCATCTGATAGGAGTAAAGATGGTGGGAGTGAGGTCTGCGCACCCACACCCTCACCTTAATCCTCACCTATGTGCAAGCTTCTTGCCCCCCCCCCCAGCCCCACAAGTCCTGTGGCGATGTGGAATGGTGGTGGGCACAGGCCAAGGATGTGGCTGGTAGTGCCTAACCAAACCATGCACACAGGCGGCAATGGAGTGATGGTAGCTAGAATTGCGGGATGGAGCAGCGCGTCTTTTCGGCAGCTTCCATTGTGACTGAGCAGCCCCACACTGCTCACCCCTGTGATGGGGAAGGACCTGGAAAAGGTGGTCCAAAAATTGTCTGCTCCCCACACTCCGGACGGTAAGCCGCAACCATCGGAGCATCCCTCCTTGCGGTCGAAAAATGAAAGTGAAAAATAAGTTAAACATTGCTTCATAGAATGTTCGCACACTGCTGGACCTGGCTGAAACTCCTGACAGGCCCCATCGCAGGACAGCACTGGTGGCCCTGGAGCTCGCAAAATATAACATCGACATAGGAGCTCTCAGCGAGACCAGGCTACATGGGGAGGACTCCCTTGCAGAGGTTGGTGCTGGGTACACCTTCTTCTGGAAGGGGGTCCCTAAAGGCACTCGCCGTAACCATGGAGTTGGCTTTGCTGTAAAGTCTAAACTGCTGCAGTCCATTCTGGAATCCCCCATCGGCATCAATGAAAGACTGATGACATGGCGCATTCCCCTGGCAAAGGAACGCTTCGCCACTCTCATCAGTGCATACGCTCCAACTCTTGATGCCGAACACAGCATCAAAGAGGATTTCTACAGAGCTCTTGATGCCATCTTACAGAAAACCCCCGCTACGGACAGGCTCATCCTCATGGGAGATTTCAATGCTAGAGTGGGCACGGAGCACCTGGTATGGAATAAAGTCATTGGCCAGCATGGCGTGGGGAAAATGAACCACAACAGGCTAAGACTCCTCTCCCTCTGTGCAGAGCACCAGCTGGTCATTACTAATACCGTCTTCCAGATGAAGAACAGGCTTAAGACCACCTGGCAGCACCCCCGCTCAAAACACTGGCATCTTCTTGACTACATGATTGTCCATCAAAAGGACAGACAAGAGGTCCTTACCACCCGTGTTATGCGCGGAGCTGAGTGCTGGACTGATCACCTCATGGTCAGATCCACTACTCAAGTCAAGTCAAGTGTATTTATATAGCGCTTTTCACAATATAAATTGCATCAAAGCAGCTTCACAGTATCAATCAAATAACATAACAATGTTTGTTTCTTAGTGGAAAAAACATCCACGTTTGGTGGGGCTGATCAATATTATTAATGCTTGGTTAATTAATTTGAATATCCCCAACTGAGCAAGCCAAAGGCAACAGTGGTAAGGAACCGAAAAACTCCATCAAGTGACCTACTGGTGTCCTAAAACTCCATCAGGTGACTTAATGGAGAGAAAAAAAACCTTGGGAGAACCCAGGCTCAGTCGGGGGCCAGTTCTCCTCTGGCGTTTATGAACTAGAGGCCGGATTTACAGTAACTGTAATTTGATACAGAATTTTGTTTTATTTTATCACTTCGGGGTGGGTACGTGAACCGGAATCACAACGTTTTATCTGTAGCGTGGGAAAAGGATCCTCCATAGGGAGAGGTCAGTTGGCACTTCAGCACTGCGTTGTCATCGGGTCCAGGCAAAGATCCTAGTCAGATCTGGATATTGCCTGGATCCGGTAGGCTGCGGGAAAACCTCGGGATAAACAAAGACACTAAAATTAGCGTAGATGCCATTCTTCTTATGATGTAACGAGTACATCAGGATTTAAGGGAAGTGTTCCCAGTTCCGGCTGACCTAATCTATGCAGCCTAACATTGAATTATAGAAGTCTATAATATATTATGTGTATGCCAGGTCAAAGAGATGTGTTTTTAGTCTAGCTTTGAACTGACAGAGTGTGTCTGCTTCCCGGACAATGGTAGGAAGACTGTTCCAAAGTTTTGGTGCTAAATAGGAAAAGGATCTACCGCCAGCAGTCGATTTTGATATTCTAGGTATTATCAACTGGCCCGAATTTTGAGATCGCAATAGACGTGAAGGACTATAATGCGTTAAGAGCTCGCTCAAGTACTGCAGAGCTAAACAATTTAGTGCTTTGTAGGCAATCGACAATATTTTAAAATGTATACGATGTTTAATAGGCAGCCAATGCAGTGTTGACAGAACCGGGCTAATATGGTCATATTTCCTGGTTCTAGTAAGAACTCGAGCTGAAGCGTTTTGGACCAGCTGTAGTTTATTTATTAAGCGTGCAGGGCAACCACCCAGTAGAGCATTACAATAATCTAGTCTTGATGTCATGAAAGCATGAACTAATTGTTCCGCATTTGTTAATGAGAGCACATGTCGTAATTTAGATATATTTTTAAGATGGAAAAATGCGGTTTTACAGATACTAGACACGTGACTTTCAAATGAAAGATTGCTATCAAAGAGCACACCCAGGTTCCTAACCGACGACGAAGACTTAATAGAGCAGCCATCAAGTGTTAGACAGTATTCTAGGTTATTACGTGTGGAAGTTTTTTGTCCAATAATTAGAATCTCTGTTTTTTCAGAGTTTAGTAGTAGGAAATTACAAGTCATCCAATTTTTTATATCAGCTATGCATTCCGTTAATTTTGTGAATTGGTAAGTTTGGTTTTGAAGAAATATAGAGCTGAGTATCATCGGCATAACAATGAAAGCTAATTCCATGTTTCCTAATGATATCTCCTAATGGTAGCATGTACAGAGTGAACAGCAGCGGTCCTAGTACTGAGCCTTGTGGTACGCCATACTTAACTTGTGATCGATAAGACATCTCTTCATTTACTGCTACAAACTGATAACGGTCAGATAAGTATGATTTAAACCATGCTAGTGCAATTCCACTAATGCCAACAAAGTTTTCTAGTCTATTTAAAAGAATGTTGTGGTCAATTGTGTCAAATGCAGCACTAAGATCAAGTAACACTAATAGAGAGCTACAACCACGATCGGATAATAAAAGTAAATCATTTGTAACTCTAATGAGAGCTGTCTCAGTACTATGGTGCGGTCTAAATCCTGACTGAAAATCCTCGCAGATATCATTTCTTTCAAGAAAGGAACACAGTTGTGAGGATGCTGCTTTTTCTAATATCTTTGACAGAAAAGGCGGATTTGAGATCGGCCTGTAATTGACTAATTCTGAAGGATAAAGTTGCGTTTTTTTAACAAGCGGTTTTATCATAGCCAGCTTAAAGGTTTTTGGTACGTATCCTAGAGACAGACGAATTAATGATATTAAGAAGAGGATCTATGATCTCTGGAAGCATCTCTTTCAATAGCTTAGTCAGTAAAAGGTCTAACATACAAATTGTCGATTTAGATGAATTAATGAGTTTGCAGAATTCTTCCACTCCTATAGCAACAAATGAATAAAATTTTTCCTCAGGGAGACTACAATGCACTCCCTGAAGCGATACTGTAGTAGACGGTTGCATAGTTATAATTTTGTCCCTGATATTATCAATCTTATAAGTGAAGAAGTTCATAAAGTCATTACTGTGTTGCCCGGAAACTTCTGTGCTTGAAGCTTTCTTTATCGTTAGTTTAGCCACTGTTTCAAATAAATACCTAGGATTATGTTTATTTTCTTCTAATAGGGTTGAAAAATAAGCAGATCTAGCAGCTTTTAAAGCCTCTCTGTAAGCAATCGAGCTCTCTTTCCATGAAATCCGAAATACCTCTAGTTTAGTTTTCTTCCAGTTGCGCTCCATTTTTCTGGCTGCTCTCTTAAGGGCCTGAGTGTGCTCGTTGCACCACGGCGTTGGACTATTTTCTTTAATCTTCTTTAAGCGCAACGGAGCAACTGCATCTAAAGTGCTGGAAAAGAGAGAGTTAAAAGTTTCTGTTGCAATATCAAGTTCTTCTAAGCTATCCAGGATGCTGAGATGATGAAACTGATTGGGAAGATTATTGATAAAGCAATCTTTAGTGGCAGAAGTTATAGGTCTAACATATTTATAACACGGAGTCAGCTTTGCAGCCTTGGCTAAATGTAATTTACATGAGACCAGATAATGGTCTGAGATGTCATCGCTCTGCTGCAGAATTTCAACGCCATCAACATCTATTCCATGTGATAATATTAGATCTAGAGTATGATTACGACAATGAGTGGGTCCTGACACGTGTTGTCTAACTCCAATTGATTTTACAATGTCTTTAAATGCCAATCCCAATGCATTTTTTTCATTATCTACATGTTTATTAAAAATCACCAACAATTAGTACTTTATCGTTAGCCAATACTAATTCTGATAGAAAGTCCGCAAATTCTTTGATAAAATCTTTATGGTGCCCTGGTGGCCTGTATATAGTAGCCAGCAGAAATCTCAAACGTGATTTATCGTTTACACTATATATTTTTACATTAAGCACCAACACTTCAAAAGAAGTATATTTAAAAATATATTTCTTATTGGTTTTGAAAATATTACTATAAATTACAGCAAAACCTCCCTCTTTGCGTTTTAGACGAGGTTCATGTTTATAACAGTAATCTTGTGGGGTTGACTCATTTAAAGTAATGTAATCGTTTGATTTTAGCCAGGTTTCTGTCAAACACAGCACATCTAGATTATAATCTGAAATCATATCATTAACTATGAGCGATTTTGAAGTAAGGGATCGAATATTCAGCAACCCAAGCTTTATCATTTGCTCATCTGTATTATATCTATTTTTTATTTGTTGAACATCAATTAAATTTTTTACGTGACGTTTTTTGGATTTCCAAATTCGGGGAACAGACTCAGTCTCTATATGATGATATCTAGGTGAAAGAGGCTCTATGTGATGGGATTTATCTGACCTTGGTGACGCGAGGCCGCTAGCAGACGGTCGGTTTAGCCAGTCTGTCTGCTTCCTGACCTGAGCCCCAGATTGTCGTGTTTTAGCTCTAAGACTATGTGCCATATTACTAGAGAGAAGAGCAGCACCATCCCAGGAGGGATGAACACCATCTCTTTTCAACAGGTCAGGCTTGCCCCAAAAACTTTTTCAATTGTCTATGAATTCTATATTATTCAACGGACACCACTTAGACAGCCAACCATTGAGTGAGGCCAATCTGCTAACTATCTCATCACTCCTGCGAACAGGAAGAGGGCCAGAGAAAATTACAGTGCCTGACATCGTACTTGCGAGTTTACACACCTCTTTAATATTAATTTTGGTGATCTCCGACTGGCGGAGTCGAACATCATTAGTGCCGACATGAATAATGATCTTAGAGATTTTACGATTAGCATTAGCCAGCACTTTTAAATTTGCTTTGATGTCAGGCGCTCTGGCTCCCGGCAAACATGTGACTATGGTGGCTGGTGTCTCTATTTTCACGTTCCGTGTGATTGAATCACCAATTACTAGGGCACAATCAACAGAATTCTCAGTGGGTGTTTCACTGAGTGGGGCAAATCGATTTGTTATGGTAATCGGATCGGAAGAGTGGTTTTTTAATCCGCGACTAGAGCGATCTCTTACGGTCACCCATCTGCCCTGCCGCGTGGGCTCTACTTCAGCCGGAACCGAATCATGTACAGAGTTCACTATGCTAGGCGCATCCAAAATAGTATCTAAAGCTCTAGTACTATCCTTACTATCCTCAATTAAAGTTTGGATGCATGTCTCTAGCTCTGAAATCTTCTCCGTCAGCCTGACTGTCTCCTTGCATTTATCACAAATAAATCCTATATTGCCATCGGAGAAGGCTATACTAAACATATGACATGTGACACAGGTGACAATAACAGGACAAGACATTACTCACCGTTTGTGTTGACTGATTCTTACTTACCTGGGCTTTTATGAATTCAAAGGCACGGGCGCGCGAGAGAAAATAAATAATAAATAAATGAGCGCGGGTGGCACGTAAACACTACCGTGCTGTGCTAACAATAACGGAAGCTAGCGATGTAAGGTTAATCTGAGATGGTGGGTAAACTGTATTTAGTAATATAAACAACTAGAAATGATAGTAAATGATGGTTAAAAACAGAAAGAAATACGAAGCTAATACGAGGCGTAGAGCTTACAGCCTCGACGCAAACAAACTCACAGCAGGCAGGAAGGCAGACAGGAGCAATCGATCAGTGAACAGCAAATCTCAATCTACTCATGAGCATTCAGCCCCATGGCCTGAGGATGGCTCCAAAAAAGAAACTCAACTGTACAGCGCTGAATAGCCTTCCCACTAAAGATAACCTCCGACGGCTCCTTGCTGAAAACCTCAACAAGCTCCCAGAGGAATCAACCTACTGGCCAGCACTGCGCCAGGCAATTCATAGCGCAGCCACAGAGGCGCTAGGCCAATCAAAGAAACACCACCAGGACTGGTTTGACTGTAACTCAGCTGAGATACAGTCACTCTTAAAAACCAAACATGAGGCCCACAAAGCTCTTCTGTCCTGCCCTGGATCTCCCACCCTTAAAATCTCCTTCATTGCTGCAAGAACAGCAGCCAAGCGAGCCCTCAGGACTATGGAGGACACCTAGTGGGTGCAAAAGGCGTGAGAAATCCAGAACCTGGCAGACTGCAATAACAGTCACGGCTTTTACGATGCCATAAAAGCATTGTACGGCCCCAGGAACCAGGTGATTGCCCCAGTCCGATCAGCTGACGGCGCCATCCTTTTTAAGGACCGCCACGAGATTCTTGCCCGTTGGGCAAATCATTTTGAGAGTCTCCTCAACCACGTCAACCCTGTCGACCCACATATTCTGGATAATCTCCCAGACCTGCCACCTACCATGCACCTGGACACCCCACCACTTTACTCAGAACTCCGGTAAGCTATTGCAGGGCTGAAGAACAACAAAAGCGCTGGACCCGATGGAATCCCTGCAGAGGTTTTCAAATACGGAGGATACCTCCTCACTCGTCGCCTGCACCTCCTGATCCAAAACATCTGGGAACATGGGACCCTCCCACAGGACTGGAAGGATGTTAACATCGTGGTAATTTACAAGCAGAAAGGAGACTGTGCAGTCTGCGGCAACAGCCTTGGGATATCTCTCCTCTCCATCGCAGGGAAAGTCCTGGCCAAGATCATGCTCAACAGACTGGTTGATCACATCTCAGAAGCTGTGCTTGCGGAAACTCAGTGTGGCTTCCGGAAGACCAGATCCACGACAGACATGGTTTTTGTCTTGAGGCAGCTGATGGAGAACAGCCGAGAACATCACAAAGACCTTTACGTTGCCTTCATCGACCTCAGCAAAGCTTTTGACACCATCGACCGTGAACTGCTCTGGAAACACCTCTCCAAACTTGGGGTACCACCCAAGTTTCTCCTCATCCTACAGTAACTGCATGCCGGGATGCAAGCCAGAGTGCTCACTGGAGAACTTTAGTCAGAGTCCTTCGAGGTAAACGTTGGGGTGAAGCAAGGCTGTGTCTTGGCTCCGGTGCTCTTTAACATCCTCCTCTCTGCCATCACCTACCTCTTCCACCGTGTCATGGGACATGAAGATGGTGTCCATGTGGAATGCCGACTTCAACATACGTCGGCTCCAGGCCCGCACAAAGACAAAGACCCACCAAATCTGTGAGCTTCAGTATGCTGATGACTGTGCCGTCTTAGCTCACAGCCCATACTCTATGCAGCACGCCCTTAACACAATATATCCCGTCTGTACCAATCCTTTGGCCTATAGGTCAACATAAAAAAAACCGAGGTCATGTCCCATCTCACTCCCACCGCCCCCAGACCCCCCAGTTTTCACATAAACAGTGTTCCACTTAAAACAGTGGACCACTTTACCTACCTCGGCTCCACTTTGTCCTCATTCTACTCCCTGGACAAAGAAATACACACCCGGATAAATAAAGCCTCATCATCTTTTGGACGCCTACGCAGCAGGGTTTTTGAAAACCGTAACCTGAAGGTCAGTACCAAGGTCGCTGTTTACCATGTGGTATGTGTATCTACTCTGCTCTACGGGGCAGAGTCATGGACCCCATACCGCTAGCACATCATCAACCTAGAGGCCTTCCACATTCGCTGCCTACAGAAGATCCTCAGGTTGTCCTGGGAAGACCGAATCCCCCATACAGTCATCCTCAGCAACACTGACTCAATCTGTATGGAAGCAGCTGTTGCCAAAAAACATCTGCGCTGGATAGAGTACACCATACGCATGCCTGAACACCGATTGCCCCGCCAAGTCCTCTACAGTCAACTAATGGGCGCAAAGCGGTCCGCTGGAGGGCAAAAGCGGCGCTTTAAGGACTACACCAGGGACATCCTAAAGAGAGTGAACATTCCCCTCACGCAGCTTGAATCACTGGCACTTGACAGACCTGCCTGGCATGTCACCTGTGCAACTGCAATCTCTCAAATACACCAAACCAACCAAGACCGACGATCTGAGAGGTGCATCAAGAGACACCAGTGGGCGGCTGGTACCCCCCTGGTGTCTGGTTTCCCCTGCTCCATCTGCGGACGAGTGTGCGGCTCAAGGATTGGACTCAACGCCCACGAGAAGTGGCACCAGCGGCAAGGCCGCTAAACCCACCCCCCTCCCACCCCCACCCCCTGGAGCAAGCGTCATCATCGTACACGATGGACAGCTAAGAGAAGAGTGTGTTCTGAGTGTGTGTGTGTGTGTGTGTGTGTGTTCTGAGTGTGTGCGTGTTCTGAGTGTGTATGTGTTCTGAGTGTGTGTGTGTGTGTTCTGAGTGTGTGTGTGTGTGTGTGTTCTGAGTGTGTGTGTGTTCAGCGGTCAGCGCGCTCACCTGACTGTAGGCTGGCGGTTGAGTCAGCGCCGGTTTGGGTTTGTTATTCCTGTTGGACAAACAAAAAAATCGTGTTTCTGATCAAAACTTTTGATTTTGTGATTATGAATATCATTACTAAATCAGTGCATACAAACACATATTCCACAGACAATAGTGAAGTGTGTGTGTGTGTGTGTGTGTGTGTCACCTGGGCTCTGTGCTGCTCTGAGTTGAGTGTGTGTGTCACCTGGGCTCTGTGCTGCTCTGTGGTGATTGTGTGTGTGTGTGTGTGTGTGTGTGTGTGTCTCTCACCTGGGCTCTGTGCTGCTCTGAGTTGAGTGAGTGTGTGTGTGTCATCTGGGCTCTGTGCTGCTCTGAGGTGAGAGAGTGTGTGTGTGTGTGTGTGTCTCTCACCTGGGCTCTGTGCTGCTCTGAGGTGAGTGTGTGTGTGTGTGTGTGTCACCTGGGCTCTGTGCTGCTCTGAGGTGAGTGTGTGTGTGTGTGTGTGTGTGTGTGTGTCACCTGGGCTCTGTGCTGGTTTGAGGTGAGTGTATGTGTGTGTCACCTGGGCTCTGGGCTGCTCTGAGGTGAGTGTGTGTGTGTGTGTGTGTGTGTGTGTCACCTGGGCTCTGTGTTGCTCTGAGGTGAGTGTGTGTGTGTCACCTGGGCTCTGTGCTGCTCTGAGGTGTGTGTGTGTTTGTGTGTGTGTGTGTGTGTGTGTGTGTGTGTGTGTGTGTGTGTGAGTGACCTGGGCTCTATGCTGCTTTGAGGTTAGTGTGTGTGTGTGTGTGTGTGTGTATGTGTGTGACCTGGGCTCTATGCTGCTTTGAGGTGTGTGTGTGTGTGTATGTGTGTGACCTGGGCTCTATGCTGCTTTGAGGTGAGTGTGTGTGTGTGTGTGTGTGTGTGTCACCTGGGCTCTGTGCTGCTCTGAGGTGAGTGTGTGTGTGTCACCTGGGCTCTGTGCTGCTCTGAGGTGTGTGTGTGTTTGTGTGTGTGTGTGTGTGTGTGTGTGTGTGTGTGTGTGTGTGTGTGTGTGTGAGTGACCTGGGCTCTATGCTGCTTTGAGGTTAGTGTGTGTGTGTGTGTGTGTGTGTATGTGTGTGACCTGGGCTCTATGCTGCTTTGAGGTGTGTGT
>CM060623.1:292500-330000 GCA_030578275.1 Meda fulgida
TTTGCAGCTACATGTCGACTAACTCTCATTAGAGTATTTGTAGACTGTCTGCTTAATATCCGCTAACTTTTTATTGTGATGCTCCTCCACAAGATATTCTACAACTACAAGTCAACTTATTCTCCTAACCCGAACCCGAACACCTACAGTCTACTGATACTCTAATGAGAGTTAGCTGACATGTAGTTGAAAAGTAGTTAGTAGAATGTCTAAAGTAGACTATCGAAATGAAGTGTAACCGAATAATGTTCTATATGTCAAAAATGTAAATATAAACAAGCGTGTGTACACAGTACGAACACCTGCGCTTTCTGCTGATTGCTGAACGAGATTGACTCACATGCTGAATGACCCGGTACTCTCATTCATTTCATTCACAAACAACATGTCCCAGTTCATTCAATTCCTTCACGAATGAGAATCTCTCGTTCAGACTCAAAACAGTGATTCGTCAGTGATGGGCGTATTCATTCAGTAGAACCAACCAATCACATGCCCCTTTACAGCCCGAACTGGAATGCTATTTGTCTTATTTTCAGACAACACAAGATTAGAGGATGCATAAAATAACTATGTGACCCTGGACCACAAAACCAGTCGTAAGTCGCACGGGTATATTTGTGGCAATAGCCAACAATACATTGTATGGGTAAAAATTATAGATTTTTCTTTTATGGCAAAACTCATTAGGATATTAAGTAAAGATCATGTTTCATGAAGATATTTTGTAAATTTTCTAACGTAAATATATATAAAAAATATATTTTTGAGACTGTAAGCAGAAATATCAAGGACTACATTTTGGACAACTTTAAAGGTGATTTTCTCAATATTTAGATTTGTTTGTACCCTCAGATTGCAGATTTTCAATAGGCCAAATATTGTTGTATCCTAACAAACCATACATCAATGGAAAGCTTATTTATTCAGCTTTCAGATGATGTATAAATCTCAATTTTAAAAAATTGACCCTTGTGACTGGTTTAATAGTCCAGGGTCACATATGTAGTCTGTGTTTTTAAAACAGGAGGGCATCCCGTGTGTATTCTGGGAGCTCTTGACTATCAACCGTGATTGTGAAATCCCCTGATGGAGTGAAGATCTCACCGAAGGTGGTGTTCGCATCAGGCCTAGACACGGAGGACACGATGACGAAGCCGAAGCCCTCGCTCTCGGCGCGCTGGATCTCCACGTCGTAGGGTTGCAGGGCCGTGACCGTACTCCCACTGCCACCTCCACCACCGCTGCCGATGCCACTGGTGCTGCCGGAGCCCGAGCTCACGGTGTTTAGCGAGTTCTGGCTGCCCTGAGGCGTGCGCTTCTCCTCGGTGAGCGACGGAGCCTGTGTGCTGCTGTGGTGAGAGGAGGCCGGCGACGGGGGAACGTCCCCCTCGCCCTTATAACCTGCAGACAGAGAAACCAGCAGAGAGACCATCAGAAAAACAGCAGAGAAACAGCAGAGAAACAGCAGAGAGAAACAGCAGAGAGACCACCAGAGAAACCAGCAGAGAAACAGCAGAGAGAAACAGCAGAGAAACAGCAGAGAGAAACAGCAGAGAGACCATCAGAGAAACAGCAGAGAAACAGCAGAGAAACAGCAGAAAGACCATCAGAGAAACCAGCCGAGAAACAGCAGAGACCAGCAGAGAAACCAGCAGAGAAACAGCAGAGAGACCACCAGACAAACAGCAGACAAACAGCAGAGAAAAAGCAGAGAAACAGCAGAGAGAAACAGCAGAGAGAAACAGCAGAGAGAAACAGCAGAGAAAAGCAGAGACACCATCAGAGAAACAGCAGAGAGAAACAGCAGAGAGAAACAGCAGAGAGAAACAGCAGAGAAACCAGCAGAGAAACCAGCAGAGAAACCAGCAGAGAAAAACAGCAGAGAAACCAGCAGAGAAACAGCAGGGAGAAACAGCAGAGAAACAGCAGAGAGAATATCAGAGAGACCATCAGAGAAACCAGCAGAGAAACAGCAGAGAGACCATCAGAGAAACAGCAGAGAGAAACAGCAGAGAAAAAGCAGAGAGACCATCAGAGAAACAGCAGAAAGACCATCAGAGAAACCAGCCGAGAAACAGCAGAGAGACCATCAGAGAAACCAGCAGAGAAACAGCAGAGAGACCATCAGAGAAACAGCAGAGAGACCATCAGAAGAAAAGCAGAGAAACAGCAGAGAGAAACAGCAGTGAGACCAGCAGAGAGAAACAGCAGAGAAACAGCAGAGAGACCAGCATAGAGAAACAGCAGAGAAACAGCAGAGAGACCAGCAGGGAGAAACAGCAGAGAGAAACAGCAGAGAGAAACAGCAGAGAAACAGCAGAGAGAAACAGCAGAGAGACCAGCAGAGAGAAACAGCAGAGAAACAGCGGAGAGAAACAGCAGAGAAACAGCAGAGAAACAGCAGAGAAACAGCAGAGAAACCAGCAGAGAAACCAGCAGAGAAACAGCGGAGAGACCATCAGAGAAACCAGCAGAGAAACAGCAGAGAGATCAGCAGAGAAACAGCAGAGAGAAACAGCAGAGAAACAGCAGAGAGAAACAGCAGAGAAACAGCAGAGAGACCATCAGAGAAACAGCAGAGAGAAACAGCAGAGAGAAACAGCAGAGAGAAACAGCAGAGAGACCAGCAGAGAGAAACAGCAGAGAAACAGCAGAGAGAAACAGCAGAGAAACCAGCAGAGAATCAGCAGAGACCATCAGAGAAACCAGCAGAGAAACCGCAGAGAGACCAGCAGAGAAATCAGCAGAGAAACAGCAGAGAAAAACAGCAGAGAGAAACAGCAGAGAGAAACAGCAGAGAGAAACAGCAGGGAGAAACAGCAGAGAAACAGCAGCGAGAAAAAGCAGAGAAACAGCAGAGAAACAGCAGAGAGAAACAGCAGAGAAACAGCAGAGAGACCATCAGAGAAACCAGCAGAGAAACAGCAGGGAGACCAGCAGAGAAGCAGCAGAGAGAAACAGCAGAGAAACAGCAGGGAGAAACAGCAGAGAGACCAGCAGAGAGAAACAGCAGAGAAACAGCAGAGAGACCAGCAGTGAGAAACAGCAGAGAAACAGCAGAGAAACAGCAGAGAGAAACAGCAGAGAGAAACAGCAGAGAAACAGCAGAGAGAAACAGCAGAGAAACAGCAGAAAGACCATCAGAGAAACCAGCCGAGAAACAGCAGAGAGACCAGAGAAACAGCAGAGAGACCATCAGAAAAAAGCAGAGAAACAGCAGAGAGAAACAGCAGTGAGACCAGCAGAGAGAAACAGCAGAGAAACAGCAGAAAGACCATCAGAGAAACCAGCCGAGAAACAGCAGAGAGACCATCAGCGAAACCAGCAGAGAAACAGCAGAGAGACAATCAGAGAAACAGCTAGAGAGACCATCAGAAAAAAAGCTGAGAAACAGCAGAGAGAAACAGCAGTGAGACCAGCAGAGAGAAACAGCAGAGAAACCAGCAGAGAGACCCGCATAGAGAAACAGCAGAGAAACAGCAGAGAGACTAGCAGAGAGAAACAGCAGAGAGAAACAGCAGAGAGAAACATAAAAGAAACAGCAGATGGAAACAGCAGAGAGACCAGCAGAGAGAAACAGCAGAGAAACAGCAGAGAGAAACAGCAGAGAGACCAGCAGAGAAACAGCAGAGAGACCAGCAGAGAGACCAGCAGAGAGACCAGCAGAGAAACAGCAGAGAAAAACAGCAGGGAGAAACAGCAGAGAGAAACAGCAGAGAGAAACAGCAGAGAAACAACAGAGAAACAGCAGAGAGAAACAGCAGAGAAACAGCAGAGAGAAACAGCAGAGAAACAGCAGAGAAACAGCAGAGAAACCAGCAGAGAGACCAGCAGAGAAACAGCAGAGAGAAACAGCAGAGAGACCAGCAGAGAGACCAGCAGAGAGACCAGCAGAGAAACAGCAGAGAGAAACAGCAGAGAGAAACAGCAGAGAGAAACAGCAGAGAAACAGCAGAGAAAAACAGAAGAGAGAAACAGCAGAGAAACAGCAGACAAACCAGCAGAGACCATCAGAGAAACCAGCAGAGAAACAGCAGAGAGACCAGCAGAGAAACCGCAGAGAAACAGCAGAGAGAAACAGCAGAGAAACAGCAGAGAGAAACAGCAGAGAAACAGCAGAGAAACAGCAGAGAGAAACAGCAGAGAGAAACAGCAGAGAGAAACAGCAGAGAAACAGCAGAGAAACAGCAGAGAAACCAGCAGAGAAACCAGCAGAGAAACAGCAGAGAGACCATCAGAGAAACCAGCAGAGAAACAGCAGAGAGACCAGCAGAGAGAAACAGGAGAGAGAAACAGCAGAGAAACAGCAGAGAAACAGCAGAGAGAAACAGCAGAGAGAAACAGCAGAGAAACAGCAGAAAGACCATCAGAGAAACCAGCCGAGAAACAGCAGAGAGACCATCAGAGAAACAAGCAGAGAAACAGCAGAGAGACCATCAGAGAAACAGCAGAGAGACCATCAGAAAAAAGCAGAGAAACAGCAGAGAGAAACAGCAGTGAGACCAGCAGAGAGAAACAGCAGAGAAACAGCAGAGAGACCAGCATAGAGAAACAGCAGAGAAACAGCAGAGAGACCAGCAGGGAGAAACAGCAGAGAGAAACAGCAGAGAGAAACAGCAGAGAAACAGCAGAGAGAAACAGCAGAGAGACCAGCAGAGAGAAACAGCAGAGAAACAGCGGAGAGAAACAGCAGAGAAACAGCAGAGAAACAGCAGAGAAACAGCAGAGAAACCAGCAGAGAAACCAGCAGAGAGAAACAGCAGGGAAACAGCAGAGAGACAGCAGAGAGAAACAGCAGAGAAACAGCAGAGAGAAACAGCAGAGAAACAAAAGAGAGACCATCAGAGAAACAGCAGAGAGACCATCAGAGAAACCAGCAGAGAAACAGCAGAGAGACCAGCAGAGAGACCAGCAGAGAGACCAGCAGGGAGACCAGCAGAGAAACAGCAGAGAGAAACAGCAGAGAGAAACAGCAGAGAGAAACAGCAGAGAGACCAGCAGGGAGAAACAGCAGAGAAACAGCAGAGAGACCAGCAGAGAAACAGCAGAGAAAAACAGCAGAGAGAAACAGCAGAGAGAAACAGCAGAGAGAAACAGCAGAGAGAAACAGCAGGGAGAAACAGCAGAGAAACAGCAGAGAAACAGCAGAGAGACAGCAGAGAGACAGCAGAGAGACCAGCAGAGAGACCAGCAGAGAGAAACAGCAGAGAAACATCAGAGAGAAACAGCAGAGAGACCAGCAGAGAGAAACAGCAGAGAAACAGCGGAGAGAAACAGCAGAGAAACAGCAGAGAAACAGCAGAGAAACAGCAGAGAAACCAGCAGAGAAACCAGCAGAGAGAAACAGCAGGGAAACAGCAGAGAGACAGCAGAGAGAAACAGCAGAGAAACAGCAGAGAGAAACAGCAGAGAGAAACAGCAGAGAAACAAAAGAGAGACCATCAGAGAAACAGCAGAGAGACCATCAGAGAAACCAGCAGAGAAACAGCAGAGAGACCAGCAGAGAGACCAGCAGAGAGACCAGCAGGGAGACCAGCAGAGAAACAGCAGAGAGAAACAGCAGAGAGAAACAGCAGAGAGAAACAGCAGAGAGAAACAGCAGAGAGACCAGCAGGGAGAAACAGCAGAGAAACAGCAGAGAGACCAGCAGAGAAACAGCAGAGAAAAACAGCAGAGAGAAACAGCAGAGAGAAACAGCAGGGAGAAACAGCAGAGAAACAGCAGAGAGACAGCAGAGAGACAGCAGAGAGACCAGCAGAGAGACCAGCAGAGAGAAACAGCAGAGAAACATCAGAGAGACCAGCAGAGAGAAACAGCAGAGAAAACAGCAGAGAAACAGCAGGGAAACAGCAGAGAGAAACAGCAGAGAAAAACAGCAGAGAAACAGCAGAGAAACAGCAGAGACCAGCAGGGAAGCAGCAAGAGACCATCAGAGAAACAGCAGAGAAACAGCAGAGACCAGCAGAGAAACAGCAGAGAGAAACAGCAGAGAGACCATCAGCGAAACCAGCAGAGAAACAGCAGAGAGACCATCAGAGAAACAGCAGAGAGACCATCAGAGAAACAGCAGAGAGACCATCAGAGAAACAGCAGAGAAACAGCAGAGAAACATCAGAGAAACAGCAGAGAGACCATCAGAGAAACAGCAGAGAGAAACAGCAGAGAGACCATCAGAGAAACAGCAGAGAGACCATCAGAGAAACAGCAGAGAGACCATCAGAGAAACAGCAGAGAGCCCATCAGAGACCATCAGAGAAAAGCAGAGAAAAGCAGAGACCATAAGAGAAACCAGCAGAGAAACAGCAGAGAGACCATCAGAGAAACAGCAGAGCGACCATCAGAGAACCAGCAGAGAAACAGCAGAGAGAAACAGCAGAGAGAAACAGCAGAGAGAAACAGCAGATAAACAGCAGATAAACAGCAGAGAGAAACAGCAGAGAGAAACAGCAGAGAAACAGCAGAGAGACCATCAGAGAAACGAGCAGAGAAACAGCAGAGAGACCAGCAGAGAAACAGCAGAGAGAAACAGCAGAGAAACAGCAGAGAGAAACAGTAGAGAGACCAGCAGAGAAACAGCAGGGAGAAACAGCAGAGAGAAACAGCATAGAGAAACAGCAGAAAGACCATCAGAGA
Source organism: Meda fulgida (assembly GCA_030578275.1). NCBI lineage: Eukaryota > Metazoa > Chordata > Actinopteri > Cypriniformes > Leuciscidae > Meda > Meda fulgida. The sequence continues at coordinate 299,137 of CM060623.1, forward strand.
AACCAGCCGAGAAACAGCAGAGACCATCAGAGAAACAAGCAGAGAAACAGCAGAGAGACCATCAGAGAAACAGCAGAGAGACCATCAGAAAAAAACAGAGAAACAGCAGAGAGAAACAGCAGTGAGACCAGCAGAGAGAAACAGCAGAGAAACAGCAGAGAGACCAGCAGAGAGAAACAGCAGAGAAACAGCAGAGAGAAACAGAAGAGAGACCAGCAGAGAGAAACAGCAGGGAAACAGCAGGGAGACAGCAGAGAGAAACAGCAGAGAAACAGCAGAGAGAAAGAGCAGAGAAACCAGCAGAGAAACAGCAGAGAGACCATCAGAGAAACAGCAGAGAGACCATCAGAGAAACCAGCAGAGAAACAGCAGAGAGACCAGCAGAGAGACCAGCAGAGAAACAGCAGTGAGAAACAGCAGAGAGAAACAGCAGAGAGAAACAGCAGAGAGAAACAGCAGAGAGACCAGCAGAGAGAAACAGCAGAGAAACAGCAGAGACCATCAGAGAAACCAGCACAGAAACCAGCAGAGAAACCAGCAGAGAAACCAGCAGAGACCAGCAGAGAGACCAGCAGAGAAACAGCAGAGAAAAACAGCAGAGAGAAACAGCAGAGAGAAACAGCAGAGAAACAGCAGGGAGAAACAGCAGAGAAACAGCAGAGAGACCAGCAGAGAGAAACAGCAGAGAGAAACAGCAGAGAAACAGCAGAGAAACAGCAGAGAAACAGCAGAGAAACAGCAGAGAGAAACAGCAGAGAAAAACAGTAGATAAACAGCAGAGAAACAGCAGAGAAACAGCAGAGGCCAGCAGGGAAACAGCAGAGAGACCATCAGAGACCAGCAGACAAACAGCAGAGAAACAGCAGAGACCAGCAGAGACCAGCAGAGAAACAGCAGAGAGAAACAGCAGAGAGACCATCAGCGAAACCAGCAGAGAAACAGCAGAGAGACCATCAGAGAGACCAGCAGAGAGACCATCAGAGAAACAGCAGAGAGACCATCAGAGAAACAGCAGAGAGACCATCAGAGAAACAGCAGAGAAACAGCAGAGAGACCATCAGAGAAACAGCAGAGAGAAACAGCAGAGAGACCATCAGAGAAACAGCAGAGAGACCATCAGAGAAACAGCAGAGAGCCCATCAGAGACCATCAGAGAAAAGCAGAGACCATAAGAGAAACCAGCAGAGAAACAGCAGAGAGACCATCAGAGAAACAGCAGAGCGACCATCAGAGAACCAGCAGAGAAACAGCAGAGAGAAACAGCAGAGAAACAGCAGAGAAACAGTAGAAAAACAGCAGAGAGAAACAGCAGAGAGAAACAGCAGAGAAACAGCAGAGACCATCAGAGAAAACAGCAGAGAGAAACAGCAGAGAAACCGCAGAGAGACCATCAGAGAAACCAGCAGAGAAACAGTAGAGAGACCATCAGAGAAACAGCAAAGAAACAGCAGAGAAACAGCAGAGAGACCATCAGAGAAAACAGCAGAGAGAAACAGCAGAGAAACAGCAGAGAGACCATCAGAGAAACCAGCAGAGAAACAGCAGAGAGACCATCAGAGAAACAGCAGAGAAACAGCAGAGAAACAGCAGATAAACAGCAGAGAGACCATCAGAGAAACAGCAGAGAGAAACAGCAGAGAGTCCATAGAGAAACAACAGAGAGACCATCAGAGAAACAGCAGAGAGACCATCAGAGACCATCAGAGAAAAGCAGAGAGACCATCAGAGAAAAGCAGAGAGACCATCAGAGAAACAGCAGAGAAAAGCAGAGAGACCATCAGAGAAAAGCAGAGAGACCATCAGAGAAACAGCAGAGAGACCAGCAAAGAGACCAGCACAGAGACCAGCAAAGAGACCAGCAAAGAGACCAGCAAAGAGACCAGCAGAGAAACAGCAGAGAGACCATCAGAGAAACAGCAGAGAGACCATCAGAGAAAAGCAGAGAAACAGCAGAGAGACCAGGACATACTGTATGCCCTCTTCAGATAAGAAGTGCCCTATTCAGACAGGAAGTGCTTCTAACAGGGATGAACAAATCTGTGGGGAGAAAACGCAGTTCAGATGACCATTTATTCCAGGTGAAGCGACAGCGAGTTTAATAAATCCTATTTATTATTAAATAAATTGAAACCCCTGGTCGGTCTCTGAGGTCTTTAGGCCAAAACCTTTTAACTATTCCCAGAATCTGTCTTAAGGCTCTGGAACTCTCTCCCTTTAAAATTGAGAACTATGGCTTCTGTGGAATCTTTTAAAAAACGCCTGAAGACATCTTTTTGGACAAGCTTTTAATTAACAATATGGTTTGCCGTTTATTATAAACTATGTTTATATAAATATTAATATGGTATTTGATGGTATTTTTACAGCTGTTATTTTATTTGTTTTGAAATTATTATTATTATTACAAAAATTTACAGTGAAGCACTTTGTGACCCTTACTTGTCTGTGAAAGATGCTATATAAATAAACTTTACTTACTATCATTTATTCATTTAAACATCCTATTTAATATTAGAAAAATCAACACACTATGGTTCAAATGTTCTTGCATTCTATCTCTCATACGTTCAAGCCATGTCAGAATTACTGTAATAACAAGATCACGCTGTAACCTCCCAGAAATTGGTTACTGTGATTTTTAAGGGTAATGCCACTACTATGCACTAGGGGGCTCTATATTGCATTCCTCCTCTTCTATATAGCCAGGTAAGAGGAGAGAAGTAGTTAGTTTTTCCAGAGCAAAGAGCTGGTCTGAGGTCCTGAGGCGTTCTGTCCATGTATAGGCGCAGAGTGTGAACGGGACAGAGAAAAGCCAGGGCTGGGTCCTAACTGGTCCCGGAAGGGAGTGGTGGCAACCTTGGGCATGCATCCAGGGCCGGGGTCTCAGGATAATATGAGAGTTGGCCAGGCCGAATTCTAGGAACGATTCGTCGCCCGAAAATGCATGCAGGTCCCCTACCCTCTTGATGGAGGCCAATGCAACCAGGACTACTGTCTTCCAGGACAGAATCTTTAACTCAGCAGACTGCAAAGGCTCAAAGGGAGGTATCTGCAGTGTAGTAAGCACCAGAGATAAGTCCCAAGAGGGTATCGAGTGAGGGTGAGGTGGATTTAGTCTCCTCGCACCCCTCAGGAACTTGACGATCTGGTTGTGCTTCCCCAGCGACTTACCTCAACTGCATTGTGATGTGCGGTGATAGCGGCAACATACACTTTAAGGGTGGAGGGAGACAGCCTTCGCTCCAACAAAGCTTGCAGGAAGGAAAGCACTGCCCTGATCGAGCAAGTTTGGAGGTTCTCCGAGTGAGAAGAACATCACTCAATGAACAGGTTCCACTTCAGTGCATAGAGGCGCCTCGTGGAGGGTGCTATCACAGAAGCAGTGTTGGGAACATTACTTTTAAAAAGTAATTAGTTACAGTTACTCACTACTTGTTCCAAAAAGTAATTGAGTTAGTAACTGAATTACTCTATAATAAAAGTAACTCGTTACCAGGGAAAGTAACTATTTGTGTTACTGTAAAAAAAAAAGTTGCTATGTCAAAGAATTTGGATTTTAGCAGAATTTAGCAGTTTTCACAAGTCAGTTGAAATGAGTAGAATAGAAGTAGTGCTTATATTGCACCTTGAAAATGCCAACTTTTCATCGGATTGCTCCTGACTCGCGATCTCTGCTGCTTCATCGAATCTCTCTTTAGCTGTTGTGTGTGTGTGTGGCGCTTGTGCTGGCATGTGTGTAAAAACACTGGCTCTGATTGGCTACCAGGAAACATGACTCTGCCTTAGTCAATCATAATCGCTTACCTCGTTATTAACCCACCTCCTCACTAGCTGTGTGAGCAACGGGGTGCGTTCGGATTACAGTTTATTCAATCAGTACATAGTAACCTTGATAGTAACGCACATAGGCATCGATTATACACGTACACGTCCCCACCAGATTTCGTCATGAGTCATTTTGTACCCACCACCACTTTTTGAAACATTGAGGCACGGATGTTAATACAAATAAATAAAACATCTCCAGTTAGCAGAGCATTAATTTAGTTCGCTATTAAATAAGAGATCTAGTGCTAAAATGTGTTGTTTTTTAAATCAAGCTGAGCGCTCGTTCCCGCTGCAATCAGTTGCATGGATAGCTGTTCTCTTGTGGCTCTCGTTGTCGCGCACGGTCTTCACTCGGACGCGCGCTTCAATCTATCACCGTTGTGGAGACTCTCTATTCGTTCAAGTGAAATCACAAAATAAAATGCACACAAACGTGTCCCTGCTTGATATAGACTGTAACCACTGATGAACATATACAGTTTTGATGAGAGAGAAAAAAACAAATATACACAAGTGCGGATTAGAACCCGTAACCTCTGACACGCAACCTCTGACACGCTTGGCAAAAGATCTACCACTAGACCATTTAAGAACTCAAACAACATTTGCGGATCGATGGGTTTATTTACTGGTTTAGCAGAGAGGCTGCACAGTTTGACAAGTTTGTACCAGCATTTCTGAAAATGGACTTCCAAATGCGTCTCTGTCCCCAGCACATTTCAAACCAAACTGACGCCCGTGGTAACGCACCGCATTTAACGTCCAGTAACGTTAACGCCGTTGTAACGACGGGAAAAGTAATTAGTTAGATTACCCCGTTACTGAAAAAATACCGTCGTTACCTAACAACATTCTTTTAAATGCCGTTATTCCCAACACTGCGCAGAAGTGATGGTGTCAACTACCGCCTGGGGTAGGTCACCCAGAACCTCCGGGTCCCGTCCAGGGACCAGACATGGAGTTTCCAGAGGTCTGGACACAGGTGCTATGCGGTGCCCCGTCTCTGAGAAAGCAGGTCCTGAGAGAGCAGGTCCAGGAATGTGCCAGGGAGGGGCTGTCGGCGAGGAGCACTAGTTAAGGGGAACCAGGTCCGGTTGGGCCAATACGGGGCAACGACCTGCTCCTCGTCCTCCATGACTTTTCACAAGGTCTGTGCAAGAAGGCACACTGGGGGAAACACATACTTGCATAGGGCCCTGGGCCAGCTGTGTGCCAGTGCATCCATGCTGAGTGTGCCCTCGGACATGAAATAGAACAACTACCAGGTGGATGTGTCTGGGGCAGCAAACAGATCTACATGTGCGGTCCCAAAGCGCCTCTAAATCAGCTGGACCACCTGGGGATGGGGTCTCCACTCTCCCGGTAGGACCTGCTGCCGTGAGAGCTCATCGGCTGCACGGTTGAGCACGCAAAGAAATGTGAATGGCACAAAGCGACCTCAGATGCTTCTGACTCCATAGGAGGAGATGGCTGGCGAGTTGCGACATGCAGCGGGAGTGTAGACCACCCTGACGGTTGATGTACGACACGGTCACAGTGCTGTCCGTACAGATCAGTACATTCTTGCCTCGAAGCAGTGTTTTGAGGTGGCCCAGCACAAGACGTACTGCTAACAACTCGAGGCAGTTGATGTGCCAATGCAGTTGAGGCCCCGTCCACAGACCTGAAACTGCATGCCCGTTGTACGTGGCCCCCCCAGCCGGTGGCAGAGGCATGATAGACAACCGTGAAGACAACAGCATGCCTGGACACTGGACAGCATGCCCCCCCCCCCCACTGCCCCCCCCCCCCTTCTTGGGTACAATGAAGTACGGGATATAGAACCCAGTCTTGATATTGGCTGGAGGGACCGGCTCTATCACGTCCTTCACCAGTAGGACTGCGATTTCCACCCAAAGAACTGGATGCCCCTGAAGGCCGGGGAACGCCGGGTAAACTGAATCGCATAGCCAAGTTTGATGGTATGGATGAGCTCCCTTCACCTGTGTAAGTAGTCTTTCGCCGCACGCTCAGGTTGACGTGCCCCTGTTTGGCCGCCTGTTGCATGAGCTGCACCACCAGCTGATGAGATTTGCCCACCACAGTGGTTCCGTCCACACAGATGAGCTCGTCTCCGGACCGCAGCCGGCCGTCCTCGTCTGCCGCGCCGAACTTCACGATGTGCCCTATGTAGATCTGGAGCACACACACACACACACACACACACACACACGTCAAAGTCACACACTGCAGATCGACACACACAGCCTGCTGGGAATTCTGGATCATGTCCTCAGAAGGGATCATGTAATAAGACCATTATGAGTCAAATCAACTGTGCTTATGATTATATGTAGCAGAATATTATTATAGTTATTTTACACCATTATTGTTCTGGGTTGACTGGGACAGACTTCCAGTATCACTGGGAAATTAAGATTCTGATGTGAAATTTTTGTATCAATTATTGTAAATGAAAATTTTACATCAGGAAGTGTGAGGTACTGATACCATCACCAATATTTTAACACTAAAATTGGCCAATACAGAGTAAATTAAAGAAATACACATTTTGGACTATTTATTCATGCAAGGCGCAATAGATTCTGTTTTCTGTGTTCATGCAAATTAGAAATTCAAATTTATATTTATCTATAGTCTTCATAAAGAATCATTCTGTATTGTTTGAGCAGTATTTGACAAGGAAAATACATGTTTTCTAGCTGTATAACTCAAAGCAATGCATGTTTATTTGTACAGATGTTATCATCGTACTCACCGGTTCTCCGGGTTCATTTCCGCCCAGGATCCGGAAGCCAAAGCCTGTGTCTTTCCTCCAAAGGAAAATGTCTTGTTCTTGAGAGTCTGGCACTGGACAAAAAGAAACAAATAAATCAGTTTCTTTGCAAGAAATTAGAGGTGTGCAGTATAAATATATATAAGTCTATCACGATATAGTTATTTTGAATGGTTTATATGCTAAATAACCCAGCGGAAATGCCTGTTGTTTGATAAATTACTTTAGAACTCAACGGTACTTTGTCACATGTATTTTCTCTTTTCATTTTGGATTTTATGAATGAAAACTAAACCAAACACTCCCTGTAAAACTCCATATTATGAAAAAGATTCACTGACTGCCATGCAGAAATAAACTGTAAAACGCCTCTATAACAGTCTAAAGGTCTTCAACCATCAGAAAGCATGTGTATATTTTACTGCTGTTGTTAGTAGTTGATACACATGCATACATGATGAAAAGCAGGAATGCAGACGGATAAGGATTCACGGTCAGACTAAGCCTTGGCCGGTCAGACGTCTGCTTCCCCACACAGAGAACAGCATCATGTAAACATGGAGCGTTTATCTGCCCTGCCGGACACACTGCTCGTTTAAAAGGTCTGGATGAGCTGAGCTGCTCCATGTGGAGTGTTTAACAGGCCTGACTGGGATCTGGCACTGGAGTCTGGCACGAGAAGGCCAGAGCACACATGGACATCTCCTCAGGTACAGCTGCTCTCTCTTCAGACGCCACAGACTCATACGAGACATGATGAGTTTCAGTTTACAGCCAGATCTCTCATCAGTGAAACCTGCTCTTCAAATACACCCTGTGCAACCCTGAGAACTGGTTTATAATGAATACTGTACACGTGACAAAAGACAAAGATGAAGATGAAGATGAAGATACTGTCCTGTATCCCAGTGTTAAACGACTAATTTATTAGGCAGAACCAACTATCGGCTTGTATGCAAGTGGTAGCTTTCAAACGCCATACCTCTCTAGTAAGCAACTCAATTTGAGAAAAATTAAAGAAAGATGTCCCAGAGAAATTAGGCAAGCAGTGTTGAAGAGGAAACAGGTGTAGCATGAATTAAGAGTATGGACATTGTCAATTTTAGAACTGAAAACAGAAGAAAATGATTACACAACTGATTTGAAACAGGCATAGAGTTGCCAACGTTAACTTTAAGGAGCCTGTTTATAGTTTGAAAGAGATGCCTGGGATTGGTTTGATTATTATCAATAATATGAGAAAAATAAGCAGATCTTGTAGACTCAATTGCAGCTGTATTCCCCCGAGTGGTCTTTCCAAACTTGAGATCAAATACATTCAAGCCAGAGTAACGCCACTTACCGTAATTCCTCAAATAAAAACCAGGGCCTTTATTTACCTGAACTGCAGATGGTAGCAGGCTTTTATTTGAAGCAGGCTTTTGTTAGAGGCAGGCCTTTATTTCTAATTCGCGATCCCCGCCCGCCAGCCATGTTTCCATGGTGACGCGTCATGCTTTGCACATGTGCCAAAGCCCTGTATGACAGATGTAGCGCTTTTATTTCTAAATATTAACAAACTTGCTTACCATGTCATCAACTATATTCTATTCTGACTCTCAAATACGTGTAAGTGAGTTTGTTTTGTCGTTTAAAACCCTTTATAAAATATCTTCTCTGTAACATGAGATGGGCACCGCAGTACAGAGATTCCTGTCTGTTGGATTTATTGCAGCACGTCGATTCTTCAGTTTCTCCCGAAATACATGAAAGTGGCGGTGAACTGGGAGAAGAATAGAGTAAACTTTATAGTTACTTACACTGTGTGTCTGATATGAATAAAACACGTCTGCAAATATATTTGAATGGATTGTTACCATTGAGTATTTTACAAACAATAAATGTATTGTTTTGCTATAAATCATATGTATTTAAATGTCTGAAACCTAAAACAAACATTATGTGGTAAAAACCACTGAACAGCGATATATCACAAGTGCTGAGCGCCTCCGTCTTTGAGTGTACACTAATTTTTCCCCAGCCTTAATTTAAGACCGGCCTTTATTTGTCCGTGTTGACCACGCCCCCGGCCACTATCAGAGGCCTGGCGTTTAATTGACTACCGGTTTTTATTTGAGGAATTATGGTACTCTCCATTTTACAACAACCGTCTCGGGTTACGACTGTAACCCTTGTTCTCTGAGATCAGGGAACGAGACACTGCGTCCTGAGACACGTTTGGGGAACGCCTCAGCATGACTGATGACTGAAATACTGTATAATCCCGGCAATCCTATTGGCCAGCGACAGCCATGACGTCACCGCTAGTGTGACCAGGAAGTATAAGAGGGCGCCTAGAGAACATGTCACCCACTTCTTCGTCTGAAGGGACTGTGCAGGCAGCCCAGAGGCATGGCAAACAACGCAGTATCTCATTCCCTGTTCTCAGGGAACAAAGGTTACAGTCGTAACCCAAGACGTTCCCTTTCGAAAGGGAACTCCCACTGTGTCCTCAGACACATTTGGGGAACAAAATAAAAAATGTAAAAAAGTTATTAATTTAGTTCATTTATATATATAGCTGCTTTGGAGAAAACCGTGATGTCATCGTCCAGCTCAGTTCAGTTCTCATACAATGGTGTCAATGAAGGCAGAGCAATATTATTGTTGAATATTAAAATAAACGTTAAATTAAAAGTAGTACTATCCCCTACAGCCACTGCCTGAGCTTCATGCTTAATGAGGAAGCATCCTTGTGGTTTTACACGAAGGGCTTGACCCAAAGCCAGCTCAAAGGCCTGGACACCACAACTCAACTTAGAGGGGGGTTCCTTTAAGGGAGTATGACCCAGACCCATCTGGCCATAGCCTGCTACTTTCAGGGGGACCAGTGTCAACCCCTGTACCAGGGAGGCTAACATGCCTTATCAGCTGAAGCCAACAACCAGTGTGTCTTTTTTTTAACTTTTTTTTACTCTAACCAGAGTGAGATAGCTCCTTCACAGGGATATGGGAAGTGGAGGACTCAGCAGGACGACTCTAGAAGAAGACGAGGCCTGCCACACTCACATTACAGTGGTCTCTAGTGCTTTCTCTTACCATGTAAAAATACAGCTAATCTCAGATATTAGGACCTAAAACACACTCGAAGGACCTAAAACACAACTCTCTGATATAAAAAGAGAGAGAGGCCTCTTCCCAATGCAAAGACAAATCTATTTCCCGTCCTTCGGATGAGACGTTAAACCGAGGTCCTGACTCCTGTGGTCATTAAAAATCCCATGGCATTTCTCGTAAAGAGTAGGGGTGTAACCCCGGTGTGCTGGCCACATTCCACCCATTGGCCCTTGCCAATCATGGCCTCCTAATAATCCCCATCCATTAAATTGGCTCTATCACTCTCTCTACTCTCTCCACCTATAGCTGGTGAGTGGTGAGCGCACAGGCGCCGTTGTACTGTGGCTGCCGTCGCATCATCCAAGTGGATGCTGCAAACTGGTGGTGGTTGAGGAGAGATACCCTGATATGATTGTAAAGCGCTTTGGGTGTACAGTAGTACATATGAAAGCTCTATATAAATGCCTCATTCTATTCATTCATTCATGGAACTCTGGGGGATGGAGGCGTCAGCATAACGACTCTCAAATGAGAGGAAGCCTACATCATCCATATAACATGTGGCTGCAGGTGACGTACTCAGCATGACCACCCTAAAATAAATGGGAGTACTAAAGTCTGTATCTGGGGCAGCCTGGTCGTTTGAGGGAGGCTTTACACTGGAAGTCGGTCACCTTAACATGTCTTGCCTGCTGGGAATATAGAGGCCCAAACCCTGTGGAGGTCTGCTATGATTCGACCAGAGGTGAAGTACTCTGAATAATGACCCTTTCAAACAAGGGGAGTACTGGGATTACCCGGCGGCTATCTGTGAAACGGAGCACTCTGTAAAAATACCCTCTTAACAGAGGGGAGTACCATCTACATTTTTTTTGTTTTGTTTTTGGGAACACATCATGAAGGCAGAAAGAGGAGAGTAGACACAAGGAAGGAGTTCATTTACCTGCCTCTGCCCGTGACAGGATGCTCACTCCTGGTCTGGGCTACTTCCCTGACACCCTGCCTCCTTCTTCTTGACTCACGCTGTCTCAGATAACTGGTACTAGTGGGAGGAGGGGCACGAGTTCAGAAGTTCAGAGGGTGAGACTGGGGCATCGAGGAGAAAGAACTTCTCTTTCTCCCTGATGCTCGCCAAGTTCACCCACAGATGCCTCTCTGAGGCCACCATAGGCTCATTAATAGGCCGACCGCGGCGGAGGTCTGTTTGCTGGCCCGGCAAGCGAGATCTATGGTGCGGCACAACCCAAGTCCCTCAGCAGGTCAGCCTGGTATGCAGTGCAGCACCAGCCTGACCCGCCACCACATATGCCCTGCCATTTAAACGGGACATGGTCATTAGTGGTTTAGATGGCAGGGCCAGAGCTCTCAGTGTCGAGGTCTCCCCCAGCGAGAGATACCTCGCGAATTTCTCTTCAATGGGGGGCATTGACACATACCCGTGTTCTGAACGCACGTGCTCCTCATCCAAAAAGGTCGGATGTAGGTCTGTCTACAGGTGTGCGGTCAGTCTACGGGTGTGCGGTCAGTCTACGGGTGTGCGGTCAATCTACAGGTGTGCGGTCAGTCTACAGGTGTGCGGTCAGTCTACGGGTGTGCGGTCAGTCTACGGGTGTGCGGTCAGTCTACGGGTGTGCGGTCGGTCAACGGGTGTGCGGTCAGTCTACAGGTGTGCTATCAGTCTACAGGTGTGTGGTCAGTCTACGGGTGTGCGGTCAGTCTACAGGTGTGCGGTCAGTCTACAGGTGGGCAGTCAGTCTACAGGTGGGCGGTCAGTCGACAGTCTACAGGTGTGCGGTCAGTCTACAGGTGTGCAATCAGTCTACAGGTGTGCGGTTAGTCTACGGGTGTGAGGTCAGTCTACGGGTGTGAGGTCAGTCTGCGGGTGTGTGGTCAGTCTACGGGTGTGCGGTCAGTCTACAGGTGTGCGGTCAGTCTACAGGTGTGCGGTCAGTCTACAGGTGTGTTATCAGTCTACGGGTGTGCGGTCAGTCTACGGGTGTGTGGTCAGTCTACGGGTGTGCGGTCAGTCTACGGGTGTGCGGTCAGTCTACAGGTGTGGTCAGTCTACGGGTGTGTGGTCAGTCTACAGGTGAGGTCAGTCTACAGGTGTACGGTCAGTCTACAGGTGTACGGTCAGTCTACAGGTGTGTGGTCAGTCTACAGGTGTGCGGTCAGTCTACAGGTGTGCGGTCAGTCTACAGGTGTGCGGCCAGTCTACAGTCTACAGGTGTGCGGTCAGTCTACAGGTGTGCGGTCAGTCTACAGTCTACAGGTGTGTGGTCAGTCTACAGTCTACAGGTGTGTGGTCAGTCTACAGGTGTGCGGTCAGTACGCTCACTCACAGCGGCTCTCATACATGCTCCTGGACTGCGCCCAGATCCTGAAGGGGTCCGGCTTTTTCTGCAGAGTCCCGTTTGCAGCGGGGGGGTCGAAGGGCGGCAGGAGAGGCAGCGGCTGGGTGGGCGGAGGCGGGACGGGTGGAGGGACGGCTGGAGGGGGTCCTGGGGCTCCCGGGGCAGAGGAGGGCAGCAGGCGTGCGGGTGAGTCTGTGTGAGCGCTGCGGTGACTGCAGACGCTGTGCTGAGAGCTGCCCTGACTGTCCTTACGTTCCAGCTGCTGACATACACAGCAAACACACAAATAACCATTCTGCCATATTTCACCACACATGTCATTTCAAACTGTTTTCTTTTCTACAGGGGAGCACAAAAGCCTGAATGTTCAAGCGTCTGTTATCTTTGACTCAAAAGCACTAAACTGGCAACAATTAACATACAGGAAACTGCCAAGTTTCCAACACTACCATAGAATTAGACTTCTGAAGCCAAACCCCAGCTTTCTGACAGACGGGAATTTAAGATGTTTTTGATGAAAAAGCATTTTGTTAAAGGGGTCATCTGATGCAAAATTCACTTTTATATAAATGTGTCTTTGCAGTATGAGCACACAACCACCATGCAATGAAAAAAATACATTCACTCCTTTTTTTAATCCTCAAAAAGTCTGAACACTCTCAATAATCAGACCGTTTGGACTTTCTGAGCACTATGATGTCATAATGCTCATGCTCCGCCCATAACCACTGACGGACTGTCCCGTATTAGCATATTTCTGCCCTCAGCCATTCGACACCCCCCATGGAAGAGAGGCTGAGCAGTTGCTCATTATCATTGAAAAAGATATGCACCGAAACAGGTCACTGTGAACAAAGCTGTTTTTGAGGAGGTAAAAAGGCTGAGGAATTTTGACCAAAGTATATTACAAACTTTACATGAAAACCCTAAAGAATCATACTAACTTGTGGAAAATGGGCATCCGATGACCCCTTTAAAGGCAAAGATTTCTCAGTTTTTTGCATTCTTTTAACAAACCCTTCCTCCCTTGGTTGACTGTCAACAAAGCTGACATCATTCATGAACTTCCCAGTCATTTTTACTAGATATTTATAATGTCATTCCCCTAGCATGATATTGATTATTAAAGGCTAATAACACATTTTGCAATGTCTGACCAAACAAGGTCTTCGCCAGACCTGATTAAGACCTTGTTTGGTTGAAACATGGCAATATATTAAAGTTTTTTGTTTTTTTCATTTGACTTAGTGATTTTACCACAGTTAAAGATCCATTTCCTTTGGCTGGATGCTTACTTGAGTTTTTGTGTTTTACTGTGCAGCACTTTGTGACTATCATATGTGTATCAGAGATGTGGGGATCAGTTCTAACGTCAATCATCCACTCACTCAAACTGTTATTCTCTCTGGTTCAGATATCTGCACCCGATCCTCACGTTACTCTGTTATTCTAATTCTCAGAGTTAAGATGGTATGGTATCATATTATACTGAATTATGATGCTTTTAAATGAACATTTAGCCATTTAAAGTAAAAGTTCTACTTTGGCCAAATTGCATTGCATTTTACTCCCTTCAAACGCTGTTTACTGTTTCCGTCACTGCTACTTCCCGAACACACACACAAGAAATGAAAAAAACGTTCATCCCAAGCAAAGGTTGGATATTGGCTTAGTGAGTTTATTGTCATTTTCACAGCTGTTACACATCACACACCCATCACCTGATTCGTCCTGGTTAAATACTTCAGTAAAATGCTCCCACTTCCTTCCTGTGTATTATATCAAAATACAATTTGATTTACTTTTAAGTGAAACCATTGTAATTGTGATATTATAAAAAAATTTTTTACTACATGTAACTGTAATCTGATTACTTTGTGTTTTGGCACAACTGTAACAAACTAGTTACCAGATTGTTTTATCCTGATTACGTAACGCCGTTACATGTATTCCATTACTCCCAACCCGGTAAAGACATTGGCTGATGTGTAATTGAGAAATAAAAGAGATGCATCTTACCAGCACTTTGGGACTTCTCTTGGGCTGCAGGACTCCTGAGAGAGAATATAACAATTGCACATGTAAACTCAAAACTTAAATCCAGATTCTAACCTTCACAAAACAATGGCAATTTAAATTTGCGGTAAACATACAATACTGTGCAAAAGTCTTAGAAACATTAGTATTTTCAACCCAAAAACTGGTTTTGAGCCAGTTATTTATATCTTTTGTAGTAATATGTCAGTAGGAGATATCAGTTTATAATAATAAGTTTAATTTATATAGCGCCTTTCCCAGGCTCAAGGACGCTTCACATTGACAGTAGATAACAAGCAGTTTACACATAGACAGACAATGAGCATTTGCCCAATCCAAGTAATGGGCGATTGCAGTTGCAAATCACATTACATTTATAATACAAACATAAAACAGGGCAACAAACATTAATTTCTACAGACAACATAATGGGCAGTTGGAGTGAAGATGCAATAGAATTATTGGAACCTAGGTTAACACTGTAAATGTGTCATGTCAGATTAACATTTCATGACTGGTAATAGTGGTTAAACAAATGTATTTTGAGTTTACACTTTTACTTTTATAGTTTACATTTACACACATTCCTTTTGCTATTTATTACAATAATTCAGTGATATTCTTGTATATACAAGGAGTCTGACAGCAGCCAGATCTCACCATCATCGAGTCTGCCTGTGATTTACATGAAGAAACAGAAGAAACCAAAACCCCTCTAAAACGACTCGGTTACTAATGTAACCTCAGTTCCCTGAGATAAGGGAACGAGTATTGAGTCTGCTAGACGAAATGGGGAAAACTCCTTTTTCTCCGAATACTGAATGCCTTTTATAAAATAACGCAGTGCTACTGCACAGCCATAACCGTGGCTGGTCAGTGGGAACTGCACGAACCTATGGAGGAGCGGCGTAACTGCGCGAGCCAATCAGGGCACAGCCCGCCGATCCGAGCGCAAAGCCCGCCAGAAGGGACGGGGCATGTGCCTATAAATACAGCTCAATTCGCCATACGATTCAGTTTAATTGACTGAAGCGACGAACGCCAAATCATGTGCATCATAGCATGGCCGTCTACGCAATACTCGTTCCCTTATCTCAGGGAACCGAATTTACGTCAGTAACTGAGTCCTTCCCTTTCTTTCTTTTTTATTTATTTATTATTTTTAAGTATTTTTATTAGGATTTTAAATTTTACAAAAGAGTGAAAGAAAACAAAATACATTTAGAAGATGTATACAACCCAATGAATGATAATATCAGTAGAGACAACAATATGAATAATTATTAATATCATCCACCATTAATAACGGTAATATAAAAAGAAAATAGAAAAGAAAATAATTAAAATAAATAATAATTAAATAAAATTAATAATAATAATAATAAAAAACGGATACATTAAAAAATAAGAGCAACCAGGGCATATGCAGATTCAGTAAGGAAGCACAAGCAAAAATTTAGTAGAGAGCAGAGCAGACGTTACTGATCAGAATCACTGTTAAACTGGGTAAGATTATCCAGAAATGGTTGCCATATATTGTGAAATTTATCAAGGTTACTCAATTCCATACCGCACTCTCTCCATGTGTGAGTCCTTCCCTTTCGAACGGTCAGTCATATTGCGTGAGCTAAACGCGATGGGGAACCAATCCAATCACGCCATGCAATGTTCAAGCAGAATGACATGTTCTTTGACCCGAGCCTGGGAGGCTTGGACAAGGGTCCCAAGGGCAGAGGGCTAATTGGGCAATAGTGCCCTGAGGAGGTTTCAGATAAGGTTGGATTCGGTCAATTGCAAGGGGCCGTGAACTTGGACCATGGACCAGAACTTTGACTGTGCAGTCGTGAAGCGCTCAGCGAAACCATCCACCACAGGGCCGAAGAGACCAGTGGAGGAGATAGGCGAGTCGTGAAAGACGGTTCTATCCGCGTCCTTAACCTCGGTCAGATTAAGCCATAAGTGGCGCTCTAGCACCACTAAACTGGCCATAGCTCTTCCGATGGCCTGGGCGGTGGCTTTCGTGGCGCGCAGGGCCAGGTCCGTAACGCTGCGGAGGTCAAGAAATGTGGCCGGGTCTGGGCCAGACTCGTCCATGTATCGGAAGAGCTTCGCTTGGAACACCTGGAGGACAGCCATGGAGTGGAGAGCGGATCCCGCCTGGCCAGAGGATGCATAAGCCCTGCCTGTGAGGGCTGAAGTCGTCCTGCAGGGTTTGGATGGGTGAGCCACCTTAGATTTCCAATCAATAGTAGTGGGTGGGCAAAGGTGCGCAGCCAATGCTTCGTCTGGGGGGGGCAGCTTCTCATAACCCTTCTCCACAGCGCTGTCGATGGTCGAGAGTGTGATGGAAGTGGAGTAGGAGGCGCGCCACGACTTAGTAAACTTCAGGGAAGAACGGTGCAGATTGCTGATGAGGGACCTGTTGGTGCCCCGGCAGGAACCACTCGTCCAGGTGCCTGCTTGTGGGCTCCTCAGGGGCAGCCCAGTCGAGACCGAGCTCTTCAACAGCCTTAGACAGGACATGGATCCAGCTCCAGCTCTCACACACAGTCCAGCTCTGGCGTCGCTGCGTTCTTTAGACGGCAATCTCATCCACTGAGCCCGCCCAATCCCGCACTTCCGAAGCTATCAATGACATGGAGTCATCGTGAAGATCCTCTTCTGATCCACCGAACGAGACGAGACTGCTCGCGTCACACGAGGGGTGCTGGTCTGGACGGGTGAAAAGCACAGGTGATATTTCTCTCTGTGGAGAAAGTGAGGCACGAGGGGTCTGTGCCGGCGTGAGATCACTAACATCCAGTTGCTCAGCCCTCTGGCCCCGCTTTTTCTTTCTCCGAGGCTCATGGGAGAAAGGAAACGGGAGAGTGCTAGGGGTGGAGCCGCTCTGGGAAAGGAACGCGATCCGAGAGCGGAGAGATGAGAGAGGTATGCTCTCGCAATGAGAGCAGCTCATCTCTGTGAGCGCGGCGTCTACATGGGCTTTGCACTCGCTGTGCCTGTCCTTGTCATGCAGATGGGCTCTGCATGGGCCACATCCGAGGTGCGACATTTGCATCAACGTCGCTGCTCTTTTAGATAGAAACTTGCCTTTTAGGCGCTCGCCGGAGAGCGCAGGGAAACAGCGCAACAGCTCACCGCGTGTTGATCAGTAGGAAGGATCTGCTGCAGTACTGGCTTACTTGCTGTTCCGCCACAGGGCTCCATTTTCCTCAGGTAAGAAGGCTTTCTGTGTATTCTGCGAAGTACGAAGATTGTCGCTTCAGGCGATTTAACCTGAATCATATGGCGAAATGAGCTGTATTGAAAGGTACATGCCCCGCCCCTTCTGGCGGGCTCTGCACTCGATCGGCGGGCTGTGCCCTCATTGGTTCGCGCAGGTACGCCGTTCCACCATAGGTTCGTGCAGTTCCCACTGACCAGCCAATAAGCGTGTGAAGATCACTGCAGTGTTATGACTGTTCAGTAGCACTGCATTATTTTATAAAAGGCTTCAGTATTCTGAGAAAAATGAGTTTTCCCCATCGCGTCTAGCAGATGAAACGCGACTGACTGTTCGGAAGGGAACCAATAATAATGTTTTATTTGGGAAATTGCATGACTAAACCGAGTTTGTTCATGATCGGACTGGTGTGCCACAACTCTGTGTCTGTGTGTGTGTGAGTGTGTCTGTGTGTGAGTGTGTGTCTGTGTGTGAGAGAGAGTGTGTCTGTGTGTGAGAGAGAGTGTGTGTCTGTGTGTGTGTGTGAGGGAGTGTGTGTGTGTGTGTGTGTGTGTGTGATCAGTAATGCTTGTTTCAGAGACCCAGTCAGAAAGCTTTAGCTCACCTCTCTGCACTAGCATGGTAACCTCAGTCCCTCGAGGGCACTTGCTGAGCAGATCCACCACCTGGTTGTGGCTCAAGCCCTGAACGCTCCTCTTGTTGACCTCCAGCAGGATGTCTCCCTCCTTCAGCCCTCGGCATCGTGGGTAATCCACGACCTGCTTCACCTTCTGCCCTCCACCCACCAGACTGTCGGCCATGGTGAAGCCGAAGCCCTTGTCTCCCTTCTCGATGTGGAGTGTGATGAGCTCGGGCTGCGTGGCGATGGAGGAGGCTAGCGTCGCCACATCGCTAGCGTAGCTGTCGGTCACTAACAGAGCGCTGTCTGGCACGGGGGGGAACGGCACCGCCTCGAGACCCGACACCACACCTGCCAGCGGAGCGACTGGCTCGAAGCCCTCCTGGCTGTTCACGATGATGGGCTCTTTGTCCAGGATGGCCACGGATGTCACCAGGCTGGTGTTGGGGTCGTCGGGGTCAAAGGGCAGAGGGTATCCGCGGCACAGCTCCAGCTGGACCATGGAGCCGATCGGGATGGACTGGAATATCTTAACCACCTGAGCATGAGTGTATCCCAACACAATGGTGTCGTTCACACTGACGATCACGTCACCTGAGAGCACACACACACACACACACACACACACACACACACACACACGTTGACTCACTGTGATGGAGCGGAACCATTACAATGACCCTAAAACTCAAGACATCAGGTCACAAATGCACCTGTATGAGTTTCTGTCTCATATTTCTGTCATATAGGGTCGAGCAATAACCAATATCACCGAACAACTCAATGACATTTAGACATTTACCGCCACCTACTGGCAGTTTTACGTTCTTATTTAGAGTGTCACTTCATTAAACAAAAAAAACAATTTAATATTTCCATATTAATATAAAAATCATTAAAGAGATTGTTCACCCAAAAATAAAACTTAGGTCATAATTTATTCACCCTCATGTCATTTCAAACCTTTATGACTTTCTAAAAGAAGATATATTGATAAATGTTGGTAAGGGTTTTGGTGACTGTTTTGGTGATGACTGACTTACATTGTATGAACAAAAAAATACTGAAACATTTCTGAAATGATCTTCTTTTATGTTCCACAAAAGAAAGTAAGACATTCATAGAAGTCTGAAACAACATGAGGGAGCAAATGCAGAAGCTTTCATGTCACCAATAAACAGTCTGTAAATATATCAAACTACATATATCATATATCAGGTAACATGACCTGTGGTTACAGTAAAGTAATGCATTCCTTTTAAAATTTACAACAAAATATCTGAGTTACTTTTTCAAATAAGTAACGCAAGTTACTTTGTTTTCCCATTTATTGACTGACAGCTCCACATGTTAGGACAAATCCAAGTGCAGAGGCATGTTTGTGTGTGCGTGCGTGTGTGCGAGTGTGTGTGTGTGTGTGTGTGTGTGTGTGTGTGTGTGTGTGTGTGTGTGTGTGTGTGTGTGTGTGTGTGTGTGTGTGTGTGTGTGTGTGTGTGTGTGTGTGTGTGTGTGTGTGTAAAAAAATGTATGTTGAATCAAATAAAATATTTCTTTCTAAAGCTACTTTTTGTAATGTCTTTTTGATGCTTTTTTCATTTAACACAATAATGACTTTATATTTTGGGGGTATTTCTCAGTCAAATTTGATGTGTAATAAATTAGATTAAAATGTTTCGTCGCTTGACAGCCCTATATTTTTAATATCTTATTTTAATTAACATCTATTTCAAGCAACAAAACTGTTTTTAGTTTTAGCTTCCGTTAACTATAATCACCCTGACCATCACAACAAGTTCTAATATTTAACGTCTGAATTTGTTTTTTAACACATAAAATGATACTTCAGTGTGGGCGGGGCTTCTGCGTTGTGGCTCGTGATTTGTTAGAACAAAAGCCCAGATAAACATGGAAGAGAGAGCTATTCTTGCTTCTCGTTTGACTGTATCACGTCTGGTCAGGAGGCAAAAGATTTCCTACAAGGTTCAAACCTGTTTCCATCTTTCCGTCAACAGCGGCCGGCCCGTCCAACACCAGACTCTTGATTTGCAGGAACTCGTCCGGTTCGTCCCCGCCGACCACAGTGAAGCCAAAGCCTCGCCGGCTCTTCAGCAGCTTCGTGCTTATGAATGTACCCTTCAGTTCGGCTGGGTTACGGGTGAAGAACGGCTTTCCTCCTGCATACACACGCACGCATGAACACAAGCACACACACACACGCATAGACGCACGCACATACAGACACAGACACACACGCACACAGGCACGCACGCACGCACACACGCATGCATGCACGCACGCACACATGCGCACGTGCACACACACACACACACACATGCACATACATACAGACACACACACGCACACACACACGCACACACACACACACACACACACAGACACATTAACTGATTTATTATTCTTTTTGCAATGAAATGAGAATAAATGCTGATGTAGTCAGGTAGCGGCATAGCATGCATATGAACAGAAATGAGTGTGAGCGTCTCACGTTTGGGCCCCGGGGCCTGAGGGGCCGACGGGCAGCTCTGAGGGTCTCTGTACGTCTCCAGATGACTGGGCACATAAGATCCGATCGCAGCTCCAGCAGACGAGTGCTCCTCGATCCATTCTGGCAGAGAGAAACACCACAAAGACAATACACTGAAAGATCAGATTACCACAAATATACCGACAATAAAACACACGTTTTCATGCGTTTCTCTTTGAACAATTACCTAGTTCTGTCATGAAACTCTAGATGGCGCAGGCTGATGGGTCTTTAACTCAATTGGTAGTGATCACGTCATTATCTACATGGCACAGCTGATTGGTTGCTGTTGCATCAGCGTCCAAAGAGCTGCGGCTCAACATTCAAACAAAAACCAGTAGTGCTGCTGTTAGTAGTGTGCAGGCTGGCGCCACGAGGGGGGAAAGGGGGTAGAACTGATCTGTGCCGCCTCATTTTCATTTTTGTATCCATGGTTTCAAATTGAATGTTTAACCTTTTGAGCGGTACGGCCCCACTTACGGGATTTAGTGTGTTCAGTGGCGTGACATCACTGCCAGATTCAAACTGTGCGTTCGCGCGTTGGCTAGCACTGAGAGACGGTTGGCTAGTGCTGAGCCAGAGACGGACGAGCTCAGCACTGTCATATCACAACTATGCAGTGTTTTCAACCTCATAATGTTTATTTTAGGTTTCAGACATTTAAATACACATAAGCACTAGTAAAACAATACATGTGGAGTTTGTAAAATACACACTAATGTCTGTGGAAGCAGCAATAACAATCTATTCAAATATTATTTGCCGACGTGTGTTATTCATATCATACAAACACAGTGGAAGTAACTATAATTGTTTACTCTATTCTTCTCACAGTTCACCGGCCACTTTCTTCCATGCATTTCGGGGAAAACTAAAGACTGACAGGACTCTCTGAACTGCGGCACAAAGAAACATAGTGGCGCCAATCTCACGTTATAGATCAAGATCAAGATTATTTTTAATTTAATTTATTTTGATTTATTTTTAAACGACCAAACACACTCACTTACACATTTTGGAGGATCGGAATATTAGATAGTTGATGACATGGAAAGCAAGTTTGTGAATATTTTGAATAAAAAAAGTAATATTTTAAACTTAAGCGTGAAAGGGTTAATATATGCATAATAAATGACGCTGGCATATATTTTTATTACATGGTTACCTGTGCTGTTGCATATGTAGTTTTTTAGCGAGCGCTTAATTTAAAAATCTGTCATTCCAAAGAGAGTTCTCAGTGTGTATTGTTCATTGATGGTATAAAGTTAAGCCCCCTTAACAATTTCACATGCCCCCTCAGTCATTTCATCCTGCAGCCGGGCCTGGCAGTATGAGCGCTTTCAGAAACTCCCTCCCCTTCCCCAGCTCCACCTGGGTAGATCTGCTACGGAGTTAATCATGTATGTTACATGTGCAGCAGTAGCTGCATGTCTTACATGATCATAATAATGTCTGTGAATGTATTCGCAGTAGCAAATCTCGGTTTTTGCTCTGCAGCAGCAGCAGTGTAGCAGATAATTTCTTCCAAGACCAAAAACAATAACATTGCCACATCCATGACAATGCCAATCTCTATTAATATACCATTCTCCCAAGAGTTGTCATGACAGAACTATGAAAAACATTAACAGGCACTGTTTCAATGTGGAACGAGACACTGCGTTGATGACGCTATAGGGAACACCTCCACGTAAATGGTGTCTGATAAACGTATGCAATCACGGCAATCATATTGACAGGCGACAGCCTATGATGTCACTACTAGTGTGCCCCGGAAGTATATAAGGGGTACCTAGAGAACATGCCATCCACTTTCGTCTGAAGGGACTGTACAGCAGGCATCCCGAGGCATCTCGTTCCCAGTTCTCAGGAAACATAGGATAGAGTTGTAACCTGAGATGTTCCCTTTCGAAAGGGAACTCGCACAGCGTTGATGATGCTATGGGGAACGATATACAATCCCACCATGCTGAGGGGAGTTCATGCCAATTATGGCTGTGACAGAAACGTCATAAATGGCAATTTCACTGAAATGCCAAACACTCCCCCTTCGGGTCACACACAGGCTGTCAGTGACAGTATTCCCTACGGCCACTGCCCAAGCTATAAGCCTCAAAGAGGACTCAGACACAACGAAGGCCAGTCAAGGCCGCTCAAAGGAACCAACAGTTTCCGTGGAAGGGGTTCCTTTAAGGATATATGGCCAGGAGGTCCGAAAGGAGTCCTATCCAGTCACTTTTTGAAGGGGACATAAAGGCAACCCCACATGCCCCACAAGGGAGGCTGACCTGGTCTAATTTACTGACCTAGTCTTGCCAACAACCTGTCTGTTTCCTAAACAGAGTCTATAACATTATTTGGCTCACTTGTGGAGGCATCCAGTAGGGAGGACTGCAGATAGTGGCAGTAATCGCTCACAGACCGTAACTCTACTCCATCCTGGATCTGCACAGTGCTTCAGGCCTGTGGAGGCTGGGAACTCTAAAGGGACCCTAATAAGGGGAGCGCCTCCAGCTCTAGGGCTGATCTAACAGGGAGGCCACTTGAGAGTCCTTCGACCTTCCGACCAGACTTAGGGCGTTAAGTTTTCATACAGAGCGACCCTCAGATAGATCCTGGAACAGTATGCTCATCCTGATAAGTACTGACCAGGCTCTGGGCTAGAATCAGGGAGGCTCCATGGGGCCTGCAACGTGATACTTAATGCCTTTGCCATGCTAAGCATCCAACTCGTTGGAGACCCGCCCTCAAGGAGGCCTGTTAAGGCCTAACTACTTGATAGCAGGAATGTTGGCAGAGCTAGCCTCAGAAGCCAGGTGCTCTCAAAGACATTTCTGTGGGCCTGGTTATACTTAACATTTCCAAAAGCAAGTGTACTCAGCAGAAGTGCTATTGACCCTTTAAGGGGAGTACCTTCTTACGCTACCGGACTATAGAGGAGACCTACTGTAAGGCCTACAGCTTCGAATGTCACGGGCAGTGATTCAGCTCTAAGGGAGCATACTCAACCATGTAAACTTTTAGCGGGAGTTCGATACGTCTAGTTATTGAATTGTTGTTCCTCCTTTTGGTCAGCAGCAAAGCAAACTATGTATCTGTTCCGTGCTAAGAAGTGAGCGATAGCACTAGTCCTCCTAGTGAGAAGAAGAAAGAGAGCAGCAAGGAAGAAGAGGAAATCCCGACACACACACAGTACTAGCTGTTCATCCATTTTGATTTCCGCGCTTGTTTGGATGCCACGCTTCTATTGGCCGTACATATAGTCGTCATAGAGAGCAGCGGCAAAAAATGAACTATTTTGAACTTTGACCGCGGCGTGCATGAGCTCGCCAATGGTGCGCTCCGGTCGACGCAGCAACAAACCGTCCTCGCGCGGCACAAGCCATTGAAATAAATGGGTTTCATAGCACAGCGCAGCGCATTCCGCTGAAATTCCTTTTCGATGTGTACTGACATCTTTCCACGGTAAAAACAGTCCTTCTGATGTTCATTCTCTCAAACTCCTCAGCGAGCTCCCTCTGAGAACCCCACGATTCCGGTCTCTGCTCGGCCTCAGCACGAGCGGGACCCGAACTGCCTAGTACAGATGTCTGTTCCTCTTCCCTCAAGAAGAGGGCAGACGCGAGTGGAGTTTCTCAAGGGAAAAACTCTAATAGTTTGCACAATCAGGTCTTTCAAGAGCTGATCGTGAGTGCTCTTCACCCAGACAGTCAATGCACAAGTTGTTTGTGTCATGAAGTATCAATTTCTAATCTTCCATCATATATTAGTATTTCAGTATTGGAACAATGGCAGCATTCAGAGACACTTCAACGGACAAACACTTCCACTTCCACACGTTTAGATTATGATTTAGTGATTTAGTCTTGTCATATCATTTTACATATGTAAGCTTGTGTAAATTCATGTAAAGGATGGTGTTACAGCTTCCTACACAATGCTCACTGAACAAATAAATCCAACATAAGCAGCAATTATTAAACTTCAGTATGTTATAGTACAGTAAATGCAAAGATGGAGCAGACAAAGGGATGGAGAGACGCACCTCTGATGTAGCGACCGCCTTCGGGCGACTGCTGCGCGTCAAGCTGCTTCTGACGCCTGGCCTCCAGGAGAGGGTTCTCGTACTGTGTCTTCCGGTGGATATGACTGACAGAGAGAGAGAGAAAGAGAGAGAGAGAGAGATCATGTTTTAGAAATATCAAAGACTAGGACGACTTCTGTTGATTCTTTATTCTAAATGATAAAATGCATGATGTAATCTGAAAGTTGGCCATTAAAGGGGTCCTATTATGCCCTTTTATGAAGTCTTGTTTTTGTTTTTGGGGTGTACTAGAATATGATTTCATGGTTGATTGTTCAAAAAAAAACTATTTTTCACATATTTTACATTATTACAGTACCTCTTTACCCAGTCTGGTTGAACGCGTCGTTTATTTCCTGTTTCGATGATGCCCCTCTTTCTGAAATATGAAACGTGCTGTGATTGGTCAGCTGGCCCAGTGTGTTGTGACTGGCACAACGTCTTTGGGAAATGTCCCGCCCCTTCATAACCACAAGCTCTACTCAATGTAAATATTAACGATGCCGTCGATTTCAAACCAATTCAAGCCTAATTCAGACTTAAGAATGTTAACAAACAAGAGGATCGTGCTGAATGGATTTCAAGCACATATTTTACAGGATGTTTCAGAGTGGTGTGTTTGTTTTCAATTTTCTTATATATTTTAGATACGTAATAATACACCAATTTAATCATGATACTTGTTGTAAAACGTAATACAAACAGTAATCAATCACAAAACCATGGTTCATTTTCCTAAGGGACGATGAACAGTATTACAGAAGCTTCAGTAAACAATACATCAACACTAAAGTTGGTTAGATGTTGACAAGATAACGCTTATAATTGGAATTTTTAATAGAAAACGCAACTAGAAATAATAAGACTTATAAGTTGTGATCCATAAACAACAGATTGTCCCGACAAATGGGAACTGCTCCGTTTCAGGAGAAGTGTTTTTGCATATAGCTTGCATCGTGGTTCTGGAAGCTGTTCTCCGTAAAATGTGCAGCGCACAGATAAACGTTGAGACGATAATGTTCAGGAACAGTGTTTAAAATACATTTTAACCACTCTAAGTTTGTCAGCCTTAGGAAGGTCAAACAAATGAGTTTTGGAAACATTGTGGAAAGCAGCGTCTCTCTGACAGCGACAGCACTGTCTTCCAGCGCGGCTCATCCAGGCCTCGCCCCTTCCCGGCGTATTCCGTGGGCAGAGATTATGTAAATGAGGAACATTTTGACTTCATAAGATCACCTTCACAAGATGCGTTGTAGTCCAAACGAGCCGTTTGGTTTTGTGACTTTGCAGATGTTGTTTAAGCTCAAACAGCAACATTAAACTAACTAAACAATCATAGGACCCCTTTAACCGGTGCGTTTTGGAAAAGGCAATATTCCATTAGTTAAAATGTATGTGAAAGAAATAGGATATATTGATGATAAATACATAAAGCAAACACATTTGTAGGCTATTAGGACTATTATAGTAATCTGACCCACTTCATTTAATTATTTCCATTTGGATCTCATAGTCTTTACATAAACTTGCTTTAAAGTTAATATGATGCATATTTTGTTGGTCATAGGTTTTTATGAAATTTTTAAAACACAAGTCTTAGATGCAGTAACTGTGCAGTAACTGAAAGGACTTAAGGTTTGACACTCACTCAACATAGTAGACTCCGTACACGGGGTCATCGATCTTCTCCCAGCCGGGCGGCAGCTCTAACACACGAGAACACACACAGAGAGAGAGAAACTGAGTAACACATCGACAGACTGAGAGAGACTGAGAGAGACGAAGAGAGACTAAGAGACTGAGAGATACGAAGAGAGACTAAGAGACTGAGAGAGACTGAGAGAGACTGAGAGAGACTGAGAGAGACTGAGAGAGACTGAGAGAGACTGAGAGAGACTGAGAAACACATCGATAGACTGAGAGACTGAGAAACACATCGACAGACTGAGACACTGAGAAACACATCGACAGACTGAGACACTGAGAAACACATCGACAGACTGAGACACACATCGACAGACTGAGACACTGAGAAACACATCGACAGACTGAGAGAGACAGAAACACATCGACAGACTGAGACACTGTCGAGAGACTGAGAGAGACAGAGAGAGACAGAGAGAGACTGAGAGAGACTGAGAGAGACTGAGAGACGAAGAGAGACTGAGAGAGCCTGAGAGAGACTAAGAGCCTGAGAGAGACTAAGAGACTGAGAGAGACTAAGAGACTGAGAGAGACTGAGAGAGACTGAGAGAGACAGAGAGAGACAGAGAGACGAAGAGAGACTGAGAGAGACTGAGAGAGACTGAGAGACGGAGAGAGACTGAGAGAGCCTGAGAGAGACTAAGAGACTGAGAGAGACTGAGAGAGACTGAGAGAGACTGAGAGAGACTGAGAGAGACTGAGAGACTGAGAGACGGAGAGAGACTGAGAGAGCCTGAGAGAGACTAAGAGACTGAGAGAGACTGAGAGAGACTGAGAGAGACTGAGAGAGACTGAGAGAGACTGAGAGAGACTGTGAGAGACTGTGAGAGACAGTGAGAGACAGAGAGAGACAGAGAGAGACTGAGAGAGCCTGAGAGAGACTAAGAGACTGAGAGAATCTGAGAGAGACTGAGAGAGACTGAGAGAGACTGAGAGAGACCGAGAGAGACCGAGAGAGACCGAGAGAGACCGAGAGAGACCGAGAGAGACCGAGAGAGACCGAGAGAGACCGAGAGAGACCGAGAGAGACCGAGAGAGACCGAGAGAGACATCGATAGACTGAGACACTGAGAAACACATCGAGAGACTCCGAGAGACAGAGAGAGACAGAGAGAGACTGAGAAACACATGAAAAGACTGAGAAACACATCGAGAGACTCAGAGAGACTGAGAAAGACATCAACAGACTAGAGCTTAGATTCTCCCCGCGGGCCGGGCCGATATTTCCCGCCACTATGCTCGTGTCAGGTCGGGCCCTTGATCAAGCACGTCACGTGTCACGTGCAGTCTCTCCTCCACTCGCACGCTGTGCTGTATTGTGTAGCTTAAGTGCAACATGGAGCTTGAAGAAGTAAAAAAAATAAATAAATAGGAGAATTAACTTTGACCAAGTGGGCAGTGGCAACATATGTGTTGGCTTTGTTGAGTGCAAGTGCGGCGCGCTGCTCGCCTTTGACAGCAAAAAAACGGGGACTTCGACGATGAACAGCCATGAAGCAGGCTTGCCATGATAGAAAGGATGATAGTCAGCCTTCAATGTCCTTTATTCGGATCTATTTGCGATCCATTCGATTCTGAATAAATAAACAACGCAGTTTACATGCTTCGTCCTTGTTACATTATTCATGAAGATAATAATTAATAAATGCACGCAATAAAGGCAATACATGCCTTTCAACTTATGCGTGCAAAATACAGAATTAAATGAATGTGCAGCAATTTGTACAAATAGAGAGTCTGAAGTACGTGTTGTAATATTAAATAAGCGCATTTAGTTTCATATTTATTAAAATATTATAATGTTATTTTTTCCATCTATGTTGATTATGAAAGTGAACAGAGTAGATAGGAGGATGCGCAATATCGGGAGACATGGAGTGGTTCAGGCATGATTTTTACCACTTCATTATGTTTTGTTTTGTAAAGCCTTTCTTTAAAGTGAATTTTGTTTTGTATAAATTGTATCTTAATTTTAATACATTTTTCATTAACCAATTGCCTGGATTTAATAAATAAGAAGCAAATATAGCAGACAATATAATCATGACATGGAAGCGCCGGCGAGCCGCGGTCACTAGCACGTGAACTGGAGCGTCTCATCATAAATTAAATCAATTCTCGGCATGCTTGTCACCGAATTTACAAATGCACATCTTGCTTGTTGCACGCACACATGTCGAAATTACATTATTAATAATAATGAATCTTTACGAATATTTGATTGAATGCTGAATGTTGTGCTTGTTCAATTTAATAAAATTAAAACTTTCATTGTGATTATTAAAATAATTGAATATTAAATATTAAGTGCCCAATTTTTGCACATTTATTAATAGTATTTATATATAATATATATTATATATAAATACTATCTATATATTTATATATATATATATATATATATATATATATATATATATATATATATATATATATAAAATTGCGCAGCTCCCCCGTCAATGGTCTAGCACCCATTCAGCACCTGCGTTAAAAAAATGATCTGGCGTCACCCCTGGTTATAACGCCCACGTATTAAAAATTGTCGGGTTTAAATCGGGCTCGGGCTTGATTTTTTGGGCCCGATCTAAGCTCTACAACAGACTGAGACACTGAGAAACACATCGACAGACTGAGAAACTGAGAAACACGTCGACAGACTGAGAGAAACTGAGATAGACTGAGAAACACATAGAGAGAGTGAGAGAGAGAGAGAGAAAGAGAGAGACTGAGAAACACATCGACAGACTGAGACACTGAGAAACACCTCAACAGACTGAGAGAGAGTATTTCTCACAGTGTATTTTCATCATTGTGGATACTTGAGAAAATGGTTCCTTTTATGATATGAATATTTTTATTATTTTACTTTAATTACAGGTTAGAATTTTGTGAGTATTTTGAATAGTGGGTAAACAGCAAAAGCATTTTACCAAGAGTTCATCATGTTAGTGGCCACTGTATATTTCACATCACTTTCTTATGTATGTTAATATTAGAATATCAAAGTTAAACATTATCATTTACATCCATTTATTCACATACTCACTTACTCACTCACACACACACTCACTCACTCGCTCACTCACTCACTGACTCACTCACTCACTGACTCACTGACTCACTGATTCACTGACTCACTGACTCACTGACTCACTGACTCACACTCACTCACATACACTCACATACACTCACATACACTCACATACACTCACATACACTCACATACACACACACACACTGACAAAAACACACACACACTGACACACACACACACTCACTCACTCACACTCACTCACTGACTCTCACACTCACTCACTGACCCACACACTCACTCACTGACCCACACACTCACTCACTGACTCACACACTCACACTCACTCACTGACTCACACTCACTCACTGACTCACTCACTCACTGAGTCTCACACTCTCTCACTCACTGACTCACTGACACACTCTCATACTCTCTCACTGACCTCACTGACCTCACTGACTATCACACTCACTCACTCACTCACACTGACTCTCACTCTCACTGACTCTCACTCACTCTCACACTCACTCACTCTCACACTCTCAATCACACACTCACTCACTGACTCACTGACTCACACTCACTGACTCACACTCACTGACTCACACTCACTGACTCACACTCACTGACTCACACTCACTGACTCACACTCACTGACTCACACTCACTGACTCACACTCACTGACTCACACTCACTGACTCACTCTCACTCGCTGACTCGCTGACTCAATGACTCTAACACTCACTCACTGACTGACCCACACACTCACTCACTGACTGACCCACACACTCACTCACTGACTCTCAAACTCACTCACTTGACTCACACACTCACTCACTGACTGACTCACTCACTGACTGACTCACTCACTGACTGACTCACTCACTGACTGACTCACTCACTGACTGACTCACTCACTGACTGACTCACTCACTGACTCACTCACTGACTCACTCACTGACTCACTCACTGACTCACTGACTCACTCACTCACTGACTCACTCACTCACTGACTCACTCACTCACTGACTCACTCACTCACTGACTCACTCACTCACTCACTGACTCACTCACTCACTGACTCACTCACTCACTGACTCACTCACTCACTGACTCACTCACTCACTCACTGACTCACTGACTGACTCACTCACTGACTCACTCACTCACTGACTCACTCACTCACTGACTCACTCACTCACTCACTGACTCACTGACTCACTCACTGACTCACTGACTCACTCACTGACTCACCCACACACTCACTCACTGACTCACACACTCTCTCACTCACTGACTCTCTCACACACTCACTCACTGACTCTCACTGACTCACTCACTGACTCACTCACTGACTCACTCACTGACTCACTCACTGACTCACTCACTGACTCACTCACTGACTCACTGACTCACACTCACTGACTCACACTCACTGACTCACACTCACTGACTCACACTCACTGACTCACTGACTCACACTCACTGACTCACACTCACTGACTCACACTCACTGACTCACACTCACTGACTCACACTCACTGACTCACACTCACTGACTCA